>CM014271.1:31175402-31242402 GCA_004135705.1 Alloteropsis semialata
CATATACAATCGGCCATAAACCAAGGACGATTGGATTATCATGAGAAGCCAACGGATAATGTTTCTCTTTCTGTCAACACCGTTGATGTACAGCAATCCAAGATTTTGGTTCGGCCACATCAAGCTAAATCAACAAAAGGGAAAAATGTCATCATCGGCGAGGAGAGCCCTAAAAATTTGAAAGGGAAACAGGTGATCAGGGAGGTGGTGTCTGAAAGGACTTCTGATGGCAGAGAAATCTTCAAGATCACTGCAAGAACTTCTGGACTCGGGGGGCAAGAATCCTCGCAAAAGCCGTTTGAGTCTGCTGTGCAGACAAAACCGGTACCACCGGTTTCACAAACCGGTTCCACCGGTTTTGGGCAGCACAATTCCAAAGTGGTTAAACCAAGGCGCCCCGAAGCTGGAATTTCAAAATTAGACTTGGAAAAAGATCAGGAAAGGTGTGAAAAGAAATTAACCTTTGATCAGCTATTGTCCAAGTATAAAAATCAAAAGGCCGTTACTAATGATCGGCCAGTAAAAAAGAAAACATGGTCACCTATGCATCATGAGAAGCATGCTACAAGGCAGCAGGGTGATTTTGTTGAATTACATCCTCTTCATAACTCACATCAAGACATGTCATGGATTCCTCCAACTTATTCTAATTTTTCATATCCGGCATGTGATTTTAATAATATGTGGTGGCCATATCATCCTATGTTATATTCACCTTTTTATACAGGGTGTGATGCATTTACTAAGCCAGTATATGATGGGATGTTGCATTCTAAACATGACCGTTTGACATCTTGTCAATCAGGTCGAAACCACCAGAGCAAATCCGGTGAAACCGGATTGCCAAACCGGTTAAACCGGTTTTCCCAGGGAAAACAGGTAGCTCCTTCAAAACAAGTTTATCGTGTCAAAAAGAAGGAAAAAGAACAGCAGAATAAAGATGATGATCTGGGAAAAGTTACTGGTGATGATGCCACACAAGTTGGGAGCAATGATGTGATTTCAAAGGACGACGACAAAATACCAATTGTAAATGACGATAAGGTTGAAACGTCGGTCCAAGAGGATGTTGCTGCTGTTCATGGTAAGAACAATGAAATTGATAATACTTCTAAATGTTTCTTGCCAAGATGGTGTCCTCCAGGTTTAACTCGCACACAAAAGAGGAAATTGCAGCGGCTTCGGTTTCAGGAGAATAAGGAGAAGGAATTGGAGAAACAGAAGAATGAAAACTTGAAAAAGGATAGACCAATGATTCCTTGAGGGGAGTGGAAGATCAAGCCCGGTGTTTGCTCAGCAGCAAAACCGGTGGAACCGGTTTCAAAACCGGTGGAACCGGTTTCCATGACAACAGAGACAGATTTGGTTAATACAATGCAGGTTTCTCCAATTCCTAATATTTTTGCTCCTGATTCAATTTATTATGATGATAAGTTGTCATCGAATTCCCAGAATAAGGACGATGAACAATTTTTGGATTATGAGCTATCCTCTGAGCATATGGATGTTAATATTGATGGGATGGATTCGTCTTCGGAGGAGGGGATGGCTTATTTTAATTTTGGGCCACAAGAAGCTACTTTTCAGAAGCCCAAAGATAGTAATGATCATCTGAAAGCTCTATACATGAAAGGTTGTATCAAGGGAAGACCAATTTCTCGTATGTTAGTTGACAGTGGAGCAGTTGTCAATTTGATGCCTTATGCTTTATTCAAGAAATTGGGATGTTCAGATGATGAGTTGATCCAAACTGACATGGCTTTAAGTGGTGTGGGAGGAGATGATCCTATAAGTGCTAAAGGAATCGTTTCTATGGATCTCACTATTGGAAGCAAGACATTGGTTGCTG
This sequence comes from Alloteropsis semialata, assembly GCA_004135705.1. NCBI lineage: Eukaryota > Viridiplantae > Streptophyta > Magnoliopsida > Poales > Poaceae > Alloteropsis > Alloteropsis semialata. Next base: position 31,177,252 of record CM014271.1, read on the forward strand.
CATTCTTCGTTGTTGAGACTCAAGGTAAATTTAGTTTGATTTTGGGACGTGATTGGATACATGCAAACCAATGTGTACCTTCTAGCTTGCATCAACTTTTGATACAATGGATAGGCGATAAGCTAGAGATTGTGCATGGTGATACATCGGCTTATGTTACAGCTGATGGTTTTATTAAAGGTGTGCACGGTGACTTTAAGTGCTTGACAGTGTAGATATTTCACATTGTGGATTCATACGAGCTACACGAGGTGGTTTTATTCTTTGTAATGATAAAGCCGATTGAAAATTTTGCAAGAGATGGCCGATAGTTTTAAATATCGCCCTTAGAATGAAAAGGCCGATGGATATATGTTAAACATCGTCCTCAGTGTTGTCTTTGTGCTTTTATGTTTTCTGCTACGCAAGCTTTACCAGAAAACAGGGGGCATATGTTGACGATCAAAATTGGCACAAGACAGCTTGACAGGGAAAACCGGTGTAACCGGATTCAATAACCGGTGGAACCGGTTTGGCTACTGTTGCCCGTATGACAGGGCAAACCGGTGGAACCGGTTTAGGGAACCGGTGGAACCGGTTTTCCCCGAGTCCTAGTAGGTTTGGACTCTTTTGGAGATCCGTGTGAATTACGACTTGTAAAAGGATTTTCTTGCGGGGCAAGACCTCCCCACCCTATAAATATAAAGGGTCGTGGCCGATTGAGGGGTTATCCAATCGATCAAATACAAATTACCTTTACTTTTTATCCCTTCCAAACCCTAACTTTTCCAACCCCTCCTTCTGTTCGTGCTTCGTCTCTACGGCGTATGACGACGTTCTAAGTGGCCTGCCGACCTCAGAACAACCCTAGGCGCGCTTGCCCTGACGGGGTCCCTCCCGGGCGGTGTTCGTAGGTCTACGCAGCGAAACCCTAGGAACCGGTTTCACCGGATTCCCAAACCGGTATAACCGGTTTTGTCTGGGCAAGCTGCAGGTGCTCGATCCGTTGCGGATCCGCGCGTTCTAGCGCATATCTCGGTGTGTTGGCCATAAAAAGCGTCAACACGACGCCTGCTAGGTACTGCATCCTATCTATGATGGAGTCCGAGTCTATTTGGCACATGAAGCCACTACCAAAGCTACTATGGCCGTGTTCGTTTGGCCGGATCAAAAAATTGATCCGAATTACTGTCGCCCGCATGAAGCCCTAAACGAAGTTTATTTGCAAAACCTTTTCACAGATGAGTGCAACTTTACGCGACGAATCTATTGCACCTAATTAATCCATGATTTGCTACAGTAATGCTACAGTAATCATCCTCTAATCGTGCGGTCAAAGACCTCATTAGATTCGTCTCGCGAATTTGACAAAGGGTTGTGGAGGTAGTTTTGCAAACTGGCTTTATTTAATACCATTAATTAATGGTCAAAGGTGCATTTAATGGGGTATCAATTTTTTGATCCCCCAAACGAACACGCCCTATGTTGGGTCTGGCCTAATATGTGCAGACCCAACACACCACGTTGGGATGCTGCCCCGACTATTATGTATGCACTGTGTATCCATGTCACGTGGCCTCGCAGAGCCTCAGTGAGGCTTGCAGATGTCGCACTAGTCTCACCTGACCAAAAGGGTGAGGTGGGTGAGGTAACAGGTGAAGCCGGCGTTGTGAGGAAGAAATGCCCAAAACCAGGTCTAATCACTGCAGTAGAGATAGAAAAGGCTAGAAGCCAAGAGGTAAATGTGCTGAAGTTGGGAGTTGTGGAGATAGATGTCTTGTCATATCCAGAGCTACGATGTAATCTGTTCTTAGGTGAAGACATTTCAACTAGTAGCCTGCTTTGGGCTTGCCCTCGGATTGAAAAGTTGCCAGCTCGGATCATAGTCACATGATTTAGGGGGTGTTTAGATGCAGCGTTATGCATAGTGTTTTTGCGTTACGCATAGTGTTTACAGAGAGAAAAAGTGTATTGGAGAACGTGCATTATGCAAAACGTTATGCATAGTGTGTGAAATAAACAAGGCCTTAACGAACAGAGGAGGGACTGAGGGGATAATGGAAAAAAGAAAACGAACATACAGCGGCTTTTTTCAAATACCAAAAAAAAAAACTGACCGAGTGGTACGGAGTCAACTGCAAGAACTGTGCCTGTTTAGTTTGGAAAGAAAGTTTGCGAAAGAAAGTTTTCAATTCTAAATCGAAAATTAGGAGGACTAAACATGATCTAATTATAAAACTAAATACACGGATAGACGGGAAATCGCGAGACGAATCTATTAAGCCTAATTAATCTGTTATTAGAGATTGTTTACTGTAGCACGATATTGTCTAATCATGACCTAATTAGGCTTATTAGATTCGTCTCGCAAAGTTACCGGAGGGTTATGAAATAGGTTTTATCATTAACACATGTTTAATATTTCATGCATGTAAGATTCGATGAACAGTGAAGTTTCAAAAGTTTCGCGGTCATAGGTCCTGAAACTCGCGAGTTTCTACTCTCCGGCTCGCGGATCTTCATGGCCTCTGAGGCGCTCGTCGTCCACAGCGGCGGCTGCCACTGCCGGCGTGTGCGGTGGCAGGTGGAGGCCCCAGCGAGCGTGGTGGCGTGGATCTGCAACTGCTCCGACTGCTCCATGCGCGGGAACACCCACTTTGTCGTCCCCGCCGCCAAGTTCAAGCTGCAGGCCGGCGCCGAGGAGTTCATCACCACCTACACCTTCGGCACGCACACGGCCAAGCACACCTTCTGCAAGGTCTGTGGCATCACCTCCTTCTACTCCCCGAGGTCAAACCCGGACGGCGTGGCCGTCACCGTGGCCTGCGTCGACCCCGGCACCCTGAAGCACGTCGAGTACAGGAAATTCGATGGGAGGAATTGGGAGGATTTTTTCAAGAGCAGCGACATCTCCCAGTTCTCCAAGGACAAGATGGCGGCGGCAGAGTAGTGGGCTGGTTAATTTGTGTTGTTCCCGTCAAGAAGGTCAGTTTGGTTGTTGTTTATTTCGGGTGAATGAATAGATTCCTGCTCTTGTTGATGAATTATAACTTGTGTAGTGGAAATGCAGAGCGAATAATGAGCAGTTGCTAGTTGGAGCTAGATGTGATATATGTTTTATTCTTAGGATTTCCAAAATGCATGGTTTTTAAGTGTTCTGCAGTGCCTGTGCCCAATTCAACTGCTAACATTGTGACTGAGCCTAAATAAGTATTAATCTATTCCTGTGATTTCCACACCCATGCCCGATTTGGATAAATTTCAGAAGGTAAACACGAAGAGAATTGAGAGTTAGAGGAATAGTTTGCCCGAATTTCCACATTTTTAGGAGTGTTTTCCACAGCGGTAGACAACATACTGCATGCTTTTAAGTGTTCTGGAGTGCCCATGCCAATTTAATTGCTAGGACATGAGAGTATCAGACTGAACCTAAATTAGTACTAATATGCTCCTCACATTTTCTCAAGTTGGTTTAGTAGCATGATGAGAGATTGCCTGATCTGTATTCAATTCATGAAGTAAACATGAAAACAAATCAAGAGTTGGAGCCTTTGCACGAATAGTTCGCCTGAATTGGGACATGTTGTTAGAGTGCTTGCCATGTAACGGTACACATGTTATGTCCTTTTAATTTCATAGTAATATCAGTGAAAACTCAGAAGTATCATCAACTAGAAGTAAGAAATAGAGTGCTCACTTGACTAGAGATAAGGTAGCATATGGGCTTTGTGCACTCAAACATTGTGAGCATGCAACAGAGTCACACATAACAAAGAACATGCAACATAACGAGTCTTCAAACAAGTGATCATTACTTTCCAATATAGAAGTTGACAACACTAGATGAACATGAACTCTGGAGAAGCTGAAGTATAATCATAATCGATACAAGGAGACATACAAGACTCTGCCAAAGATGCTAGGTTGCCCTCTGCGCTGTAGGCTTTCAGGCACGATCAGGGTCAAATGATCATCATCCATGGCTTTGCCAGCACGCAGTGGCCATGGAGTGGATTGACGAACAGCAGACGAAGACGAAGGCCATGAGAAATGAGGCTAACTCGGATGGTGATGATAGAGCAAGATGTAATGGATGATCAGCATGGGAGAGAGTTACTCTTTTTGTAGGCTCGCACTGGAAAGGGATCTACTTAGCATATTCTTCAAGCACAAACTTATTGGAACCCTTTAGCCCCTTTATTGTTCTCTTATTTATGCTTCACTAGCAATGGGGATCTAGTGCAAAGCTCTCTTGGTTTGTCACTTTCTGCAGAACCTGTTGGTGGTTGACAAAAGGAAGTGGTATGCTTTTGTTAACGAGCTATATCACATTGGTAATCAAAATTGGTTCTGAAAATGAAATTGCTTTAGCACTTGCTAATTCAACAGGGGACTGTGCAGTTGTACCCCCATAAAGATCTATATAATTGCTGAAAGGGCTATTAAGCATATACTTTACCAGGAATATAGCATTTGCATGTTCAATAATAAAGCAATAATACAGTAAGTTGAAGTTGTGTACTAATTTGTTGCATTTTTTTTCTCAATGATGGCTAAGAGGGACTCAAATGACAAGATAGTTTCAGAAATTGCTTACATGATGCTGATACTGAGTGTGAAAATTTCAGTAAATCATATAGCAGATGTTGTTTCTGCACTTGCAAACATTTCCCTTGCAAACATTGCACATCTGCTACGGCCTATGGTATGCTTTTGTTAATGAGTTGTAGCACATTGGTAATCAGAATTGGTTCTGAAAATGAAATTGCTTTAGCACTTGCTGATGACGGACACAGGTGACTATGTGGTTGTACCCCGTGTTAAAGATCTATATAATTGTAGAAAGGGCAATTAAGCATATGCTTTACCAGGAATATATCATTTGCATGTTTAATAATAATAAAGCAATAATACAGTACATTGAAGCTGTCTGCTATTTTGTTGCAATTTTTTCATTGATGGCTAAGAGGGACTCAAATGAGAAGATAGTTTCAGAAATTGCTTATATGAGTCCCATAGGAACAGGATGCTGATAATTAATATGAAAATTACAGTAGACCATAGAGCAGATGTGGTTTCTGCCCTATGGTTTACGAATTTTAGTTGGTTAATCAGGGTTTTGTTTGCTTCTATATATGCAAACTTCCTCTGTGAACCTTGTCATATTTTGTTTTTGTTGTAAGTGCATCATCTCAATACTAAAAGCTGGATGAGTTTAGTGTCCTTTTTCTGAACCATGGGCATTACTTCTTTTTGAGATGCATTTCTACATACCCCGTGGCAACTAAGACATCCTCAAGCTGCTAATTTCTAATCTCCTATCTTCGTAACTGCACTTCTGGATTTCTTATACCATTGAACTTCCTTGTTTATGAGTCATGACCAAAAAGGGTACAGCCTATGTAGATCACACAATTGATCAAAAGAGAAACATCCACTCACTCATTTCATTTCAAGTCAAGTATAAACACTGCAGGAGCTAATGATCTGATGCCTGAAACCGTCTTGTGATAAAGCTTCAGTGGCATTGCACATCAGCCAGTGTTTTGATTGGTGGACAATAATGCAGCAACCAGCAGCAACTTTTCTACAACCGGCCACCAGTGATTGCCCATGATTGAAGAAATGCACCCAGTGAAGCAACAGCGCTCAGCCAGTTCCTGGACGCGCACAGGTTTCTCATGCTCTTCTGCAGCAGGATCTGATCTTTTGGTGTGGCATGTGGTCCAGATGCAGTACAGAGTACAGACACTGTCTTTTTTCAAAGATACAGACTGGTTTTGTTGCTGTGAGCAGTTGATTTGTTGTTGCAAAGTGCAGTTATCGGTGCCAGGTCGGATCAGTGACTTTTGAGAAAGGGTTTTCAGGAGTGGGTAGCTAAACCTACCAATTCCTCTTTTTTTATGCTGTGGCAGTGTGTCATTACAGTGAACAACTTTATCATGCTGGTGGTCAGCTGCTGGCCAACCTGTGACACATTACAGTGGATTTTTTTCGGCTGTTGGGCCTGCTTGTTCAGAGCTGGAGCTACTACCCCCACACTGAAATCTAGTGATGGCAATCAATTTTGCTGCCAATTTGATTGGTGTTCTTTTTTAAAGAGAGAGAAAAGATTGGTGTCGTGTTGTCCGACCAAAATTTCCAGCTAATGCTTTGGCGGTCGTTTTGGTTGTGAGCCAGAGCTTCTTTTGTCATGTCAGACGCCAATTTCTTTCCCCGTTGGCATGGACATTCTCTACGTTTGCAGTTGGTCTTGGTCACCATGTTCGTTGGATGGAGCGCATGGAAGAGACATTCCTTGGCCTCGCGTCGAAGCAAGCCCGTGCCAACCGCGATGGCACGACACGAACGCTTTCCTTTGCTTGGATATGAGGCAAGTCCGTCACCGCCAGGCACCAGGTCCAGGCCCCAGAGCAGAGAGGCAGAGACCGTCTCCGGCTGAACCCAACGGGGGCCGGCGCGGTCCGGTCCGGCTCGCTGGTGCGACTGCGACACGCGCACATCGACACGTCCACGTCCCGGCACATGCCGATCAGCCGCTGGCACGCGGGCCCCATGTGGCCTCACCTGCCCCCCGCCACCGCCGTCTCTTGTCGGTTCTCCCTCCGCCCCGTCCCGCCGCTCCTCCTCCTCTCCTCTCGCCGCCTGGAACGCCTCAGCTCCCTCCCTCTCCCTGGAGCGCGCTTTATCGCACGTGCCCCGCCTTCCCCGCCGCCCTTCTCCTCTCCCCCTCCGTCGGCGTCCTCGACGGAGGCTGCGACGCGACCGCCCCCCACTGGCGGGCGGTGTTCGGAGCCACGTGGGCCCAGCGAGCAGGTGAGCCCGCCGAACACTCTCATGCGTCCCCATCCCCAGGTTCGTCCTCGTCCTAGTGAGGATTTTGTAGGTTCAGATCCTGTACGTCTCGTCGCGTCTCGGCAGTTTCCCCCCGACGTTTCAATCTTCGTTGGTGCAGTAGTGGATCTCGCCCGCGCCGTAAATGCCGAATGCGGCTCGACTGGGTGCGTTTGCTCGGATCATCGGGCGCGATCGATTGTTAGCCTCGCGCTCGCCTGCCTGCCTGCGCCGGATTTGATCGGAAATTCATGTGCTAGCTCACTCAGATTAGGGAATTCGAGTGGTCCGGGGAGAGGCTAGTGTCGCCATCGCCCGTGTGCGTCGTCAATCGGTCAGTAGAAGGTCTTGTTGTCTGGTCTCAGGCTCTGAGCACATCACTTGGTGCTTCAAGTTGTGGTGTCACGATTGCTCAGAGTTGGAAAGGAGAATTCCGTTGTTTAGCTCAGTGCTTGGCTGCTTGCTACTTTCTGTCTCCCCCATGTTGTTTTCATCTCTATTGCATATATAGCCAATCATGTCCTGTTGTTGTTTTCAGATGTTTTTGAAACATGAATCACGCATTTTTGGTGTTATGCTATGAAGTTCTTTTTGTTAGAATTATCAAGAGGATTGGCGTTTCCAGCACGCTGCTTATTTCTTAAACTGCCTATCTTGACGCTGGTTTCATATGTGACATGGCTCCAACAATAGTTGGGTATTCTCTGATCTTGGACCCTGAAATGTGCAGGGTACCTGAATTTAGATCAGGATCTGACCGACTTCAAGGAGCCGGATAGGTCCTATGCTGCCTTCCCGGGATGAAAGGTGGCTGTCTGCATAGGCTCCTCGTCAGCAAGCTATGCTTCGGCCTGGTGGCTCTCCTCACTGTCCCAATTATTGTTTTGTTACTGCAAGGAGCCCCAGTCCTCACAATCTTCAGCACAACACCAGAGCAATTAAAAGTTCTCTCTCATGGTAGTCCAAAATCTGCATGCTAGTTTTTGTCTTGCTGCTTAATTTACCAATTCAAAGTCTACTCTCTGCTATGTTTGTTGACTTGTTTTGTCCACCTTGGCATCAGGCAAACAGCAGCAGGAGCAGGAACATCTTGGAGATGATGGAGCAAGCCTAGCGGGGCTTCCAGGTCCAGCTTCCAGGAGCCACACACACAATAGTAGGGGCAAAGTGAACAAAGGTAATACCTAATGCAATGTGTACTTGTTGTCTTCATCATTTTCTCCACGGCTGCTTCATGCTTTCTGGCTTACCTCAAGCTTTGGTAGCCACACTTTTCGCGATGCTTGTGTTTACAAACAAAAAGTTATGTGGTCTCTCCACGTTCCGAAAAAAAACATTAGTAATTTGCCTCTGCACAATAGAATGCTGTTTTTGCATCCTAGAGCGCAACTGCACAGAGGAGTGTGCCATTTAGTCTTGTTTATTCACCTCAACCATTGGAAGCAACATTTTTTTTTTTGCTGATCGTAATGTGTTTCCGCAAACATGAAATTTGACTATTCCTGTGCACAGAGTATATGTTGAATATCATTTGCCTCACATAATGTTGAAATTTCTTCATAGATTGTAACTATGCAAAGGGGAAGTGGGTAGCAGATGATAAGCGGCCACTGTATTCTGGTAATGAGTGTAAGCAATGGCTGTCAAAAATGTGGGCCTGTCGAATGATGCGGCGTGCACATTTCTCCTACGAGAATTATCGATGGCAGCCACATAGTTGTGAAATGCCTGAGTTTACAGGACCTAACTTCTTAGAAAGGTATTTTAGTTCTATTTTCTCTTGCATCTTCTTGAAATCTGGAGTTCTTCTAAAATATTTTGTGGATTTCAGGATGAAAAACCAAACTCTTGCTTTTGTTGGTGATTCACTTGGCAGACAGCAATTTCAGTCAATGATGTGTATAGCAACTGGTGGCAAATACAGTCCGGAGGTCGAAGATGTTGGTTGGAAATATGGCCTTGTCAAAGCCCCAGGTGCTTTAAGACCTGATGGGTGGGCTTATCGATTACCGGCGACCAACACGACTATTCTTTTCTACTGGTCTGCTACTCTGTCTGAGTTGGAACCTTTGAGTACGGCACATGCAGTGACCAGCTATGCACTGCATCTTGATCGGCCAGTTACATTTTTGAAGAAGTATCTTAACAGTTTTGATGTCCTAGTACTTAACACTGGCCATCACTGGAACAGAGGGAAATTCAACGGTAATCATTGGGAATTGTATGCTGATGGGAAGCCTGTAGGCAATGGCAGTAGACTTGCAGACCTCAGCCGTGCAAAAAATCTTACACTGCATAGCATTGCCAAATGGATGGATTCAGAACTTGCACGGCGTCCTCAGATGAAAGTTTTCCTTAGGACAATTTCACCAAGGCACTTTGTAAATGGCGACTGGAACACAGGTGGAACATGTGGAAATACCATTCCCTTGTCTAATGGAAGTGAGGTCTTGCAGGATCGTTCAATTGATAGACCTGCAGAAAGTGCTGTGAAGGGGACTCAGGTTAAGCTTTTGGATATCACTGCTATCTCGAAACTACGGGACGAGGGGCATATATCAAACTCTAGTTTCAAAGCTTTCACAGGAATCAATGATTGTTTGCACTGGTGCCTGCCTGGTATACCAGATATGTGGAATGAGCTCCTCTTTGCACAGATTTAGTATCACATTGTAGTTAGGGGGACCTTTTTCAGAGCCCCAGGAGTCTTTTCTGTTCATACAATAGCAGGACCTGTATATATACAGAATTTCAGTTCACCCATGTGGAGGTGTTTACACAATCAAGATGATATTATTGCTTTCTAGAAGTAATTTACAGTTTGGTCCAGATTCTTCCAACTTCCTTTCTGAGCAGAATAGTAGATATGGAATCAGCTGCTGCAGAGACCTATCTGACTACTGAATGTACCCCAGGCACGTCGAATTTCGTTTTTATTTTCTCTCACTGTAATATCCTATCACAGCTTACCATGCGCAGCATATATTCTTCCAAAAAATGTTCATACAAGTTGATCAAAATGCTATATGCTTGTTAGATACGCTTACAAGTTTAATGTTTCATTGATTTTGTAACCTGCTCAAACTCCTGTATGTGTAACATTTCAAAAGATAAATAGTTTTTGAACGAATTTCCAAAGATAATGCCTGACTTGATATTCCATGCATCTTATAATCATTGCGGCCTGTGGATACATCATTTTGCAGTTCCATGTAACCTTATCACACATAATGGAATACTCTTGTTATAAGTGTGGTCTTTCCCTTGATGTTCTATGTAAATTCCTTGTTTCTTAGAGAACAGCACTAGTATATGAAAGCTTTTCCAGTATGCATCATTTGTGTCTGTTCTTGTTAGATTGATTGCTCGTAAAAAATCTCAGAATTCTGAAGTTTGACACTCAAGTTCATGGACAGCTTGTAAAAACAAATGGAGGGGTTTCATATTTGTGCCTGTGGTGGTTCTAGGAGAACTGAATAAAGTAGATGCCAGAAGCATAACTTCTTTTTTCTGAAGATTGATGAAAGCTGACACATCATGAACCTATCATGGATTAGGCAAGGGCTGGACGAAAATGCATAACCATTTCCCTGTAGTGCATGTTTGATAATGATGTATATATATTGAGCAATTATTGTCCCAATGCTCCCTTTCTGAAAGCTAACACTATCTATTCTGAAAAGAAGGTGCTAACTACCTTCACTTCCTTCAGTTGATGAGTCAAATCAATATAGGTACTTCAGATACAGCTGTCCTCATTATCCAGAACAGCTACCGACAAATAGTTTTGTATGTTGAAGAGGTCCTTGGTTTTGGACCCTTTTTCTAGAGGCTGGGTAAGCAATAGACTAATTATTATTGTTGTTGTTACATGGGACTATTACTAGTTTAATACGCCTGTTGAATGCCATAATAATGCTACCACTAAAGATCTTTCGAGGCACTAGACTACTAGAGTAGAGATACGGCAAAATATTTCATGGAGCCTCAGAGAGTGTTCCTGAACGGAGGTATTGTGCTGATTTACCTTTCTGCGTTTTAAGTTGGATATAGCAACATGCTGAACTCTTGGATACTTGCAAGTGCTGCAACAAATAGGCTTATGTTACATTGTGTTGTTGTGGATTCCCGCAACTAAGACTACATTTTTGCTAGGGGGTCTATTTTTATTGTATTTGACATGTGAAATAGTGTATTTTGTAAGCATGTTTTGTTTGGAGAGGCTGTTGATTCTTTTAAGATGCCATTGTTTTCTCTCTTTGCTTTCCCCGTATAAATCATTCCTTTCATCCAGTCCTAGAGAAACCAAAGTCCTGTTTCTTGTTCCAAGCTGGCCCCAGTAAAATCCTCTAACTGAGCAGCGATCCTTCACCCTGACTGACTGCCTGAGCAGTGAGCAGAGCACAGCAACACAAGTGCAAGCGGTCCATCTGCCCCCAAGCCGCCGCCAAGCACCTCGTCTCATCAGTTCATCACCCTGCCGAAAGAGTTAGCGAGACACCGTACTTTCCAAGACAAGTCGCACGTAGAATAATGCCGCTCGCTCCATCATCGACCCGACCCGATCGGTCGATCCCCTCTCGGTCTCCGGATAACCGCGACGCGACGTCGCCGGCCCCGCCGCCCCTGGCCCACCCCGCGCGACCGTTTCCGGCGGTGGATCCTTATCGCGACGATTTATCATTATCCTGGCGCCGGACGTCGGCGCAACGACCCCGCCCCCGCCGCTGGCGACGTCGCCGCCGCACCCGCACCCCGCGTGCGCGTTGACGCCACCCATCACGTCATCGTCCACGACCCCGTGGACGACAGGGCCTTACGTACTCGGATCGGGTCGCGCTTCGCAGTAACCACCGCTCGCAATCTCGAAGCAAAGACGGTGCGGTGCCTGTCTGGAAAAACCGTAGGTAGCGTCGTCGTCCTCGGCCGAGCGAGAACGCGACGCGACGGGGCCGCGCGCGTGTCCTCGGCAACAAGGACGACGACGGCTGCCGTGCGGGGCTCCCCCAGGGTTTTTTTTACCGACCGGTCGCCCGTTACCGCCGGCCGGCGGTAGCGGTTAACCGGTCGGTTAACCGTGGTTACCGCTCAAAACCGGTCAAATTTAAAATTCAAACCAAAAATGCTAGTTCAAACGGTTCCCACCGGTTAGCCGACGGTTTGAGCGGTTAGCCGGCCGGTTTGAGCGGTTAGCCGGCCGGTTGCGAAAACATTGAAGAATTTGACATATTTTTGAATTTTAATTAAAAATTGGAAAATAAAAGAAAAATTCTAAAAAATTCCTAAAAATATTTTAAGGTGCGTAGAATTTAATGGTGTCAAAATTTTTCAAATATTAGTGCATTTAGTATTTTTTGCGGGCATTAGAAGTTTAACGTGCTGATTTAGTAGGCTGTTTGAACTTCTAATGCCAGCAAAAAAATACTAAATGAACTAATATTTGAAAAATTTTGACATCATTACATTCTACGCACCTTGAAGTATTTTTAGAAATTTTTTTTGATTTTTCATTTTTTTTGAATTCAAATTTCAAATTTGGCCGGTTTGTAACCGGCCGGTACCGCTACCGGTCCGGACCGGTTACACCGGTTACCGCGGGAACCGGACCGGTAGCGGTCGGGAAGAAAAACCCTGGGCTCCCCTCGCTCGACTCAGCACTATCCGTGGCGGCGGCGCGGAAGGCAACCGATCCGCCCAGACCGCCGCGGCGAGGGCAAAGAATCTCTCTACCCACTTTGCTAAACACGGCAGGCGCCAGGCGTGACGCGTCGGGACGGAGCCTTACCCACGACCAAGACGATCTGGACGGATGGACCTTTGCCCCCGTTTGGTCACAGGATAAGGCCCGTTGCTGTGCAAGTCAGCAAGTGCAACCCCCACCGCCCCCGGCTCCACTGTTCCCGTGTTGCGCGCCATCATTTGCCGCAAGGCTACTCCAAGGGCCAGCGGCAGCATCGCCTCCCCTCTAACTACATGATCCTTTTGCAAAGGGGAACGGGAAATCATTGACGCCTCCACTGCGCGATCGACCAGCAGTGAAGTGAACGGATGCAGCGGGGGCTGCAAGGCGACGAGACCCTGACGAGAAATCGACGCGATCGGTGACGATCTGGAGGAGTTTATGTACACGGGCTGGCAATTCGACGAGCACAACACACGCACGGACCGTTTCCCTTTGATTCAGTTCCTAGAGAATGTACACCTGGGAACAGCTTCCCCTTCCGAGAGATCTCAAACTTCTTCCTAGACCTAAACTGCTTGCGGGCCGGCGCGGGTTGGTTCACCTCGGGATGGTGTCGGTGGAGGCGGCGGCGGCGGTGGCCGGCGGGGGCGGCGCGCTGTCGTCGGAGACGCTGGCGAGGCCCTGGACAAGGCGCACGATGTCCGCGGGGTCGTCCAGGTAGTACTTGGCCTTGCTGGGCTTGCGCCCCACCGTGCACGCGAACACCTCCGCCTCTGGGTGCAGGGAGGAGGCCCGCGCCGCCGCCGTCGTGATCACCTCGAACATGTCCTCATCGGACCGGTCGTCGCCCACGCACAGGATGAAGTCCGGCAGGTCGCCCCGCTCCTGCATCGTCGACAGGATCCGCTTCGCCACCCGGCCCTTGCTCACGCCCTGCAAAAGAACGACGAAAGAGTGCATTGGTTGGCGCCTTCGTTAACAGGAAATGAAATGACACATCGGTGACTGAATAAACAGTAAATGTGCTTGTGTTATGCAGCAGCGAGCTTACCTGCGGCTTCACCTCAACATGGTTCAGACCAGCTTTCACTGAAACAGGCTCGTTTGAAAGGACACTCTCCAGATGGTCGTGGAGCTCTTTGGCCTGGCAAGATCCGAAATCTGGATCAGCGTCCTCGTAGCTCCAAACAATTGCAGTCTCCTTGTCCTCGATTGTTGACCCGTCCGTCGTCTCAGTGTAGGTCTTCATCACAGGTTCTGCAATTTGCTTCCAGCTGCAGTCTATCACCTGGACGCACGTCTCCCATTCCGCATCTCTTCTCAGCCTACACACATCGGCAGCAATTGGTGTGTTTCAGTACAAAGATACACAATGCATTGTAATGTATATTTGTTATGGGGACGAAATGGTTTGGAAAATGCAGGGAGTGATTCCAAATTACCTGAGGAAGTAACCGTGCTCAGCTGCTAGTCCCAAGTTCTCACATGGTGAGAACCACTCATTCAAAGTCATCCGACTCTTTGTGCTCACAAGGAAGACCATGTTGTTCTTGTCACGGCAAAGGCTGTTCAATATCTCTATTGTCTTTGAGGTCGGACTCTTGCCAAACGAAGTCTGAGGCATTAGCGTTCCATCATAGTCCAAGAGAATGACGCGCTTTGTAGTCCTCCGGTAGGCTGAGACCAGGTGCTCAACTGCAAGCTTCTTGAAGTTTGGATCGAGGGCCACCACCCTGAACTTTAGCCCGAATCCTATGCCCCAGCAACGCCTCCTGTTATGGTCGAGGCAGGTCCGCTCAAGATCTTGCAAGAAGCTGTTCGCCCAGTAGCCTACATCGTGTGTGCTCACATATCTGTGGTGCTTCTCATGTCTCAAGACCTTCTCCCCATCAGGCATCTCTAATGCAGAGTCCATTGCATCAGTCACTGAATCAATGTTCCAAGGGTTCACCCGGATCGCGCCACTCAGGGAGGGCGAGCATCCGATGAACTCCGACACAACAAGCATGCTCTTCTTCCTCGAAGATGGGCCGAGACCTAGGATCCTGTCTATCATCTCATTCCCTTGTCGAGCAATTATGTACTCATATGGGATAAGATTCATGCCATCTCTCACTGCAGTAACCAAGCAGCACTCCGCAACAACATAATATGCCATCCTCTCGTAGAATTGCAGTGGCTTATCAATCAGTATAACTGGTTGATAATCTGGCTGCCCAAATGCATCATTGATGCGCCTCACCATTGCATCGCTCTCTTCCTGTACCTCCTTCACATCCTTTCCCTTCCCTCTTGCTGGATTGGCAATCTGAACCAACACCACCCTTCCCCGCCACTCTGGATGCTGTATCAACAGCTGTTCAAATGCCAAAAGCTTCAAGCTAATGCCTTTGAAGATATCCATATCATCAACACCAAGCAGCAGCAGCCGGTTCCGATGAGTGAACTGCTTCAGAAGCTCGGCGACCTTGACTCCAGTCTCTGGTTGATTGAGGACTGACTGTAACTGCTCCAAGTGAACTCCCACTGGCAAGATCTTGATAGTAACTGTTCGTCCATAATACTCCAGTGCAATGTAGCCCCTCTGCGACTCATACTTCAACCCGAGCATCCTGCTGCAGCATGACAAGAAATGTCTGGCATAATCAAAGGTGTGGAACCCAATCAGATCGGCATTCAGAAGCGACCTGAGAAGCTCCTCTCGCACAGGCAGGGTCTTGTAGATCTCCGACGACGGGAACGGGCTGTGCAGGAAGAAGCCGAGCTTCACCCGGTTGAAGCGCTTGCGCAGGAATGTGGGCAGCACCATGAGATGGTAATCGTGCACCCACACAAAGTCCTCATCGGGGCTGATCACCTCAAGGATCTTGTCCGCGAAGATCTTGTTGACGGAGACGTATGCCTGCCACAGCAGACGGTCGAAGCGGCCACCGAGCTCCGGCGACAGTGGCAGCATGTAATGGAACAGTGGCCACAGCTGCTGCTTGCAGAAACCGTGGTAGAACCGGGAGCGGAGGTCGGCGGGCAGGAAGGTGGGCACGCAGCGGAAGCCCTCGAGGAGCTCGTGCGCGACCTCGTCGTGGTCGGCCGGGGGCACGTCGTCGCGGAGGCCGCCGACGTAGACGAACTCGACGTCTGCGCGGCCGTGGTGCGCGCGGAGGCTGTCCTTGACCTGCAGCAGGAGGCTGTCGTCGTCCCACCTGAAGTCCCACCCGCCGCCGCCAGGGCGCCTGGCGGCGCGGATGGGGAGCTGGTTGGCGACGATGATGACGCGCTCCCGCGGCGCGTGGGAGGAGTGGTCGGAGGCCGCGGAAGCCGCGTCGGCGTCGTCGTCGGAGACGTCGAGGTCCGGCACAATGCCGGACGCCGTGACGACCCGCGGTATCCGGCGGCGCCCCAGCGACGGCAGCGGCTCGCCGCCGCTGCCCCCGGAGGCGAGCTCCAGGAGGTTGGAGTATGATCTCGACACCATCCCCCTCTCCCAAGATTTGATCTTCACCACTCACTCGCCCCCGCACAGACACAAATCTCCAGCAAAAACCTCTGAAGATTTGGGATTTGGCGAGCGATTCGCGGAGGCAAGGAGCGGAGCAGGAATGGCCGGACAGGGAGGCAAAGGATCTACCCACCGGTCCTCCGGCGGAGAGGGAGAGAAATACAAATCCCGGCAAGGAATCGAATCAGCGGCGGGAAGAAGTAATAATCAGAGACGAAAAGGGCCGCCCCCCTCCCCTCCCTTTCCGAAAAACCCAAGAGCTTTCGGCCGAAATCAATCCAGCAGGCGGCCGCGCAACACCATCTCAGGTGCTCCAGCTCGGACGCCCACTATCTCGACAAACCGCCAGGGGACAAGAGAATCCCGCGTGCTCGCCGACGACGACCGCTTCTTGGACCAGCATTGGCTCTCCCCCTCCCTCTCTCTCAATCGCGCACCCAGGCTGGCAGGCGGAAGAGGATTTGGCGGAGCGAGCGAAGCGGAGCGGGAGCAACAAATCCCTTTCCGCGGAGGGAGGAAGAAAGATATGAGCGAGAGGGCGGCGGATTGCCGACAGCAGCAAGCAGCTGGTGGGCAGGGAGGGAGGGAGGGAAGCGATTCCTCCTGGCTTTGGGTCGCGTGCGCGGAGCTTGGCCCTTGAGGATCGCAAGAGCTGCGCTCCTGGAGGCCGATCCGTTTGTTTATATGTAGCGGAGCGCGAGCGAGCGAGAGATGTGATGATAAGCTCGCGGCAAGCTGCGGTTTTTTTAAGCCCCGGACTCCCCGTTGGCACCCGAGCCCCTCTCTCTCTCTCTCTCTCTCTCTCAGCACTCAGCGGAGCAGAGCAGGAAGAGCAGCTTGGACCTTGTTGGACTGGAGCTCTCGCGACGCCAAGAGCGAGCAGAGCAAACGTGCGTGACTGCGGGGAGGGCGAGGAGGAGGGGGCTCCCGAGCGGTTTTGCAGAAGCCACCCCGCGCTCCTGCCGTTTCACGCCACGGCGGCCGGCCGCCGCTGCCTGCCGTCCTACCACACACCCCCAGCCACAGTACCGTGCTAATCGCAGCGAGAGATCGAGATCACGAGTAAAGCATGGTGGATCGAATCATCGCGGGCTTAATCGTGTGCTTGCCGCTGAGTGATAGTGGAATTCGGTGCCGCGAGGCTTATCGATTTTGTGCAGCACGTACGGAACGGAAGCGCTGGCTTGTGAATCGTGGACTCTTATCGCCTCTTATCTCGTGGTTGCGTTCGTGGCTGTACAATCTTTTGACTTGGGGAGGACCCCCTTCCTTTCGATGACTTTTTCTCGAGAAAGAAAAACATTTTGCCTAATCCTGACTGATATTTTGCGATCCCTTCCTCATCTGAAGAAACCGGCCGCCTAATGACGCGCTTGCTTGCGTTATCGCAAGCAGCCTCGAAGCCGGCTCTTTCCATTGGTCCCATCTGCCTGCCACTAAACTAAGCGAAGGATCAAGCATTTGGGAAGGAAAAAAAAAAGTCTTGCGCCTGCAGCTAGCTGCAGGGCCTGAATGAATTCGTGATCCGGCGGAGGTAAGGACCTGATGTGAATAGGAGAAAGCACAGGGGGGCGTTTGCAATATGCGCGGGGTGGGACGCGGCACAGTACAGGAGCTAGCTGGAAGCGTGAGTTCCCACGGCGTATCTGCCAAGGCGGGCGGGACCACGCCTGGGCCTCAGCCCTATCCACTTCCGTGGCCGCCCTCGCCGTCGGATCGGATCGGGCGGCCGCCGCTCGCCCGCACGATGCGGGAGCGGGCCCATCCCCGGGGTGCGGGAGAGAAGAAGAAATATCCGCGTCGGATGAGACCGGGGGCGGGGCCCGGCGGCCCGCGCACGTGCGACCGCCTACGTGTCGGCCGCGGAGGGCGCCGCGGCACGTGCCAAGGCCCCGCTGTCTGTTTCTGTTTCCCCCCACGGACAGCAAGCCAACGCGCAAGGCTCAGAGCGCAGCCCGTCGGGGAGGGCGCGGCCGGCCGTTCGCCGGAGAGCCCGCGGCGCCGGCCGGTCAGTTGCGAGGAGGAAGAACGCGGCACGGTTCGGTTCTACGTTGCCAATCGCGATGGGGATGGATTTTCGTTTTTTCCTGGGCAGTGCGTGATGGAGTTTTGACTGGAACCAAGCGAGCTGCTCCGTGGCCGTGGAGTGGAGTAGAGAGATGCTTGCCCACGCTAGCTAGGCTGCAGGGGATGGATGTGGAGCAGGCGCATGCAGTGGCGGGCTGGACTGGCTGTGTTTGGTTTTCTAGCAATGCTAGGAAACAGCATCTAGCATAGAGGGAATCTTTCTTGCATGAAGTACTAAATAAAGTCTATTTGCAAAACCTCTTTACGGATGTGCGTAACTTTTCGAGACGAATCTATTGAGCCTAATTAATCGATGATTAGCTACAGTGATGCTACAGTAACCATCCTCTAATCATGCGGTCAAAAGCCTCATTAGATTTTTCAGAGTTGCTAGTGCAAGAGTTCTGAAGTTAGTTTTGTAAAATATCTTTATTTAATATCTTTAATTAGTGATCAAAATTGACTTTTCTAGCATTGGTAGGAAACCAAACGGGGCCACTGTCCCGTCGGCTCGCCTGACGGCACGGCCGTGGCAGAGCGCAGCTAGCTTGCGGCCCCAGCATAAAATATCTCCACAGAGTCCATACTCCTGTGTGTTCCTGCATGTTTGGTACGGTGTTTCTGCTGCGTCAAGCTGAAATGAAAAACTGAAAGAGCTCGCACCTCGCAGTGCTGAAGTCTTTTGATGGGGGTGCCGACAAAGAGCCCATGGTTTTTGAGACTTTTTCCATTGAGTGTTTGGTTTGCCTAGCTAGCTAACCTTCCTGTTGTTGGTGGTCAACTAGGAGATAAGGATCAGGGAGCCTACTGCTAGGTATTTTGCTGTACTAAATATGGGTGATCAGTAGTGTGCTTAAGGCCTTGTTTAGTTCCCATCACATCAAAAACTTCACTATTCATCAAAGGGAATCTTATATGCATGGAGTATTAAACGTGAGTTAATGACAAAACCCATCCTATAACCCCCCCTCTAACTTTGCGAGACGAATTTAATGAGCCTAATTAGGCCATGATTAGACAACGTCGTGCTACAGTAAACTATCTCTAATGACGGATTAATTAGGCTTAATAGATTCGTCTCGTGATTTCCCGTCCATCCGTGTATTTAGTTTTATAATTAGATCATATTTAGTCCTCCTAATCTTTGATTTACAATTGCGGATTCAAAAAAGTTTGAAAAATTTCCCTAACTAAACAAGGCCTAATTTCTTTAAGACCTTGGTACAGTGTGGGTGTAGATTCCCTCCACAAGGCGTTATCTTTTCCTAGGCCATCTGGTTGTGTGAGCGCATATATTTTCTATGCTGTCGCTGAGGTTTGTCTATGTACTCATTCCGTCCTGCATTACAAGACACTAAACTAGTCTAAATTAGATCGATTTTATAGAAAAGAGAAACAATATTTATAATATTAAATAATTATAATTAGATTCATCATAAAATATATTTTTATAATTTGCTTATTGAGATGCTAAATGTTTATACATTTCTCTATATATTTAGTCAAATTTGGCTAATTTGACTTAGGACAATCCAAAGCGTCTTGTATTTCAAGGCATAGGGAGTATATGACTATGGCCTTGTTTAGTTCGTGAAAGTTGGTTGAATTTTCTGTAAAAAAAGAACATTGGGAAGCGTGTTGCAGAGAGGAAGGCACGTTTTTCAATGCTTTACTTTTGGTTGAATTGCAGAAACTTGCTGGAACTAAACAAGGCCTATATATATGTGTGTTACATCCTTGTTCAACTGAAGGGATCACTATATACAAATAGCCTTTTTCTTTCGGTCATAAACTGGGCGAATGTGTATATCTAGAAGTAAAGAAAAAAACCAGGTATACTCAACAAATTAAATCTTCCGTAGAGTTGAGTCTACTTTGGTCCTTCGAAAAGGAACTTTTGCGCATTAATAATATAATTGGTTCGTCATTGCTCTTGCAAATATTAATTTTGGTACGTCGTTCGTTCCATCAACAAAATATGGGTTCCATCTTGTACTAGTCATGTCGACACTTTCTTTAATATATGCATATGTTTTCCATTTGGAAATGCACAAAACTATTTAAAATTTTCTAAAAAATCTAGGGTTTTAGCTTTGTAAAAATTTATAATTCATATTTATGTGTGTCAAATCCAGATATTGTGGGGGCACCTTTGCATCCAGAATTAAAGGCAACCCCGGCCTGTCGGCCATGTAAAAACCAGCAGGATCTCTATATATAATTTCCTGGCTCCACACAAACAAACCAGAGACGAAGCCTTTCCCATCCGCTAAACCCTAGCTACTGCCACGTACCACCACGATCGACCCCTCGATCGATTAATTTCCCCGTCGCCGATTGAAAGGACAAAAGGTTGCCTGTTCAGACAAGGTCGTGATAAAAATAACACCGGAAACCTCATCTGAAACAGTGCCCATGAAAGCAACATCACACGTTCCATCACAAATATGTTCGAGAACCATGCGTCCATATAAATTTGGACTTTGACAGCGTATTGCTGTATGTGATAAGAACGGGTGACTGTGCACATATGTTTAAACCACTTAATTAGTGCCTCGTAAACGTTATCGTAAAGCCGCCGGCAAACAGCACCCTGACTTGTTTGCTAGCTGTGAATTATAATTCCTCTGCACTAGCTCATGTGAAGGCAACATATATAGTATCTACTAGTAGTACAATAGCATGTTTCAGGCATAATAATTAGCATTTACTTTGGTTTGGGCATGGAATAAAGATGCAAAATAATCTGGAAAAAAACTAATCCTGTGTGTACGTGATCTGTCACGCTTTATGTTAAAACATATTAAATTAATATAAATCTCACATGATGCATATCTTATTGTATTTGTTTTTCTTCTTGTCACTTATTACCTCTCCGGTTTATGGTCTGCTGTTATATTATCCCATTTTGTTAACTTTTAGTATGGAAAGAACCATTTTGTGCTACACTATAAATTAACTTGAAACTTTTATATTACTTTTCAAAGCCTCATGATAATTAAGGATTAACTAGTCTATCAACCTGTGCTTCCGCACGGGCTAATAATTTAGAAAACATGGGTATTAAAATTCCATGAAAACTAGACTCATATATAATAATAAAAATTATCTATCTTGCGCTTTCTCTTATTAATTAATTTTTTTCACTTCACGTTGCACTTGCATATGTGTTTTATTGAATTCTCAATTTGAGCTACACAATTAACAAGAGAATTGGTATTTTATTGATTCCCCCAGACATGTATACATAGTCTACATGGTGACAGTGATCATATAACATTGAATGTATACCATTATACCTTAATAAGTTAGCATTTCACATATTAACATTGAATAAAAATAGATAATTTAGAATTATCTGTTGGTAAACTTTAGAATATTTTAATGATAAAGGTTCATAATTTTGATGCAAGTTTAGGGTTTGAGTTACGTGTTGAACTTGGATATCTTATTTTCGCCGTTCTTGTGTACATTTATATATGATCTACATGGTGAGACACATCATACATACATACACATAATTAATGTTTTCTATATTAATAATTAGTGTAAGAAATATATAATTTAGTATCGTATATTAATGTACTTGGGATATTTTTATAATGATATGTTAATTTTTTAATAATGTCAGACGTAGGTAATTTAGATTCAAATTTAGGGTGTTAGTGTAAATTATTTTTATAATGACATAAGTGGGTAATTTAGATGTGTATTAGGGGTTACTTCAGTTTATTTTCATAATGGCAAATGTGGGTAATTTAACT
Source organism: Alloteropsis semialata (assembly GCA_004135705.1). Lineage (NCBI taxonomy): Eukaryota > Viridiplantae > Streptophyta > Magnoliopsida > Poales > Poaceae > Alloteropsis > Alloteropsis semialata. Next base: position 31,199,075 of record CM014271.1, read on the forward strand.
ATAGTTTTAGTTTTAGGGGGTTACTTTAGGCTATTTTCATAATGGCAAAAGTCTGTAATTGTTTAAAAAATATAATAGATCCAATGGGTATGATAATTAGAGTCACAGATAGATGGCCAGATGTTTTTGATTTTTGTGAGAGTTTCTAGAATTTATCTTTTTCTAGCACGTCTCGTCAGGATTGACGTGAAGACCCGAAAAGGAGTCTCCAATTAGTAACAGTAAGAAGGCTTCTTTTTTTAATAAAACACAATGCACGCACAGAAACTGGTCCGGGAAATCACTCACTATGCAGACACACCAAGGAAGTATTAGTTTCAAGGAAAAAATCAACTTCAGGCGTGATTAGTCTTTTGTTTGGGCATGAAAAAGTTACAAAAGAATCATGAAAAATTTTATGATGTATGTAGTGTCACAATGTACGGTATGTGTTAGAAACAAAACAAAATAATAAGGCTCTCCCCTCAGTATGTTGGCATTTGTTTTTTTTCTTCCTTTTCTTTGTGGTTTATCTTTTTCCATAATTTTCCCATTTCTTGTAACCTGGACGGAGTGAATAATTTTGTACTGTCGTAGGCCATCAGGTAGTTAGTAACTTGAAATTCTGGAGTTATATTTCAAATAAAGTGGCTTGATCATAATATTTTTGGGATTCCAGATTCTAGAAAACGCATTGATATAAAGGAAAAAACTTTAAAGTAATTCATGTATATATAATAGAATCCCTCTGGATTATTATAGTACACACGGGTGGACAGGAACTACACCTGAATTTGAAGGAAAGAAGGCAAGAGTTTGCAAGGATAGGGATTAGGGAGAGAGAATGAATGGAGTTCTTATAAATAATAATACGTAGTATATCTTAAATTTCCTCGTATAATATCCTCATCACGGTGCACCACCCATCCACTACGGGAAACGGCTGGTTTGCCGAGTGCCTAAGGCACTCGGCAAACCCCCTAATACACTCGGCAAAGGGTATGCCGTGGGCCGCCCACGGCATACCCCTCTCGGGAACACCTATGCCGAGTGCACTTTGACACTCGGCAAACCTTCGCACTCGGCTAAAATGACGGCGTAGGCTAACGATGACGGAGCGAGTTTGCCGAGTGCCCAAAGCCTGGCACTCGGCAAACCCTGGGAGTATGCCGAGTGCCCCGCGCCTGGCACTCGGCAAACCCCAGGAGTATGCCGAGTGCCCCATGCATGGCACTCGGCAAACCCCCGAGAATATGCCGAGTGCCCCATGCCTGGCACTCGGCAAACCCAGTAATATGCCGAGTGCCAGGGTAAAAACACTCGGCAAACCCTGGGAGTTTGCCGAGTGTTTTTACCCTGGCACTCGGCAAACCCATGACCAAAATGACAGAATTGGTCACTTTGCCGAGTGCTATGGTAAAAGCACTCGGCAAAGTAACCCAACGTGACCTTTTTTATTTATTCGGTCACGTATAACGTACCCCAATCTCACATACATCACAGGCATCACATATATCACAATAAGTATCATCAAAACCACAAATATCACAGGCAATTCATATAGTTCACAACCACATTAATATCATAAAGACGTCAGTCACAACCACATTAGTATCACAACCACGTAAGTATCACAACCACATAAGTATCACCACCACATAAGTATCACCACCACATAAGTATCACAACCACAGAAGTACGACAACCACAAATGAAGGTAAAATGATAAGTCACTGAGGTGGGGGTGTGTGCCATGGCTGCGACAAATCGACGTCCGGATTGAGCTGGTTCGATGCCGCCGATGGAATTTGCACAAAGGAGAAGACATTGCATGTGTGAGACAAGTTTTATGTCAGAAACAAGTTATCATCTAAAGTTTTCTAAGATTTCTAAAGTTTTCTAAGTTTTCTTAAGTTCTTTAAGTTTTCTAAAGGTTTCTAAGTTTTCTAAAGGTTTTTAAGTTCTCTAAAGTTCTCTAAAATGCTATAAAGTTCTATAAAGTTGTAAAGTTCTCTAAACTATAAATTGTCAAAAGCGACTCACAGGAGAAGTATGTACTATCGGCACTGGAGCGAAAACCATCGGTGGCAGTGCAGGCTGACCCATCCTCTGAGAAAGACTCTGCATGTACTCAAACATCTGTTGCATCTTCATCTGATCGGCCTGCCGTTCAGCCTCGTACCTCGCACGATCGGCCTCTCGTTCGGCCTTGTGCCTTGCCTCCATGTCCTCCCGGTCCTTCCTCTCTTGTTCTAGCTGGGTCTACAATATACCATCCCAAAGTTACAATGCAAATCAAACTTATGTACAAACAAATGAACGATGAATAAAATAGAAATTACCTGGAGTGCCTCCATCCGAAAGTGTGCAGTGTCCGGCCGTGGGCGTATGGCGGGGCTCGAGCTCGTGCTCTTTGCTCGAACCTGGGACAGAGTAGGAGTAGTGGCCGTGTCGAGTGTGGCGTCGCCAAGATAGTACCGCCCATGCTTCTTGCCTCCTCCCACCCTCATGACTATTTCTCCATCAAGGGGCTGGGTGACCGGATCGAACTCTGGCCCATGGACCTCCCTTGCCATTGATGTGTATGCATTGAGGCGACTATGGATGCTCGCATTGCTGTAAGCCGAGGGCGGGTCGTCCGGGTTGTAGTCGACATTGGACGTCGCCTTGCCCTTGTGGGCTATAGCATATGCCTGTCAGAGTTCTAGTCCGGCAGTCCACCCGGGGGTACCCAGATGGTTGATTTGTAGGCAAAGGGGAGATCACTGGACTAGGGAGCTCGAGGTAACATAGGGACACAGGGTTTATACAGGTTCGGGCTATCCGGAGGTATAATACCCTACGTCCTGTGCTCGGGGTCTTGTATTGATTTACTCGGCGTGGTTCCGGGGAACAACGGCGAGCTCTTGGTTACAATGGATGAATGGCGTGGGAATCAGATGATGGAGAATTGGATGTCTAAGAGGGTCGCCCTAGGCCGCCTTATATAGGCCGACGGCCTAGGGTTTACAAGTCGGTTTCCTAATTGTATCCGACTACAATAAGGAAACTAATCTGAGTCGGCGTGCCTTGCAAGCTAAGTCATCACCAGTCTTGTCCATCAAGTCGGGGATCCTCGTGGGCCGGCCTGGGGTCGGCCCACATCCTTGTCAGACGTGGGCCCAGGCCGACTACATATCCGGTCGGTAGTTGGCCCAGGGGTACCCATATCCCACAATGCCTTGAACTGGCCGCATGGCCGGCCCTCATGTGACGAGGTCCGCGAAAGAAACAACACTTTGATTACAAATTATAGAGAATTGAGCGTAAGGACCAAGAAATCAGTTCACGTACCCATCTAGCCGCATACTCATCGACGCTAAGGTTGCCTTGGTGGTGTGATACACCAGGCATCATCAAACGTCGCTCTCGGCAAGCGTTGTGCGTCTCTTCCCACTCGGGCATCAACCATTGGTCCACCATGTATTCCCAGCACTGGAGATGCTGGGCACACCACCACGGAGGCACCTACACGTCATCAACAACGTCACATATAAGAAGATCAAATTAAGTGTACTTATACTCGAAAACAATCAGTTTCAATGTTCTATATGTACCTGCAAGTGTTGTTCCCTGGTCAGCCTGATGTTTTTTGCATCAGCTTTTGAAACCTTCATTTGAAGAAACGAAGCGTAGTATGTTACCACTGACTGGACGCGCGCCTCGTAATGCATGTCCTTCACGAGTTTATAGCATGCTTTGTGAGCCACAGCAGCCGTCCTTTGCTCGTATCCCAGCTCGCATCTATAGAAATCCTGTATATACACGAGATGGACGCAATTATTATTTAAAGAATGTCCAATGAATGCGATGTATTGAGCAATGTAGTTTATTAAACAAAGACTTACCCACAGCTCGCCCTTCACCGGCTCCGCCTTGTTCTGGAACGACCTGACCTCTCGATCAGGTACATCGGGGAAGGCCTTGTAGTGGTCCCACGTGTAAGCCGGCTCCATGCTGCTGGCATGCTGAACGAAGCCAGGGAAGTGTAGCCTGCAGAAAACTCCAAGGATCCCGTTGACAAGGCGGCCGTGATCACCTGGAGCGACAATCAACCAATTCCTGCCCAAGTGATTAAGATAAATTATTAGTTTGTAATGTGATTATAAACATATCAAATGAAAATGTAGTGATAACATCTAAAACCACTTACCGCTTCCCTATGGGGCGAATCATCGGACGCCTCTCCAAAGGTATCGGTCGCTGAGGGAGAAGCGAGGGACCTCGCAACCAGACACTAGACGAAGTAGAGGAAGAGGAACCCCCTTCTGCCGCCTCCTCCTCCTCCTCCTCCTCCTGCTCCTGCTCCACCTGCTCCTCCTCCTCCTGCTCCACCTGCTCCTGCTCCACCTGCTCCTCCTCCTCAGAGGAAGACGACGAAGGTACAGGGGATGGCTCCCGAGCCTGCTTCCCTCGACCCCTGCCTCCTGTCTTCTTCCCTCCCCGTCGACCCGTGCCTCCACCCCTCCCTCGACCACTCCCAGACCCGCCACCTCCACCGGTCACGGCTTGGTAAATCTCATGTACTGACTTCTTGAAACCGCCCACCATCTGCAACAAAAAAGAGTAAACCTATCAGCCCGGATAAATATAAAGTAATTAGAAATAGTTGCAAAATAAATAAAACCGAATTATGAAATAATATGGTATTGCAAATAATAAATACAGATCTTACATGTATTAAAAATAATCATCGTGATCGGGATTATCATGCCCGTGCTCCGGAGGAGGAACCTCATCATCACTATCACGCAAGTCGAAATTATCATGCCCGTGCTCCGGAGGAGGAATGTCCTCATCACTGTCATTGCCTAAATGTAGTCGCTCTAGTAAATCTACATCCTTCGCATTACAAACCTCATCTCCAGCGTCCTCGTCCACACACATTTCATTGTCTACTTCCATTCCGATCGCATCGGTTAAGTCAATCTCAAAACTCCCTTCTAGCCCATCTTCTTGGAAGAACTCTCCGTCATATATGTTTGGGTCTATGTTGTAATCTTCATTGTTTGGGACAGGCAGCTTACCGTGTGGCGATACCTTGTACACAACATCTCACCCCTTAAGATGCTCGTCAGTTTGGCACGGGTATGAAAGATAATAAACTTGCGTGGCCTGTTGAGCCACAATATAGACATTGTCTCCTGGTAAGACGGTTGATTGACGAATTTCTACTAGCCCAAGGTTAGGTGTCCGTCTCACCACTTCGGGATCAAACCAATGGCATTTGAATATGGCAGGATTAAGGGGTTTGGAACCATGAAACATGAGTTCGTATATTTCTTCAATTTTGCCATAATACTCGACCCCATCAAGGCCTGGCATAAAAATACCAGAATTTGTGGTTCTTTGATTGGGCCAACTCTGCTCGTAGCGTGTTGTGTGAAAGCGATATCCATTCACGTCGTAACCAGAAAAAGACCTGACCCTATAGCCACAACCATCGGCAACCTGTCTCAACTCGGTACCCATAGATGCATCAGTTTGGCCCTGCAAGTTCAAGCATGCTAGTTGGTTGAATATTATTCGCTCGGACGAGAAACTTGTAATAGAAATTAAATAGGACAGCTAAATTGGAGCACCCTTATGTTTGAACCAAGAAATGAAATCAGGCAATCCATTTCCCGCACCCTGTTTAAGAAGGGTCTCAGATTCATGCGGTGTAGGTTCCCTTGAAAGACGCTAGAATTGATGAATAAATTCCCTATACCAACGAGAAACAAAATGGGTTGGATGCAGAATAGTTACTACCAATCGAGCAACAAGTGTGTTGAGCACTTACCCCATGTATGGCTCCACCTCGTCAAGGTTGGTCAACACATATAGCATGATAATGCGCCACTCTTCATGTTTCAAGGTCTTGAATTTTGCACCACTAGCAGTTTCGAGTTGCCCTCGAAAAATGCTAAGGTTCGATTCATCTTCATGAGCATTGTAACGAGCGGGCGGATTGTGCACGTTAGGAAGGTTGTCAGCATAGTATTTTGTTGTGAAGTTTGACACCTCCTCAAGAATGTATGCCTCAGCAATGGAAGCTTCAATTTTGCATTTATTTTTACATTTATTTCGAAGAACCTTTTGACATCTCTCAATTGAATAGCACCAACGGGACTGCACAGGCCCCCCATTCGTGCCTCATACGGTAGGTGCAGAAGCAAATGCTGCATCGGATTGAAAAAACGGGTGGAAAGATCTTCTCCAACTTACAGAGCAACACAGGGGCGATTTTTTCCATGTCTGCAATCACGGTCCGAGATATTTCCTTAGCACAAAGCTGGCGAAAGAAAAAGCTCAACTCTGCCAGCACTAGCCATACATTATCAGGGACATAGCCTCGAACCATCACCGGAAGAAGCCGCTCAATCCATATGTGGTAGTCATGACTCTTCAGCCCGTTGATTCGCATAGTAGATAAGTTCACTCCCCTCCTCAGATTCGCTGCATACCCATCAGGGAACATTAAAGTTTGAAACCATTCTAGTACTTCCCTCCTTTGGGGCCTCGTCAGAACGAAATCGGCCTTAGGCATTTTCCATGACTTGCCGGCTGCGGGAGACGGTATGTCTAGCTTTGGTCTATTGCATAACCTCGCCTGATCAACTCTAGCCTTAACATTATCCTTTGTCTTATCTGGAATGGCCATAACAGAACCCCAAATTTCCTCAGCCCAATTCTTTTCAGTGTGCATCATATCAATGTTATGTGGAAGAAGAAGGTCAGCCATATAGGGGAGTCTCCACAAGTCCAACTTATGAGTCCAGGCATGTTGTTCACCATATCCTACAAAACCACGCCCATCTTCATTGACCTCGAGAGCTTCTAACTGAGCGATAACCTCGGCACCTGTCATCATTTGCGGTGGAGGGTCTTTAACTACCACATTTTTCGTAAAGTTCTTAATGTCTCGTCTGAATGGATGGTCAAGAGGGAGGAATTGTCGATGTTTGTCGAACGAAGAATATTTGCCACCCTTGGGCAACCAAATGAACTCCACAGATGTCTTGCATATTGGGCATGGCCACTTCCTGTGAACACACCAGCCGCAGAACGACCCATACACCGGCAGGTCATGCAGAGAGTAGTGGTACCAAACATGCATTTTGAAGTTTGTCTTTGTAGCTCGGTCGTATGTCAATACCCCTTCATCCCAAGCACGTTCCAAATCATCGACCAGAGGCTCCATGTACACACTCATATTATGCCCCGGGTATCCAGGAATTATCAACGACAAGAATATGTTCTGACGTTGAAAGAGCACGCCGGGGGCAAGATTGAGGGGGATAACGAACACAGGCCAACAAGTGTACGGGGCAGCCGTCATTCCATAAGGATTGAACCCATCTGTTGCCAGCGCAATACGTACATTACGAGACTCCGTTGCTTTATCACGATGAATCGCATCAAAGTGAGTCCATGACTCATCATCGGATGGATGTACCAGCTTGTCAGGGTTGTATCGACGACCATGTTTGTGCCATGTCATCTGTTTCGCGGATTCCTCAGTCATGAAGAGCCGTTGGATCCTCGGTATGAACGGAAGGTATCTTAGGATTTTCACGGGGACTGTGAGCTGCCTCTTATTACCATCACCAGAGTCTACCTCCAAGAACCTAGATGATCCACACTTTGGACAGTACTTTGCTTCCGCATGCTGTTTCCTAAATAAGATGCACCCCTTCGGACAAGCATGTATCTGCTCATATGGCATCTTAAGTGCACGAAGGAGCTTCGTAGCCTCATACATGCTTTTTGGCAGAATATGACCACCCGGAAGCAAGCTGCCAACAACTGTCAATATAACATCGAAGGCGTCTTGACTCAGGGTAAACTGGGACTTTATGGCCATTAAGCGTGCAATGCCATCCAGTTGAGAAACATTGGTATGATCGTGAAGGGGTTGCTATGCAGCAGATATCATGTGGTAATACGCCTTTGCGGATGCCTCTGGCTCCTCCTCCCTAGGTCCTTCATCGACATGTGCTTCATGATAGTCGTTTAACATGTCTGCTACCCCGGCATCAGCATCAAAATTCTCGATGCGTTGTCTCACGACCTCGTCTCTCAAACGATCGGCTTCACTATGGTAGATCCACCTGGTATAGCCTGCCGTAAATCCATTCTTGCAAAGATGTTTACCCATGTTCATCTTTGTTTGTCGGCGTGTGTTTGCACAATGCGGCAGGGACACCACGTGTCACGCGCACCTTTAACCCTAGCAAATGCTAGTTCCAAAAAAGCATCGGTCTTCTCAATCCACTCATCAGTGTACGAATCCCGACTTGTGTGGCCCGTGTACATCCACTCACGGTCATCCATCCTCTAATATATGAGTAGGTGATATAAAAATCAATTACATCTACACGATGTCTATAATGCTCTAATAGGTGAAGATAGGTCCTAATCCCACCCGAGGATGTATAGAGGGGGTTAGTTTCCATGCTCTACTTCTATCCGAGACAGAATTTTGGCAGCACCTCCCAACTGCTCTCCAAATACACGTCCTAGCGAGGAGATTGTGTATCCGGAGAACAACAGGGAGGTGATGCCGAAATTCTGTCTCGGATAGGAGTAGAGCATGGAAACTAACCACATCTACACATCCTCGGGCTGTCCAAAAAACGTGGACAATTCGAAACAGATACGGTCAAACATATGCAAAGATCTGCATATTTTCAACCGTATCTCTTTCGAACGGGAGACGCCTAACTAGGTTACGCGATCTATGAACATGACATGAAAAGAGAGGGATTTTAATCCTCACCTTGCTATCCTGCAAAGTGTCGAGTCGAGGACGATGCAAGAGCCGACGATGCAGTAGTCGATCCTAAAAAAAATACAATAAAAATCAGATATAAAATTCGACAGTACCTCCCTTACATGATGAGGTTTCAAAACCTGCAATAAAACAACGGCTCGATGGCCAGCAACAATATACACAACGGCTCGATGGCCGGCAACAACTTACACAATGGCACGAACCTATTTTTTTCAAGAAGTTGGTGTACGGGTTGTTTGTTCACATCAATTTATAGCTTTCCTAATAATACAGCATGCATGAATATAACACCATACAAAACATACAATATACTAATTAGATGAGCCTCTAACTTGACGAAGGTTCAGAGTATGGCCCTCACCTTCCCGGCTCACGCCACCGCCCGGGGACGGACGCCGGGAGCCTGGCAATGGGGGCCCAGGGGCGGGGGCACGCGGCGGGCGCGCAAGGNGCGCAGACGGCGGCGGCGGCGCGCAGTGCGTGTGAGGAGTGTAGTGGGCGTGAGCTCGTTTGAGTGAAAGGATAGCTTGTCCGGGGGGATAATATCCCAGGTTTGCCGAGTGCCCCCGATCAGGCACTCGGCATATCCCCGGTTTGCCGAGTGCCGGATCAGGGGGCACTCGGCAAACGTTTTTTTCCCTCCTCGTTGACTCCTCTGCCACATATCGCTTGAATGCCGAGTGCCCTACAACCCGCACTCGGCATATGACCTCTTTGCCGAGTGCCCTACCCGTGGCACTCGGCAAATGTGGCCAGAAAAATCCATTATTTCATGTATATTTTCAAATTTGTTCAATATAATTTGAAAAAAACAGGTTTAATCCAATCTACAATGCATATCTCATGATTATACCTACAAAAATCCATTATTTCATGTGATATCCGTCAGAATCAATTTATATGCATCACAATTCTATAAGTGCAGAAAATAATTTAAAAATTATAAAATAGATCCGAAAAATTACCAAAACTTAACATGAAACTATCTATGCTGGTTATTGCCTATAGAAAAAGTTGTGAAGTAAAACTCCAATTAGACTGTCACATTGACTCCAAATCTTAAAGATCACTTCTCGACTCTACGATTCTTCTTCGGAGATGTTCTGGTTTATAAGCATCGTACGAGACGACTTGTGCAAAACCTTCCCTATTTTTTACCACAGCCTCCACGTACGATATCATAAGCTCTAGACAAATCTCATGATTTTCAGAATTTGTTTGTTTTTTCTAGAATTTTAAAACGATACAAACACACGTAAATCGCCATGTTTCTTGTCCAAAAAGTTCTAAATTTACTTTCATTACATGTATAAGGCCTCACAATAGACTCAATAACATGAATATCATTTTTCTACTTACTCTGTTGCTCAATTTGAATCACTTGCAGTTCAAATTTGACATAAAGCAAAACAATTCATTTAAATGAAATAAATTAACAGAATATAGCAAATGGACCGAAAAAAATACCAAATTCAGACATGGAGCAACTCGTATTGAAAAGTATAGCACGAAATATTGATTGATGGTTTGCCGAGTGTCAGGAAAAGCACTCGGCAAACAGGTGGGTATGCCGAGTGCCCAGGTATAACACTCGGCAAATTATGTATTTGCCCAGTGCATGATGGCGGGCACTCGGCAAACTCTAACGCCGTCCATCGGCTCGCGCACGGTCGTCTGGCGGCCGCTGCCAGGTGGAGGGTATGCCGAGTGCCAAGCACCACGGCACTCGGCAACTATATCTATGCCGAGTGTGCCAGGGCGGCACTCGGCAAAAGGTGGGTATGCCAAGTGTCTTCCTGCAGGCACTCGGCATACCTCCTTTTTGCCGAGTGCCTTCTTTTTGCTGAGTGTCCTCCTCAAAACACTCGGCATACTCACCTTTTGCCGAGTGCCCGATGGAAAACACTCGGCAAATTCTCAGGCACTCGGCAATTATGGGTTTTCCGGTAGTGATCCATAAAGTTGAATGGTGGTGTTAAACTAGTTTTAGTGGCTTGGTTTTAATTGGACTAGCTTGGTTTGATGAATAATGGGTTGACATATATAATGGTTTGATTTTGATTGGTTTAATAGTTAAAATGGTTTAACAATTATAATGGCTATATGTGAAAGTGTAAGTTAGGTTAAAATCCGGACCTTGAAACTACAAAGTCCTGTTTATACATACAGCCTGCTAATTTGTGCAAATCAGTGTAGCCAAATCTATATGTGGGCTCCATATACAAAGCCAGAGCCTAAGACCAAAAGCTCGTGTTCACATCTTAAAATTTGAGCAGAATGAATCAAAGTCGGCTACACCGAGGCTACTCCGTGCAAATTGGTATTGTCATATCTACATGTGGGTCCCACATGTAAAGCCGAACCCCATAATTAAAAGCTCATGTTCACACCTTAAAATTTTTGCGAATTTGGCCGAAATTTATCGAAGATGTCTCAGAGCTACAATCTGCTACTCCATGTAGCCATATATCTAGGGAAAATTTGCTACAGGACACACAAAGTAATATTCGTTTGCTGTGGGACACCGAAAAAAGTGCAATTGGCTAGTGGGCACAGAGGTGGTGTCTTTCGGCAACTTAACATGAAAGTGGAGCATTCACCAGCTAATTGGACTTTTTTCGGTGTCCTACAACAAACGGGCATCACTTTAAGTGTCCTCTAGCAAATTTTCCCTATGAAAAAAATAAGAACTGACACGCATTGCAGATGATGGACTGTAGGAGTAAGTTTACATTGCAGAATGACGATCCATGTGCCATCAAAGTAGTACATACTGCTCGTTACATGCACCTACTGTTATCGTTGTCTGCTATCAACGCATCTATTCGACATATATCACAGTTCGCAATTTATGGTGCAGCTATGATTGTGCCCATGGTTATCCAATACTTTGCATCACCATGTACTCTTTGTGTGTGTGTTTTTATTTCTGCGGGACCCCCTCCCCCTTTCCCGTTCGAAAAGAGAAAAATCATAGTTGCAAAAGCACGGAGCAGAGGAACGGGATCCTAAGGATTACTCATTTGAATCGAAAACAAAACATTATCAGATTAATTAAACTATGGACTATTACATGCTAGCTCATAGTAATTTGCATCATCTTGTACTCTTTCTCGTGTTTTAAAATTTCTCTAGGTTGAAAATGTCATATGCCACTCAAAAAAGAGACATGACTTTTAGATTTCTTCTAGAAAAAGAGAAAATCTCATAGTCGGATTACTCGTTTGAATAAATTCTAAACAATACCAAACTAATTAAATGATGGGCGACAATACGCTGGCCATAAAGACATGGCCTTGATATCCATATTGGCATGATTTTGCAATATTTCCTGACCCGCCCCAATGTTCCGAGATTAGAGTTTGTGCAACGACCGCATCCCTTTTAATGTACTGATTTACAGTAGACAAACTGGCTCTTGGACTAAGAGAATAACAAACACAATATACACAATGAAGAAGCACACCATATTATAGTTGTGTCCATAACACATAGAGCGATTTATTTTTAAGTAACATACTATTATTCCCAAATGGCTTACAGCTGAATTGCCCTTACTATTTCTTAAGTAGAAACCCTAGAACTTTCACAGAGCGTGCATATGCATTCATTACGACCACATTCAACATCAAGCTTGCCAGAACCCACAATATTGGACTTGCAAAACTCGGTGCATGTTTTGATGTCACATGACCCACTCAGTCTTAGTATATGACATAATGAGTCCTGGGGTACAGATGATCCATTGTGCATTGTCGCCAAAGTCAGGGTATCTGTGAATATGAAAATGGTATGGAAAGGATTGAGAGAGTGGTTTATCTCTTTCATTTTTTCATCTATATAATAGTGGAGTTAACTCAATAAAAAAGTAGCAGTATACATGTTCAGGAAATAAAACATGCACAATTCAGGGTACCTTAGGATAGGACAAGAAGGGATAGTCCAAAGATCAGTACTCCCTCCATACCCATAAAACAAGTCGTTTTGGACAAGATTTCAGTCAAACATTGAGAATATAAAACATGAATAACTTTTAAGTTGTTGAGTTTGAAAATGTGAGAACTACATGAATAGATTTGTCTTGCAAAATACTTTCATAAAAGTATACATATGTTAGTTTTTAATAAGTATTTTTATAAAAAATAAGAAGTCAAAGTTATGCTTTGGAGACCGTGTCGCTGTCCTAAACGACTTGTTTTATGAGTATGGAGGGAGTATGTGGCAGGTCCTCATTACTGTTGTGATTTTGCAAACCTTATTAGGAACATTGTTGGTTTGTATTCCCAATGATGATTTGAGCTTAACACCGAATGTTGATAAAATTGACTAAAAGGATCACTTATATACAAGAGATGGAGCCTTGTTATTCCAGGTATTAATTAAATAACACATCAGCGCTACATATACATTTAGTATGCATTTATGATATACCTGGAATGACATGACTGCTTCTAGACCCTAGCAATCATGCAACAGTTATATTCTTAGATGATAAGAGGAAAACAAAATTCATTTTGTCAACTTTAGCACACATTCAATTTATTTAAAAGCTTCTAAATTGGTTATATATCTTAGCATCCCTACCAAAATTTGTTTTGGACAAAAGAGCTTAAGTAGTTTAGATTGGTTTCAAGGGAGGAGAATGGGTACGCTTAGATTGGTTTCTAAAGTGTAGTATAGTTTAAATAGATTGGTGTGGATTTGACCAGTTTTTAAACCATTACCAGTTTTACCCATCCTGCAAGACTGACTAGGATATAAAAATACTATTGTAGCCTAATCTGCCGGTGGATGAGAGTCCCAACGTTAAGAAACACATGCAAGATCAGGACCCGTTGTGGAGGGTTAACATTAATTACTGGCACATGTGTGTACGTATGCGGAGAAACTGCATGGAAGAGGACAAAATGCAACAACTTGGATAAACTAGCTAGGGCTCCTATTGTAGTACTCCGCGCGTTATCTTCACACTTACTCGCAAGCTAGTTAATTATGTTTGAATTTTACCAGCAAGCCTACAGTATATGGTCGATGCGCAATATATATAGGAAGTTAGGAAACCCGTAACAATCATTAGCATGATGGCCGCGCGTGTGGATCGAACCGGACGCGGCTAAGTGCAAACTGTCTCTTCTGTCGTTGCATCGTTTTACGCACAAATAAATAAAGCTGTGTAATATCGCAATCTTTAATTTGGAGCTTAGTTTCTGGATTACATTCATCGGTGGGATAATCGAGCATCATCCATCTCAATTTTGACGTCGCCGGCCGGTTCATTGTTTGGATCGACCGTGACTTGCTTCATCTCCAATAAACTCTTGCTTTAAATTTGCATTATATTTTCCATGGAATCGCCGTTTCTTTTTATATTAGAGGAAAGGTCAATCGTATTATCCAACTATTATCAGTTTGTTATCTTATGCGGCGATTGGTCAGGCTGGCCTTGTATTTGACATGAGCTAGCTAGCTAGCTATCCGTTGGGTAATGTTCCCTATGCGCGGACATATGTTTATGCAATCGAAGATGGATCCCTCCCCTCATGGTTTAATTATTTCATTAATTATATTTTATTATTAATTAATTGAGCAGCCGCGACGTAGATTACAAACTCTGAACTAGTTCTCATCTGCTGGATCGATCTATATACTATATTTCGAGTCATCCAACTAATATCGCATTGGCGATCCAGACAAACAAATAAAACTACGATTGCGATAACGTGTCACTTCTTTGGATAAAGCAGCGCCAGCCGAGAGAGGAAGCGAATGATGTGCCTTTTGTACCAAGGAAAAAAATATACATTGGCAAAGTACAATGATGTTGTTTTGTTGCATTGCCAAATGCCAAGTACTAGAGCTCACATAAAAATCTTCTTCGTAAACTAGTGTTAAAAAAGCATTTACTAATAATTGAGTACTATATTTTTTTATATAAATCATAGTATTTTCGTTTCATTATTAAGACAAGGCTACATATGGTAAATTTAAGCTTTTCATGGTAATTTCACTCTGAGGTTACGTGTGAGTATGATGTTCACAGATATATAAAACGGGCTAACCCTATTTCTATCTTGCCAGACACGTACGTGTCACCAACTTTTACTGTATGCATGATTAAGTGTGTGATGGAAAACTGAGCCACCAATGGAACATGCAAACGTGGATTTGGTTGGATTCATGATAGACAAAGCTATAAAGAGCCTTGACCAGCAGAATTTTGGATATTCTTCTATGTATGCCTTGTGATGATTAGGACTAAGATCAGATTGTACTGAACGCTGGCCTATATCCTCAACACACACGTCAAATAAAAAAAGGTGATCGGACCTAACAAAACCACCAACGCCACTAGTGCCTACTTGTGTTGAAAGTAAAAATATTTTTCTATCTTTACACACCAAGCAAAATAATGGTTCCACATAGAATCACTTATAATCCAGGTTTAATTTTCAGAATCCAAGCAGACATCACATGTGACAACACATGTAGCTCACAATAGAAGTTCTACTACTCCCGTGTTTCCTTTTATAAGCCTCACATACATATCAATGGTCAAACTTTACAACCTTTAACCAATAATTTAGTTAATTATTATTAGTTATTATAATACAAACTTTACACTATTAGATTTGTAATCAAACATACTCTTAAATAATTATAAATTTATAATTATAAACAATATAATATAAAAAATAAATAGCCAAATTGTATTTTGGAAGACCATGTCAAGTTAAACCACGCCTTATAAAAATAAACGGATGTCTCTATGACTCTATCAGCTGTGATCTCTGACACGTGGCATGCATATTAAAATGTCTACTTACCAAGAAAAATACTTTTAATCTTTATTAAATTGTAAACACACACACACACACACATCACCCACAAAAAACAACCTTAGTGCAAAGATGAGCACTCACTTAGATCGTCGATGCATGCTGTCTCAAACAAAAGCGTTGGTGAGTTGGATAAGCATTACCAATGGGATCAGCTTAACCGATTAAACAAACAACGCACCGAATGAAAAGTTGTTCGGTATTTCCTGTCTTTACTAAGATTAGAACCGCTAGCTTGTCCCATATCTGCTCGATCGTTAAATTATAGCCGGCAACACTATAGCCGGCCAACCACATATCACTAACTCTTCCTAAACATAAATAAAAGGCATATAGAATACATGCATGGATGGCCATCCTTTTAGGGTTCCGCTTTTGTTAGTTTCGTGTTAGCAGTAACTTTCAGACAAGGAGTGAGGGCAAAGCAAGCGAGGAAGAAAGATACGTGTGGATGTTGACTGACGACACACGTGGCACTGTGTGGCAGCGTCCTTGCGTTGCGTCAGCTTTTTATTTCATTTCACTACTAGCATGACTAGCCTATGAATAATCTGTGTTTGTACGTTTCCAACGTTTACAACCTATGACTCTGCGATCTCTGACGACTTGAAATCTTTGGTTTTGACAACAATGGTCTAGACAATCATGTACTCTTGTTTCACGATAGAAGAAATAAGGACTTGTTTAGTTCCAGCAAGTTTCTGCAATTCAACAAAAAATAACACATTGAAAAATATGTCTTTCTCTCTGCAACACGCTTCCCAGTGTATTTTTTCTACAGAAAATTCGACCAACTTTCACGAACTAAACAAGGCCTAATTTGTCTTTTAGCAACGGATAGGATCTCGTAGTCACGCAAAATATTGGCTATCATTTTTGTCAGTCCTATATTTTCGCTGATTTCAACTGTTTTTGTCGGTGCACCGGCTATATACAAAAAAAAAATAGAAGGAAAATATATATAAACATCACTTACTGACAACTATTTATTCACAGGAGGTATCTCTATCGACAATCATTCAGGTGTTTCAAGAGGTATAGCTCTCCTTGTGAAATTAATCAAGAGATGAAGCTAAAATGATGATAACACGTACAAGTAAAGGTGGAGAAGCCACCTAATACTATAAATTCTCAGCCGGCATGATTCATGGGACCGCTCATTGGCACTGACTTATTTCCATCGCGCTCGGCCGCCGGACCGGCCGCATTGCTCAATTTTATCATGTGTTTTTCGAGCCCACAATGCACACATGGTCCCATCCACTGTGTGATGCCCGCTGCAGAAATTTTCTGCAATCCAGAGAAAGGACACAGGACGAAGCAGAACTCAGCAGCCGACCGAATTGACCAAACAGCAAGAGATTCAGAAGACCTCACCACTCTCTAGATGGTCTTTGGTGGCTTAGGGGTGTTTATGATCTGTAGTGGCGCGCATGCATGTCGATGCAGTCTATATAATTTGTATATAGGATATCAACAATAATATAATTTCAACCGATGGACTTTGTGAGCTGAGATCTGAATGTTCAGTAGTTTTTTTTAAAAGAACCAAGGTAGGGCGATTTACAATGAAAGAAATCAAACGGTAAAGGTTTTAGCAAATTATAAAAAGGTGCCTCTTAAAAACCTCGTTTGCAAAATTCAAGAAAGGGAAATATTACAGAAAATGGTAAGCCACAAAGATAATAAGGAAGAAATATTTGGAAAGAACTGATAGTCAAACTCTAAACATGTTTGTTGCGCCTAACCCAGAGACGATACTTTACTATAGTGACTGGGTGACAACACTCCAATTCTTCCATTTGTCAATTGGTTATATCTCCATATTTTTTTATTGGCGCCTTATCAGAAACAGGTGATGGCCAGACGAACTACTCGTACACCTGAAGCTTCTGAAAAGTCCAAAAGAAAAGAACAATAGTACTCCGTCTATAGAATGTAGGTTGTTTTGTGCTTGGGATGAAGTATCTAGAGAGCATGTAAACTATGCACCAATTGGCAAAGATTTGGACATCTTGAGAACCAGCCAACCCCACACACACACGGACACACCCTCCTCCCCCATGCACACTCACACCCACTCATTCTCTTTCCACGACAGGGCTGCACGATGTCGCCACATGGATCCACACGTTACGTTACGTGACGGGACCAAAAGCAGGGCTCATTTGCGGCGAAAGTAATTATTACTAGTAATAAAGCATCAGTCGGTGTGTGTGGTCTTGTTGAGAGGAGGAAGAAGATGGGTGTCTCCTGGTACGTGGAACCTACACTACTGGACAGGTCCAATGAACTCGGGTAGCAACAGTGTACAGGTTCAATGAACATGGCGAGGTAGGGAGAGCGAGATCCAGGATTAGCCACATGGGCATCATCTGCAGGACGGTCCTCGCCCGGATTGGGCGATCTGCTTCCATGCGTGAGCTGCAGTAGGGGGCTTGTGCTATAGCTGCTCTAGCGCTCGCCTTTGCTGTTGCTGATGGCGGCGGCTTGGCTTCGAGAAGCACGCGCCCATGATTAGCCGCTTGCCTGAACGAGGCAGACATCTCTTGTGCCTAGATTCCCGCAGCAAAGAGGCGCTTCTCCTTTGATAGAGTGGAAAAAGGCTACACGTTGACATCCATATATGCAAATACACTCTCAAAGATTTACTTGAATCTTTTTCAGTTTCGTTCGGCGTTGTGGCAGTTTTTCAAAAGCAATTGGACGATGTACGTACATCTGATCCTGAATTTTTTTTTCTCCCTTTTTCAGGAGACATCAATGTTCTATCAGAGGCCGGGACGAACGAACTTCTTGCAGCATAAACCCTTCGGTACGAAGTAGAGTACGAAGGAACATATACCGGCCGTCCGGATCAAACCGGAATGATACCGATGGAGTCCACAAGAATCCGAACGCATGATTGCCAAAATCCAGCAACTTGGAGGAGGAATGCCCTCTATCCAACACCCATATCCAGTGCCGGGCTCCGAATGCTGCCCATCATGCGCTAAAGTCAGGGGTGATTCAGTCGCCACCACCATGACCACAGTCGCCGCATGTCCCAAAATCTAGCTCCCTCTAATGGAGGTCTACCTGGACTCTTCACACAACCACAAGTCCACAACCACATCCTACGTACCCTACTTGCTATCCCTACTACTCAATCCTTTTTATCGCACACACTTGTTCTCTGATCCTTCTCTCTCTTTTTGGGAGGATTTCTTTATCACACTGTCACTCACACAGTAGCTCTCACTTCACTGCAACTCTCCAACATGGGGGAAAAGAAAGCTGTAGGGAATTCTAAAGGCAATCTGGTTGTTCACTGAGGACGGTTTCTGATTGGGTTTGGGATGATTGATCGGTGAGAAAGTGCTGATCACGAGTGCAGTATCCCAAAATTCTTTTCCAGGCGGGGAAAAGGCGGATTTGGAGGTATAGTGTAAAGTTGCAGCGATCCCACTTTATACCAACTAGTTACAGTCTGAAAAAAGGTTGGGCCAATTGGACATCTAGTCTTTTTAATGTGTTTCATCAGCGGATTTTACCTCTCAACTTTTCTTTTTTTACCTTTGCAATGGCCAATTGGCCAATCCAAGTCGTTATCTCTCTGACCGACCAACAAGATGCTGCTGGTGTTTCACTCAGTCAGCATGAGGTCTCGATCCCTTTTGCCGTGAAAAGAAAAGCTTTTACTCGAGGGCGCCGTTTGGTGAGCTTGAGAGGCCAGAATCAAACATCCTTCGTGGCGGATTAACTATTGCAAAGGTACCCGCATCAACCTAATTTTTAGAGTAATGAAAGAGAGAGAAGGCCCAGAGCAAACTGAATTTGGGCCTCCGCTTGCCAAATAAACACAGCCCATTTCAATCATTTGCCACAGCCCACAAGATTAGCAATCGATCCAAAAGCCCAGCAGGCCACACTTAAATTTTTTTCGCCTAAATAATCCACATCTCCTTCCTTACAAACACTACACGCAACAAGCAAACAAAATACAAGACTAGTAGTACAGTTACACTACAAGCTGCCATCTGCACAGCTACCAGCTGACCAGTGACCGTATATAGCCACGTACACATAGCTGCGCTTATTATTATTTTTTTCTTGCTGCATATATATAGGTAAGTACTCGTAGCCAGCAGGCTTTACTAGCTGGTGCATCGATGATGCTCGATCATATGGACTGCACCGCCCTGGCCATGGCGTAGGCGGCGGCGGAGGCGAGCGCGCCGACGACGGTGGTCTGCAGGGCGCTGAGGAAGGGGCGATCGCCGGTGAAGCGGCCCTTGACGAAGCCGAAGAAGAGCAGCGCGGCGAGCGTGACGGCGACGGACACGGCCATGGCGCGCTCCGCCCGCGGCACGAACACGTAGGGCAGCAGCGGCACCAGCCCGCCGGCGACGTAGGACAGCGCGATCGTGGCGGCGCTCACCAGCGCGCGCCGCGGCTCGGGCCTCTCCAGCCCCAGCTCGAACTTCATCATGAACTCCAGCCACGCCTTGGGGTTGTTGCGGAGGGAGGTCACCACGGGCCCGTACTCCGCGGGGCCCAGACCATACTGCGACAGGATCTCCGCGATCTCGGCCGCCTCTGCGAGATTCGAGATTGAAGACGAGATGCATGGTCAGGCAGAGGCAAGCATAGCGGTAGCGGTGAAAGGTTGTGGAGCTCGCCGGCGTTGCTTACCGACGTCGGGGACGGTGTCGATCTCGTCCTGCTCGCGCTGCAGCTCGCGGTTGTAGTGGTCCGCCTCGCTCTTCGCCGCCAGGTACCTGGTGCCACACGGCAGCAACAGCTAAAGGTCAGCTCAACTAGGTGGATGGGTAGCTGGGCTCAAACAGAATTTGGGGCCAGTTTAATGCGGGCCGAATTGAAATACATGTGCGTCCATTAATTTCTTGGTGGGCTCGGACTCCCAGCTGTTTGGAAACAGAGGACTCTGCTGCCCATTGCTGGATGCTAATCAGAGCTCAGGGTGTTTATTTGACTATAAGTTCTATCATGTTTTCTCTGGAAAATATCATTTGGGCTCAATTTAGCACGGGCTGAAATACATGAGTCCATTAATTTCTTGGTGGCCTCTGAGGTCCGACCTGGCAAACAGAAGAGGACCCTCATGCTTTGCTGAATGCTATCGAGGCTCAAGGGTTAATTAGACTAAATTTTCTGAATTCCTGTCTCCTGAAAACGTGCTCAAGAATCATGGTTCCTGAATAGGGTGTTGCACATGGCAGCAATTGCATCTGTTGTGACGTCTTCTTCTCTTTAGAAATATGTGGTGCTAGTTTGCTCCCAAATATCTTACTGTATTGTTCTCCGGCCAAAATAAATGACCTTTTCTGAACTGCGGTCGCTAGAACTCGACTGTACCGGTAGTGTTTACCAAACATTTTTATTTCTCGAGTCACGGGTCCTAACATGGTTGTATGTACTACTTGTCGATTAAAAATGGTTGGGTGATAACATTTAGACCTGTTTGGAAGAGGACTGTGGTATAAAAGTTTGTACTAGTTTAGTTTTCAGAGATTTGTATGCCAAAACCAAGCACGCTTTCAAGCGTGCCCTGAGGCATTGAATACTTAAAATTTCAAGGAATTTGGACGGGTGCAAGAGAGAGTGGGTGGTGTGCTCTAATGAGGAAGTCGCAACATTGAAGGAAAGGTCAGAAACAAGAACATGAAGAAATTAAAGCCGTTTATGGAGTTATGGTAGAGGTTGAAGAATCCATCAGAGGTCAAAAAACATTGCAGGAAATAAAATAAGGCCATGCATGTCATGAATAACCATCAGAAAATCTTTGCATGCATGAACAATCAAGTGATTAGGAATTTTCCTCAATGCCTTTCGCCAATGATCTCCAATTTGAGCAGGGGGTGGAAACAAAATCGAAAACGGTAGCTGCATGCATGGACCTTTTGGGGACAAACAAAAACAAGAGAAGCCAAGATAAGGCTGAGCTCAGAGGCTCAGAGCCTGGTATGCATGTCGGGCTGCAGATGACCGAGGCACAGAACGAAGAAACAAATACTGATGGGATTGATGAGGGATGGAGCACGCATGCGAAACAAGAAGTTAGTAGTAGTTTGGAATCAGCAGGCTTACCCTCCGAGCCCCATGGAGATGGCGCCGGCGGCGACCTCCGCGAGCCCCGCGGTGAGGACGAGCGCGGAGGAGGCGTTGGCGCCGGAGAGCCCCGCGGCGAGCGCGAAGGGCACGGTGAGGCCGTCGGAGACGCCGATGATGATGTCCCGGACCACCTCGCCGGCCGTGAAGTGCTTCTCCGTGTGCTCCTCCAGGAGCAGCCGCTGCTTCTCCTCGTCGTGCACGAACGCCGCCTTGCCGCCGCCGTTCATCGCCATCTCAGATCTCACTCACCTCAACAATGCAAACTCTCCCACAAATCAAATCAAAATCGCTGGTCTGGTGCGTTCGCGTGCCTCGCTAAGCGCGCTCTGCTCTCGATTAACCCTCGATGGAGTGATTGGTGTGGGCAGCGGCGTTTGTGTGTGTGTGCTAGGAGGAGCCTTGGATCTTGCTGCTGCCGCTGCGTGGTTTTCTGTGCTGGCGATGCGGGATGGGCAGAGCTGGGAGGGGGGATTTATAGTGTTAACAGGTCGTGGCGAAATGACCAAGCTGGACATGGGGTAGTTGCGGTAGTTCCTGTGGCTGGGGCAGCAGTGTGTGTGTTCACAAATCACAATTCACAAAGCAAGGTCCCAGTGTCAATGTCTGGGTACTCCAATACTCCCTTATATTCTGCTAAGCCGATTTCACTATTTTCACCACGTGGTTTTCTATTTTCTTTGACAGGACAAAAAATAGGGATAGCACGATTATTGGATCTTGATAGTCATATGCGATGAGAGTTCATATTATTAGATACACCTGCGAATCAAAAATATATGTCGATGTTAACTTTATTTTGTCTGATTCAAAATATTATATGTATATATCATTTATTTGTTTATGATTTATTTTGTCATAATATGTGTATTTTAAGTGTGACTTACTCTTTTGTATAATAGTCTATCAACCCATGCACCCTCATGGGCTAATAATATGGGAGACATGGGTATTAAAAGACATGAAGAAATTAGAACCCATAGCTACTGATCAAAATCATTTACCTTCCACTCTCTTTTTTCTTAAATATTTATTCACTTTGATCGCCCTCTATAACGTGTTTTAATTGAACCCTAAATTTAACTATGTCATTAACATATAAATGAGTATTCACATTGTTTCATCCACACATGTATATATAGTCTACATCTGTTGATGTACATCATGCATATGTACCTTAATAAGTTAGTATTTTCTATATTAACAATGACAATAATAGGTAATTTATAATTATATACCGGTGGTAAGTTAGATGCATGCAAGTTTAGAGTTTGAGCTACATGCTTAATTAACATAGAAAATCTATGCTCTCATTGATTTTTTTTTCATACATGCACATATGATCTACATAGTGACACACATCATGCATAATATTTTGAGTTATTATTTTCTATATTAACAATTAATGACAGAGTTAGGTAATTTGGAATCATATATTGGGTGTAATTCAGCATATTTTTATAATGACATGTATGTTATTTTTAATAATAGCTGATGTACTCTTGCTTCTTCATTCATATATGATCAACATGGTGATACCCAACGTGGATAACACCTTAAGTTTATATTTTCTATATTAACAACTAATAGAGAAATAATAATTCAGAAATCATATGCTAATGTACTTTGGGATGGTGTAATTTATGTGTAAATTTAGGGGGTTATTTTGAATTATTTTTATAATGGCATAGGGGTAATTTAGATGAATATTAGGGGTTACTTTATGTTATTTTTGTAATGTCATAGGTGGGTAATTAATCTACAGATTTAGGGGGTTATTTTAGGGTATTTTCATAATGGCAAAGTGGGTAATTTTTAGAAAATACGAGATTATTAGAGTTTACAGATGGATGGTTAAATGTTTCTGATTTTTGTGAGAATTTCTAGGATTTATCTTTTTTTTTTCTAGCGCGTCTTGTGAGGATTAACGTGGAGGCCTCAAAAGGAGTCTCCAATTAGTAATAGTAAGATTCACATAAAATTTTGAATAAGACAAAAAGATCAAATATTTTAGAAAAAATCAACGGCATGAATATTTCGATATGAAAATAGTAGTATATATGTTAGTCTAAAACTATGGCTAGCTGTGTACTACGAGTTCACAATCGCTGCCTTCCGGGATAGAAGAAAAAATGACGAGATATGGTTTTCTTGGCAACACGTGTGTTGAGGAAGCTGAACACGTACAGCTGCCCAACCTTGTCCACTGCACATCGAAGCCGGAGATTTGTTGGCTGGTGGCTGGTGGCTGGTGCTGATTTGTTGTGAGAGAAAAGTACTGCTGGCTGGCTGGTGGCTGGTCGCTGGTGCTGATTTGTTGTGAGATAAAAGTACTGCTGGCTGGTGGCTGATAAGCCAAGCGAACAGGCTAGCGCTATTTCATCAAAGAGAAAAAAACTGAGCGCTATTTCATCAAAGAGAAAAAAAAAGTTTGAAGTTAGAGACGCTAGCTGATGGCGATGTTCAGCAGCCTAGGTCCCCCGGTCCAAGAGCGTGCTCGCCACACGCCACCGTTATCCAGGCCGACAGTAGCACGAGTCGGCATTTTTCTCCTATGGAGACGTCTCGTCTTGTGTATGAAAGGGGAAACGATTTGATCCGAGTAGGCGGCTCTGCCAGCACCCGGACGTGTTCGCCCCTGCGCCGCTCGAAGCTTCCGTCCTCTACCTAGCTTGGTAACCGAGAGTAGTAACATTCTATCTTTGTGAGATTGTTACTGTACGTAGTAGCTATAGGCTAGTACCAAAAGCTAGCTTGCCGTGCCCGTCCAAGACGCTGGGGATGGATCGATCGGCCGGCCGGCATCGCCGCGGAGGCCGGCGGCGGCCGGGTCGGGATCGNGGAATTTTTTTTATTTTTTAATCCTTTTTAAACTGAAATTTTAAAAAAAACCCCACCCGAACTGTATTTCCAACAAATAACCCTTTTGGTCGCGCCACACGCCGTGGCGCGACTTAAGAGACAGTCGCGCCAGAGCATGTGGCGCGACTGGCCTGCCACGTCGGCCGGCCCGGCCGCGGGCGGCCAGCGCGGCGGCTGACATGGCAGGGCTAGTCGCGCCACATGCCTTGGCGCGACTAAGTCGCGCCAAAGGTCGTGGCGTGACTCGCCTGTATACAGCCGGCAGCCCGAGCCCTTTCTTCTCCCTCCTCCCTTTCTTTCTCCTCCCACCCGAACTCAGGCTCTCCCATGGCGCCCCCTCCGAACTCCCCCCTCTAAATCCCCCTGTTTCTTCCACGGATTCGAAGGGGAAACGGTTGGAAAACATTACGGGAAGGTAACTCGTCCACTTTATCCGTGTAGATTTGTGCCATTTGCTTATTTTTCTTGACATTTGAAACCCTAGGATTAGGTTGGATTAGGTAATTTAGTACGAAAGGGGTAAGATTAGTTGAGCGTTATCGGGTAATTGATTCATGGTAACGCTTTTGTATCGTGTAGATTGTGTTTCATGAAACGATTTCGATGAGATTTTAGTGGGTAGATATTGTTGTTAATTTTTTCAAGAAATGAGAATTATGATATAATGTAGATCATTTGTAGAATGGTCTTTTTACATGGGGTTGTGGTACGTAGTGTATTGACATTTGGTTATAGTTGGTCTTTTAGTAGTTTTTGTATAAGTCCATGAATGGTAATAGAAATGTGCCCATTAAATGTGTGTAGATGGATCGCTTAGTTCGTTATTTCTCCGGCGGTTTCGGTTAATGAGAATGGAGAGTTTGAGAGGATGAAGCATGAAGTCACAAGATTTGATAGCCCTCCTTCATTTGATGAAGTTTTTGTTCGAGCTAGCTCAATTTTCCAAGTTGATCCAGAACAGAGTGAAATAATCCTACATGGTAGATTTGATGCCGGTGACAAAAGGGCTCATTATGTGCTTATGAGAATTTCATGTGATGAGGATTGGTTTTTTTACAAGGAGTTGGTGAAAGGGTCCCAAGTTAGTTGTGCTGAATTGGTAGTTGAAGTTCGTGAGAGGGTGTGTGTAGAAAGTAATTATAAGGTTGGTGAGAATGAGGACGATGAAGAATATGATGCTGACATGGTAAATGAGCCAGATTCAGATGATGATTGTCTAGTGAACAATCACTTCGACGAGGGGAGTTTTGATGTTGAGGAGGAAGATGATGATGATATCTCCGCGGGATCAGAAGAAGAGGAAGAAGAAGAAGAAGAAATGAGAGAAGCGTTAACACAAGAAAAAGTGTTTGAGCCAACACCAATGAATGAAGCCCCTTTTGATGAGCCAACACCAGTTAATGAAGCACCTTTTGTTGAGCCAACGCATGGTGTACAAACACCAGTTGAACCGAGCTATGTGGTGCATCGACGCTCGTTTGTTCAACCATCTCCTATGGTTGAACCGTCATCTAGTATGGCTACAATTTCCGGTGCAAGATTGGCTCCTTTCACTATGGAGGAGTTGAGACAACTTAGAGCAGTTCATGTGGGTGTTTCAGAGGTTCCTCTCTTCCATGCACCCCCTAAGAAGGCATATTGTGATTCCGGCTTGCGTCTTAATTCTCTAGAGCCTGACAGTCGTCAAGAGTTGATACAGAGAGGGATGACATTTGACAGCATGGAAGAGTTGAAATTCTTTTTGAGGGACTACTCGGTGCGCCACCATCGACCATACGATGTGGTGCACTCTGACTCTAAGTTGCGGTACACAGTAAAATGCCAACTCCAATGTGGTTGGAAGGTATGGGCCCGTCCAATGACTGATGAAAGGCAGAAGTGGAGGATAACTAAAGTGCACCAGCCTCACACATGTGGTACGTCTCGACCAATCCACGAGCACTCTCAGTGTACGGCACGATATATCGGAGGCCGGATTGCTTCATTGGTGTATGCTGACCCTGACGTTTCGGTGTCCGCGCTCGTTGAAGCAATTGTCAGATTCACTAATTATCGGGTGAAGTATGGCAAGGCATGGAGGGCTAAACAACACGCCATGGCCATGCTGTGGGGTGATTGGATTGACGCCTATAGTAGGGTTCCGCGGATTCTACATGCTATTGCTCATTACAATCCGGGAATGAAGTGGTGCACAAGGACCACGGGTGCAGTGGAGTTGCACAATGGGGTAACGAAGGAAGTAATGCAGCGTGTTTATTGGTGCTTTCCACAATGTGCAGAGGCATTCAAACATTGCAAGCCGGTGATTAGTGTTGATGGCACTTTTTTGACCGGAAAGTATAGGGGGACTTTGTTGATTGCG
This sequence comes from Alloteropsis semialata, assembly GCA_004135705.1. NCBI lineage: Eukaryota > Viridiplantae > Streptophyta > Magnoliopsida > Poales > Poaceae > Alloteropsis > Alloteropsis semialata. Next base: position 31,226,040 of record CM014271.1, read on the forward strand.
ACGGGAGTGGACGGGGAGGATCGGTTGTTACCGCTCGCCTTTTCTTTGGTGGAGAGCGAGAACAATGAAAGTTGGTCTTGGTTCCTTCATTTGGTGCGTAGGGATGTGGTGGGACCAGACCAAAAGATTTGTATAATTTCTGATAGGCACCAAGGCATTCTAAACGCTGTAGAAGAGCACATTGATGGTTACCAACCGATCGTGCACCGTTGGTGCATGCGTCACTTTGCTGCAAACATATGGCATAGGCACAAAAACAAGAATGTAATAAAACAATTGAAGTTGGTATGTGCATCGAAGGCAGAGAGAACTTTTGGCATACGGCTTGCAAAACTTAAGAAAATGATGAATCAAGAAGCGACAGAGTGGCTTGACAGTCAAATGGAAAACATGCATAAGTGGTGCAATGCCTTTGACGAAGGTGGTTGGAGGTTTGGTGTCTACAATACTAATATCTCTGAAGTCCTAAACAAGGTACTTAAAGGAATCCGCGGCATGCCTGTGTCGGCAATTGTTGAGTACACCTTCTACAAGGTCAATTCATACTTTGTTAAAAGGTGGCAGAAAGCGAAAAGTCAAATTGATGCGAGGCCAAACCAGAATTTGTGGGGCAAAGGTGCGGCAAAACTGCTAAGCACGGAAGAGGACAAGGCGAATACCATGGCAGCAGAGTTGTTTGACCCTAACTCTTATGTGTACTCCGTTAGGACCGCAAACGCTCTAACGGTGGGGGGTGAGAGTACAGGTGGTCGTATATACAAGGTTGACCTCACACATGTGACTTGTACTTGTTGCGTGCCGCAGTTGTTGCATGTGCCTTGCTCCCATATGATTGCTTCGTGCCGTGTTAGAGGGGTGGATCATCGGGCCGCTTTATATACCTCTCAGTTTTACCTAAAGGCTACCGTGTTAAAGACCTGGACACCCCGGTTTGAGCCTTTACTTGACCCTTCTGCTTGGCCATTGTACAACGGTCCTGAGTATATACGGATAGTACCACAAAGAAGGACAAGGTTGGGAGAAGGAAGAAAAAGCGTCTCCGTAACGAGATGGATGCATCTAATGGTTATGGAGATGATATGTACGGTTACGGGGACTTCAACCAAGACAAGTCCACAATACTTTGTGGTATATGCCACAAACCAGGACACCGCATGGAACGGCACAAAGAGGGCCCAAAAAATTTGCATCCTACCAAAAGAAATAGACCTCCTAACCAAAGAAGACAACAAACCAGGACTATTAGTAGTGGAATGGAGCAGTGAATGACTTAGGATTAGAAATAGAAGTATGTTTGCACCAATGTAAGTTTGTGAGACAGTGTTACATTGCTTGTGCGTTTATTTTAAATGGTTTAAGTTTTTTTTATATAAAGTCATGGGTTGACACATTGTACAGGAAATCAATGGATGCCCTGTGGCGTGAGAGAAAGTGGAAGGAACGTGGACAGAAGAGTTATCCCGACGTGTCTTGCAAGGATGCGCCTGTTCTTCCCGCTCTCCCACAACCTCTGTGTGAGTGTGGGAAGCCTGCGAAGGTCACTCAATCGATGCATCCAGATACTGCGGCTCGAGCGTACTACACATGTCCTGATTACCGTGTAAGATAATGCAATCATAGACTGTCTTACTTGATTGCCCAAACTCTCATATATTATGAAGATTTGCTAATTTGGTGGTGTTGATGCAGGACTGGGAGCAATGCAACTTTTTTCAGTGGATAGATGGCCCTGAGATGGTGGATCAACGCATTCTTCTCTTCAGACCCAATTCCGCGAAGAATTATGAGACTTTCCAGCGGTGGCTACCTCCTCCTCCTAACCCAGCACCCATGACAGCTGAGGAGAAGAAAGAAGCCATTGCCAGACGTATGTCAAATCCACCATTATGCAATTGCGGTGATCCAGCTGAGATTAGTCGGCAGATGCCCAACTGTCCTTGGCCTCGCACCTTCGGGTGTCCCAACCGTACAGCCGTAAGTGTAATCTAGTTTCCATCCATCTGCATTGCTTAATTTGTTGTGGTTGCTAATTTCATGTTTTACACAAGCAGAATAGGTATCCGGTTTGTTCATTTTCTGAATATGACTACGGTCCCAAATCTTATTGGCCTGAGCAGGAAGGGATTAGGAGGAAAAAGGGGGAAAAGCGGAACATTGACCCTGCCCCAGATAGGAAGTGTGCTTGTGGTGTAGTAGCTAATCATGGTTTACTGCCCTCGGAGCTTGAAATAGGATACTATTGCGGGCATATGGTTGGCGATGATTTGGTGAGTTCATTAGCGTGACTTGAAATCAATATCCGCTTATATAAGGTTCATATGTTTATGTTGAATGTGAAAATGTATGTTTTGTTGTTTGCAGAGTACTCGAAAGTGTGACTATGAGGCCCATTATTTGGAGCGGCAAGTACAGGATGAGATTGCAAGGAGAAAGAAACCGGGACTCCATCCAGAGGTGCTGAGGACCTTTCTCAAGTTCCATAAGGAAAAGCAAAGAAAGGATGCGCGACAGATGGGTTTGTGGCCTCGACCAAATGGAAAGAAGAAGAACAAACCTGTGTGGCTGAACAATTCTAGGAGGAGGTCAGATGCTGATATTCTTGAAAGTCTGACGCCGCCGACTATAGAGGTAGAGAACCTGAAGAGGCAGAGGGCAGAAGAGGCACAGCTGGAGGCTATGAGGGCTCTAGTGTCAGATTTGCCCAACCCAAAGTCAAGGCAAGCCAAAGGAGACTCCAAGGGTAAAGGAGAGGTCGTCATTTGCTCAGATGATGAGGACGAGGAGGATTGGGGCGACGACGAGGTGTTCCCTGGATGTCAGTCGGATTAGGCCTTATGCTGGAAGTGTATGAATTCCCATGTCTTTGTCATGTACTATGTTTATGTCCTTTTTCCTTTTGTTGGACTCTGTATGTGTTGTTTCAAACTTGGCAGACTTTGAACTTTGTGTGTGTCATGTTTAAACCAATCTTGTGTTCTCTTCTTTGTTACTTGATTTTCGTGGGTAAAAGTTTTACATGAAGTGGCTAAAAAGAATGAAGGATTCATTTCTATAGAGTTCTAGGGCATGTGAGTAGATGATTGTTGAAATGGTGCATTGCTTCATGCACTAATGCAGGTTAGAAAGTGGTTTGGCATGCACTAGATGCGGGAGTCGCGTCTCGATCCATGGCGCGACTTATGCTTTAGTTGCGCCTCGATCCATGTTCATTTAGTTCCTATTGAACCTTTGGACGTGAGACAAGACTTGGTTTAGCAAAATTCAAATCAAAATCCACTTAGAAAATGCAAATCCGCAATGACAGCAAGTTGCGGTGCTCTCTGGTTTGGTCACCGCAATTGTCGGTGCCCTCATGACTTAGTCCCCTATGTGTTAGACTGATAGAATGTTGCGGTGGTTACTCTCTGCCCTCACCGCAACAGTCGGTGCCCTAGGGACTTAACCAAATATGCTACTGGAATGACAGACTGTTGCGGTGGGCTCTCAACTTTACATCACCGCAACATTCGGTAGTCGCGCCTCGATGCATGGCGCGACTGATTCGGTAGTCGCGCCTCGATTCATGGCGCGACTGATGCGGTAGTCGCGACTCAGGACACAGGTAGGTCATTTAGGACCAAATGAGTCGCGCCACGTACCATGGCGCGACTGATGCGGTAGTCGCGCCTCGTTCCATGGCGCGACTGATAGTCGCGCCTCGATCCATGGCGCGACTGATGTGGTAGTCGCGCCAATAAGGTGGCCGACTCAGGACCCAGGTAGGCCTTTTAGGACCAAATGAGTCGCGCCACGTACCATGGCGCGACTGATTCGGTAGTCGCGCCTCGATGCATGGCGCGACTGATGCGGTAGTCGCGCCTCTATCCATGGCGCGACTGATGCTGGAGGCCCATATGGGCTGAATCTTCTGACGGGATGGGCCGGAGTTGGTAACGGCGTTAGTGCGCTCCGCCGCTGTCGTCCTCTTCCCCAATTGCTCCCGATCCCCCCTCCGCCGCCGCCTCCATCGACGCGCCACCGCGCGTGCGCCAGGCAGCGGGGGGCGAGTCCACCGTCCACGAGCGCCCCCGCGCGTCTACCCCCTCGTCAATCCCGTCCCCACCCACCCCCACCCCCTCGCCCCCCCCGGCCGCCGCCTCCATCGACGCCAAGAAGATCCAGCCAGCCACCGCGCGTGCGCCAGGCAGCGGGGGGCGAGTCCACCGTCCACAAGCGCCCCCGCGCGTCCACCCCCTCGTCGATCCCGTCCACAGAGGTTGCCGTGTCCTCTTGCGGGTGCAAAAAGCAAGCGCGGAGCGGCCGTCCGCCGGTGCCTTGTCCGCTCCGGTCGTCGTCCTCCGTGGCCGTCAAGGCGTGCCCTTGCTGCGGGCCCGCGATAGGGACCCTTCAAGCACGGGCGGTCGGCCGCGCTTGAGGCAGACGAATCTCTGCCTCGAGAACGCATCGAAGGAAGGGACATCGAAGGAAGGGAAAGGTGCTACAGCAGCGAGAGGTCAGTCGCCGTCGCATCTGCCGCCCACTACTTTTCTCGCGTGTGTCCTTACCTTCAGCGTGCAGGTCGCCTCCCCGATTCGAATGACGCCGCGGACACCATAAAGCCCGAGCCCTCCGGTGCTGCCATGCCAACCAAAGGCAAGCGCAAGATAGCTCAGCAGGACATCGCCTCCCCCTCGACTCGTCCGCGGCTGCCATCAACTTCTCCCCTAGGCAAGAAGGTGGCCGGCGCCCTGGACTCCAGTCAAGACTCCTGCGACTCGCTCGATTCGGACGCGTCGTCCGCTCCTTCTTCAGAAGCCGAGGTGGACCTGGTTGCCGTACGCCTGTACGAGATTGTCGTGGATTCCCGTGAATCCGTGCGGCAGCTCGTCCGGCGCCTCACTCCAGCGGCAATAGCTCGCTCCCTTGATTGGGACCTCCTTCGCTGCAATCGACTTACCAAGGTAATTCCTCTCTTCTTCTCCGTTTCTTTCACCCAACAGATGGTCGGTTCACGCTGCGTTACAGATGGCTGCTCGCAAGCATGGGCACTGGAGCGACGACGAGGTCCACGCTTTCCTACAGAGCTGCGTTGAGGAAATCGCAGCACGTACCATTACCGGAACCTGCCCCTCCAACAAAGGATACGACAACTTGATCAGGAAGATGGTTGAGCGGACCGGCAAGGAGAGCGACAGGGCACAGCTGAAGAACCTGTGGGAGCAATGTCGCCGGAAGTACTCCAACTGGACTTGGTTGCAAGGCACAGCTACTGGACTTGGCCGAGATCCGCAAACCGGCGCCATCCTCGCGGATGATGACTGGTGGCAGCAACGAGAACAGGTATGCATTTTCTACAACACATGCAAGCCATTTCTTTGCTGTTACATGTTCATGGCTAGAGATAATCTTTGTTACAGCATTGCTAGTGACTTTTGATGATCTGAAACGTTTCTTTTTACTCCAATGCAAGGCTGATACCACTTAGAAGGGATCTTTATCTTATGATGGCAAGTGTTGGATTTGGGTTAGAAACTGTACTATAATGCAATGCTGTTTTTTCTTGCAATATTGCTTGGCATGCTCTACGTGCTTTGGAAGTAACACAAAAAACATATATTTCAAGCACACTGTAAATATCATCCTTGTCTATACAGAATGATAGAACTTGTAACAAGATATAGCCTATATGTGGTGTCTTATGTACTGTTGGATTACTAAATTAGTTAGCACTACACAACATACTACTATGCTATTTGTATATTCACCTGGAAAGTAGATGCAAATGTGTTATTTTGGTGCTTCAGTCATCTCTGAATATGTACTGCAGTAGTGAAATATTCCAGATTTTGTGAGTGAAAACTGGAACTGCAGTTATTGCTTAACTCTGGTCTCTGTCGGTTATCTGATTGCTATACATAGTTCAGTGAGTTAGTTCAGGCCCCAGCTTGGTTCTCTGATTCTTTTGGTTCTGTGATAGTTTGGCATCTCACTCGATGATTACTGCAACTGATTCTGATTCTGATCAGTGATTACTGCACTGAATGCCTGAATGCCTTCAGCCTGATTCTGATCAGTGATTACTGCACTCAACTGAACGCTTTTCATTAGATGAATGCTTGATTAGGAAACTGATCAGCCTGATTCTGTCACTCTTATGGTTCTGTGATAGTTCAGGCCCCAGCTTGGTTCTGCCACTCTTTTGATTAGCTGTTTTGATTAGGAAACTGCTTGATTAGGACATGCTTTGATTAGAAAACTGCATGAATGCATGATTAGGACCTGCTGTGATTAGGAAACTGCTTGATTAGGACCTGCTTTTCTTGTGATTGCTTGATTAGGACCTGCTTTGATTAGGAAACTGCATGAATGCATGTCAGTATGACATATTCAGCTTGCAATAACGTGTCCAGTGATCTACTGCACCTGTGCTGTGTTGATTAGAGAAGAATGTTCGCTATTTCTACTGATCTACGGCACTAATCATTTTCTAACACATGCTATTTCCTTGTTGCTGCAGATGAGGAAGAATGTTCGCTGCTTCAAGAAGAAACCCCTGAAGTTTCCTGAGTTGCACTATGCAGTGTTCCATGGCCGGACTGTGGTTGGGGACCAGTCAATAGTCCCTGGAGCTGTGGCCGCTCCTGAGGCGCAGGTTGAACAGCAGCAGCAGCCAATCAACGTCGACGAGCTGGAAGATGTCATGCAGCAGCAGCAGCAGCAGCCACCTACAAGTGGCGGCCCTTCTCGTCGCAGTACTTCTAAAGGCAAAGGCAAGAGGGCAGCCAGTCCCAGTGGAGGCACATCTGGTGGCTCCACCAAGAAGAGCAGGAGCTGTTCCACTGGAGACGCACTGAACAGGCTTGCTGACCTGAGGGTGATGTCGAACGAGAGTAAGGCTAGAAAGGAACAGGAGAAGCAAGCAAAGAGTGCAAAGGCATGCTTGGAGCTGGTGGTTGCTGATGGGTACCCTAAGGGTAGCCCGGTATGGTTCATGGCAATGCAGCTGTTCAAGGACAGTTATTGGTGTCAATTCTTTCTGGATGACTGCCCAACTCCTGAGGATCGGCTCCGGTTCATCCAGGTGAACAGCCAAATGTATGGACAACCACCACCTCCAACATGCGGAGGAGGGCCTACTGGCTTTGGAGGTTGGTTTGGAGGAGGAGGTGCTGATCCTGGTGGTTCAGGTGGAGGCTTTGGTGGTTCAGGTGGAGGCTTTGGTGGTTCTGGTGGTTTTGGAGGTGGGTACGGAGGTGGCTATGGAGGAGGTGGCTATGGAGGAGGTGGCTATGGAGGAGGTGGCTATGGAGGAGGCGATGGTGGAGCTCTGTATTAACAGAGCTACAAATTTTCTTGCCCACCACGATTGCTGCCTCGTGAAGTCGTGCCTACTTTTATTGGCACTGTTTAATTCTAGTTGTTATTTGATTAATGCTACATGTGGCTGTTGGTCATGGACACTGTTTCCATAAATGTGTGTTTCATTGTTTTCTGTACAATATTGTATGTCTCGAACTGGCTTGAACATTGTGTTATTTATGGCACCAATAAATCATTTTTTACTTATGTCATGCCATGCAAGTTAAATTTGTAGGAAAGAATACATTTGATTAGCATTTTCATGAGGAAGCATTTTGAAAGCATTAATCTTATCCATAATAACTTTATGGCGTTCCTCTTCTATTGCTTTGCTTGCTCTTAGCTCCTAAATATGACTATGAACTTCCTCAGGTCGCAAGAGAGCTGAATTGGAGCTATACACCAAGTATTTATACTCCAAACCAAAGAACTAGCCCAAAGAACTAGCCGTTGGTACTTCACATGTTGAAAACTTCGTAACCACCGACTATTGCGGTGGGGTATAGAGACCACCACCGCAACAATCGGTGGTGTACCACAGTACACAAAACCAACGGTAACTGACACACCACCGACTGTTGCGGTGGGGTCATCTGGCCTTCACAAGACCGACTGTTGCGGTGGTACCTGAGTACCACCACCGCAACAGTTGGTGCCATCTGCCTTCACCGGCCCTGATGGCCCTACCATCACCGACTGTTGCGGTGACCATCTTGGTCACCACCGCAACAGTCTGTGGTTCACTGAAAACCTATTCTAAGTTATTGAAACTCGTCGAATTCAAATGTCTTTGAGTTTCTAACTCTTTCTAAGGTTCCATGGCTTCACTTAAGGTACCTAGTGCTAGAACATATCCTAAGTATACTGGACTTTGGTTGGTTTGGTGACATCAAACAACATAAAAACTATTTTTAACCATTTCGCGGCCCTTGTAACCATTTTATATCTCAAAAAAACCATACATCGCAAGTATATCCACATGTCATGTTTAAACCAAGAACGGTGGCGCGACCAAAGATGAGTCGCGCCAGGTTCGGTGGCGCGACTAATCTTCAGTCGCGCCAAGAAACATGGCGCGACTTGGCTGTAACTTCATATCCCCATTGTTTTCCCTATTTTTTGTTTCGGAAATTTGGCAGCAACATTTAGCGCTCAAATTTGCCGCGACTTGGCTGTAACTGAGACAAAATTTTCTGATTATAAAATAATGTGAAATAATGATCTCAATACAAAGAATCAATCGTATGCATCCATGGCGCCTCGATCCATGGCGCGACTTAGTCGCGCCTCGGTCCATGGCGCGACTTAGTCGCGCCTCGAACCATGGCGCGACTGATGCAGTAGTCGCGCCAATGAGGTGGCCGACTCAGGAGCCAGGTAGGCCATTTAGGACCAAATGAGTCGCGCCAATTAGTATGGCGCGACTCCTGCTTCAGTCGCGCCATAGATCGCGGCGCGACTAATGCAGTAGCAGTTGTTAGCTGCTGAAGACGACACGACCGACTATTGCGGTGGCATCTGGATGCTACCACCGCAACTTCCTGTGGTGTTTTTAAAACATTCCAACGGTTACGGACACATGACCGACTGTTGCGGTGGTACACAAGTACCACCACCGCAATAATCGGCGGTCTTCTGACCCTGGGCTCTCCTGGCCCATAGCTTGACCAACTGTTGCGGTGGTACCTGAGTACCACCACCGCAACAGTCGGTGGTTGGCTGAAAACCGCTTCTAAGTTAAGGAAACTCGTCCAATTCAAATGTCTTTGAGTTTCTAACTCGTTCTAAGGTTCCAAGGCTTCACTTAAGCTACCTAGCTGCTGCTGCCATCCATTTCGCTCCAGCGCCCCAGCAAACAACCAGCAGATCCAGCCGCGCTGCTACCGTTCGCTGGAGTTCAAATTCAAAAATCCTCCAAAACCAACGACTTGGCTGTAACTGAGACCAAATTTTCTGATTATAAAATAATGTGAATTAATGATTTCAATCTTAACAAAGAATCAATCCTATGCATCAATTAACCTCCTCTTGCCAGAATCTAAACTTGAAAGAATAACAATATGGTTCTTTCCGGTGGTGCTTACAAAATCAGCATCATTTTTTGCAAACGAAACCATCATTCCCTATATTGGCAACAGAAAATTAACATAGTCATGAAATAGCAACCAATATCACACAACAATATACCAACACGGTCCATTACCACAACCACATAGCACAAGGACATGTCCAACACACAAATAGTCCGACACAAAGGCCCATTACCAATTCAAATAGTCTGACACAAACAGTCCTTCACCTAACAAGTCCATTTGACACATCACATTACAAGTCTACCTACGAACAGTAGGGTTGGGTGTGAAAGGCTTCTTCTTACGACGCGGCCGGCCTGGATTGGTCGGCAAAATATTGGGGGTCCCAACATCTGTGTGGTCACGTGCTGCCCGCCTCTTAGGCCTTTGAGTCCCTTGTGATGGAGACTCTGGCGCATCAACCAACTGCGAGGGACCAAGCTCATATTGCCCATAGGTAGGATCATCCTCTTCCGAGTTGGAGCTATTTTCCTCCTCGCCGCCATCCTCGCTCTCGTCCTCCTCCTCATCATCGCCCCTCCTAAGAGGGCTGCCAATGGTGAGAGCCCCTGCGCGGCGCAAGAAAACATTATTATTAAAAATCACTAAGTAACAAAAATGCATCAACAAACTTATCAAATGTGGCACAACAACCCTCTCCCCTCCCCCACCTGTACTCCTCGAGGCGGCCCTAGTGGATGGACCAGAACGTGGAGCACAACTTGAGGGTGCACGAGAACCTGAGGGTGTAGCAGCCGCTTGTGGCTCTCCTGATGCCATGCAATTCAATTTTCGCGCCATTTTCCGACAGCCACGATGAAATCTCTACAATCACAAACATATGTAAGAGCACACAAAAAATCAGACACTGAAGCACATTAGCACCTAACCTGTATGAAGGACCGTAACTTGCTCGCCTCATCCGGATCACCAATGGGAACACCCAACGCAACAAGAGACTCATTAGCGAACCGACCAAGTTGTTGTCCCTGTGATTGACAAGTCAAAGTGCATCCAATGCATAGTTCATAAAAGGGACAAATACATTTATCAAATAAACCCAACAAATGAACCAAACTTACAATGTAGTCTTCCACCGGTCCCCGCTGGGTCTGCGTGCCCTGCCTTGTCATATCATCGTACTGGTCGAAAACATCTTCCGGATCAGAAGGTAGATCCTCGACAGGACCGGCATCCATAGCTACCTTCAGCTTCAGCCTTGTGTTCGCTCTCAACCATTGCAAATAATTTTCATAAGGCGGGTCACGGTGAATTGCACCTCCTATCACAATGTTGGCTCCCCTACTATCCCAAGCGTTAATGGCTCCCCCAATCCTTTTTGCCCCTCTGGCGTCGACGGTCGATACTACAATCAACGATATCAAATAACAAATAAATGTAGAACATGGCATGAGTTCACAAATATAAACTAAAAAATTACACAACATACCTATGAAGTGTTGGATTAGTATTGAGGTACTCTGGAGGAAAAGTTTGAAGTGCCCCAAATTGCCTCATAACTCTACTTGGAATGTGGTACTCGACAATGTAGAAGCAAATGAGCGGACAAACCGAACGCCAATAATCTTGGTCCATCTTGCAATATGGACTAAGTTCCATCACTTGAATCTCATCTCGATCATATGGTCGCCAATTAATCTAGTTATCATGAATCAAATGAATTTTGAACCGTGCACACAACAAAAAACAACAAGATCAAAGTGTACATAACTTACATGTGCAGCAGTGAGGCAATCAAGTGCGTTGCTGTAGTCAATATAACGCCTCACCGGGTTTCCATGGACATTCAGGATGTTGTGCCATAGATAACCAACAGTAGACATTGGTTCTTCACCATAGGTTGGTAATTGCTATAAAACAACAAATGACATGTCAAATGAAATCATAATTGAAAACATGGAAAACACATCAATATTAAACTTATTCTACATATAGCAAAAGTTAGTATCTTACCCCAATTGTATACCGCTCTGGCCGACCAACGGGAAGGCGCTCCCACATCCATAATTGCAAAAGATAGGCACAACCCCCCATGTTAGCACTGCCACCCGTGCGCCTACAAGCATCACACATCTGCCGATACAACCAACCAAGAACTGCACTGGCCCAACTATAAGTCGCTATATTCTCCCAAGATTGACCAATAATGTCTATCCACATCCAAGAAAAGGTATTCCCGCTCGAATCCGGAAATAGAAACCCAGCAACCAAATGCCACAACCACGCCCTAGCATACCGAGCAACAACATCATTCTCAGCATCAGGATGAGGGGGCGCACCAAAGTGCTGGACCAACCACGCCGAGCTGACTCCGGTAGTCTTTCTATCCTTGGCATCGTCGGGTGGATCTGTAGGACGAACTCCAAACAAGAGCTCCACTCGATCTCTCCACCCAGCCGGGTCAATAGTTCCAGTAACCGCTCTTCCATCAATACGAAGCCCAAAGAGCATCGCAACATCTTGTAGAGTGACTGTCATCTCACCACAGGGGAGGTGGAAGGTATGTGTCTCGGGCCTCCACCGGTCAACAAGGGCTGTAAGAGCCGCATTGTCCATCTTCGGCAAACCACCCTTCACTAACATGGCCAGTGGGAGAAATCCGGCTGCACGAAGGTATGGGGCGTAACGATTGTCCCACGGGAGAGGATGGTGAGTGCGGATACGTAGAGGATTCAAAACCTGCAAATAAACCATATAACACTGTGTTGGACAACATCAAACCACCAAATTCATTTGCTCCATATGAAGTAACATCTCATAAATATCTAACCTCAATACGCTCCTCAAGTATCCGCCCGCGGTGTCTCTCGTCATAGCCCATCTCAAGCAAAGGATATCGTGGGTGCTGCGCCATTTTATCCTATAGTCAACAAAGGAAAATAATTTTTATTTATGTATCTCTATACATCTACTATAAACGAGTCATAAAACAATACACAAAAAATTGCAATTCATTCTTATGTCTATACCATGAAAACCTGTCTTCAAAACAATACCTAAAACATTGCATATTTCCAATACAAACCATGAACTTCAATATATACACCAAAAAGTTATGAACTCCTATACTTAATTTTAAAAGATTACACAACATACCTATCAAACTACATTACCTAATAGCGAGAACAACTCATAATATTTAAGTTTAACTCACTTGGTTCATTATTCATATGAAAATAAAATCATCATAATATACGTATGGATATGTCAACGAAATCATTACATGCAACAAAAACTATACGATAGACAGGCGTTAACAAGGACCAATTCCACCACATAGTACAACTAACAATCTCAAATCCGTGCTCCATCAACCATACATAAGTCAAACCTACATAAATCTAATCTCATCCAAATCCAAGGAAATAAACCAAATCCGCAAAATGTACATGGTCCAAGTGGAGGAGTTACCTTCCCGGAGTTTTTTCCCACCGATTCTCCTTCGATTCCGTGGTGGGATGGCCCGATCTATTGGGGGCGGCGCGGGGCGAGCTCGGCTTAGGGTTTGGGCAGGAAGAAAGAAAGGGAGGAGGAAGAAGAAAGGGCTCGGGCGGCCGGCTGTATACAGGCGAGTCGCGCCACGACCTTTGGCGCGACTGAGTCGCGCCAAGGCATGTGGCGCGACTGGCCCTGCCATGTCAGCCGCCTTGCTGGCCGCCCGCGGCCGGGCCGGCCGACGTGGCAGGACAGTTGCCTCTTCAGTCACGCCACGTCGTGTGGCGCGACCAAAAGGGTTATTTGTTGAAAATACAGTTCGGGTGGGGTTTTTTTTAAAATTTCAGTTTAAAAAGGATTAAAAAATAAAAAAAATTCGCGAGCGCGCGCGTCCAGCAGCAAGGCGCCAAAACACCAGACGAGCGCCCGCGGCTGCTTTCGGTTGGGAGAAGGACAGCCACCATTGCGCTGCGGGTCAGGGGCTCAGGATCCCGGCAGTCGAACACGGCACGGGCGGTGAAACGAGCGAGACAAAAAGGCTAGAGGCCGGGCGAAAGTTACAGCTGCATGCGTAGGGTTGTTGCCTCCACCGGCGTAGAAATGGGTGACTTGTAAGATTATAGAGCCAAGTGCCAAACTTAATTTCAAGCTGACTTGTAAGTTTGGTGGTAGCAGCTGACTTGTAAGGAAATATATGGCGTCAGACGAGGAAAAAAAAAGCTAGGCTAGAGGTAAGCGAATATTACACCTGCATGACATGCAGGGTTGTTGCCTCCAACGGCGTGGACGAACTTTGCGACTTGTAAGTTTACAGAAGTACAGAACTTTTTAAGCTGTTTCGACTCGCTTAAGTAGAAATTTATTAGCAGCAGTGATAGTATGTTTCAAAGCCGTGTCGTTGATCCAACCAGTGCATGAATTAGGCACGTATGGATACTCTCAGAGCATCTCCAACAGATTGAGAAAACCAATTTTTTTTCCTTTTATTTCTGGTTAAAGGAGATTGAGATGGAAAAAACTATCTTCAATAGATCCTTTTTTTATTTTTCTTTTCCTTTAATTTTTTTCCAATCCCCTTTAACTCTCCTCCTCTCCTCTTTCTAAAGGGGATTTGCCACTCTCCCCTTTCTATCTCCCCTTTCCTTCTATTGTGCTGAGCCACACGATTGACACATCCTAGCCGTCCGTTGGCTTGACCGGAAGTACTGGCCACGGTCATGGCTCGTCGAGCGCTGTGGCCGAGCGCCGCCATCCTAGCCATGGGCGCGGCAGGCCGAGCGCTGCCGCCACCGCCGCTGGCATCTCCGCGGGCCACACGCCAGACACCGGACGCCGCCCCCTTCCGAGAGATGGACACCACCGGCGGCAGCTCCAGAGATGGCCGCGAGCAGGGCCGCCGCCCCTCCCATCTCGCTGTCTCTCGTGCTCGCGTCCATGGAGGACGAGCTGCCCATGGCTGTGGCACCCCAGCACCTTCCTCTGTGGTCGCGTGGCACCCCAGCACCTATCTGATACACGGGAGGGGCAGCCAGCACAAACAGGGAGCGCACACAAGCAAACCACGGGAGCAGGAACGGGGAACGCGTCCCAACGGCCGTTCCGCGACTTGAACCCCGTCGTTCCCGTCCCAGACGCTGGCGGCGCTGCGCCGGCTGCTCGCCGCGGGGCCGCGCCAAGACGCCGGCGCAGTGGCTGCTCGCCGCAGGGCCACACGCGCCCGCCCGCCGGGCCAGGCCCACACGCTGGCACAGGGCCACTCGCCGCGGGGCCGCGCCCACACGCCAGTGCAGGGGCTGCTCGCCGCGGGGCCACGTGCGCCCGCCGCCCGTCGGCAGGGCCACGCTCTTGCCCCCTGGGGCATGTCACTTGCGCCCGACCATGGCCATTGTTCTTGGAGGCAGTGGAGAGAAGAGGAAGGGGAAAAAGGAAAGAAGACATTGATAGGTGGGACCAACATGAGAGAAAGGGGAAAAAGGAAAGAAGATATTGTCAGGTGGGACCAACATGACACATGAGATGGAAAGGGAAAAAGAGAAAGAGGATCTGCTATAGCTCCTCTTCTCAATATCCTTAATTGGTGAAAGGATTCTCTGTACACAGAAAAAGAGAAAAGGAAAAAGAGAAACTGCTGGAAATGCTAGTCTTTTTTTCTCCTAAGTTTGACACCCCGCACTGGATTCCAACGCTCAGTGTCCGATTACAGGTGGATTTCTTTTTTTTAACTAAAAAGTCTACCAAATCGGACACTCATACTTGAGCAGAACACTGGCACCTGCACCGAATCCATGAAACAATGGGTCGCGTGGAAATTCCGAGCTATTTATTTTCTTGTTTCGATTTCACATTATTATTTTTATACTGATGGGTTTTAGATCAACCCACGCCCGTAACTCAAATAAAATTGCACGTCGTTGGGATGGCCTATTTCGTAGAGAGTTGCTAGGGAACTTGTCATTGACCATGATCATGATTAGATTGAGTTGGAGAGTTCCATTCATGGTGAGGAATAACAATTGATCAAGAACGGTCTTAGAGAAATAGGACCACTAATTAAAAACTTGTCTAGCTTTAACAAGTACATATGTGCATGCAGGCCCAATGTTGATCCCAATGAGGGCATGTGCCCCCCACTCAAACTTTTGAATCTAAGGGCCTGTTTAGTTTGGAAAGAAAGTTTCCAATTCTAAATTGAAGATTAGGAGGACTAAACATGATCTAATTATAAAACTAAATACACGGATGGACGGGAAATCGCGAGATGAATCTATTAAGCCTAATTAATCTGTCATTAGAGATTGTTTACTGTAGCACGACGTTGTCTAATCATGGCCTAATTAGGCTCATTAGATTCGTCTCGCAAAGTTACCGGGGGTTATGGAATGGGTTTTGTCATTAACACGCGTTTAATACTCCATGCATGTAAGATTCCTTTTGATGAATAGCGAAGTTTCAAAGTTTCAAAGGGATCTAAACAGGCCCTAAGCTATTCAACAATTTTCCACCCCTGGACACTGACGGTACCATAGAAAATTCGTCTCTGAGCCGACATGGAAGGATACATTGCTTGTGTCATACTCGTACCAAACCTGCCATTTCTTAACTCCTTGTCCTAGAACCAATACGCACCACACATGCTTTTGAAGCCCAAGGCTGAATCTTTTCAGCATCCGGTAACTATCCAGTTTGAATTCTTTATGTCATTCCTTATTATCTCGACAGTACACGTATTAATGTTCCTTACTTTCTTTTGCAAATCGCCATTTCTATAGACTCTACATCTGCAAATTCTTGCAAGCCATGATGTTCTGCCCTGCCCTTCATGCAAGACATCGATGGCTACATGGCAAAGGCAACCAACGAGGGGGGGCCGTTTTGTGGTATCTGAAAAAGGAATAACCACGGCATTTGGGGACAGCAAGAGGAGACAACATGTGATGTGCCAAAGCTATTTGCACTGGAAAAGCTCCGCCCTTTCCCGCAATCCCGTCCAGGATAGA
>CM014271.1:31243537-31273902 GCA_004135705.1 Alloteropsis semialata
GGGCGCGGCGGCCACGCGCCGGCCGTGAGGCGTGCGGCTGCTGCACTATTGCAAGCCCAAACGCTGGCGCGTGTCACATGCCTGTGGGCCGGGCAGCTACGCACGGCCACGCGCGCCCTCGGTCTCGGGGCAGCAGCGACAGCAGCATCCCGCAGCGGCTTGGCAATGGCATGGCCGCATGAGCAGCCAAAGCCTCTCGATCGGTTAGGGGAAGAGGACGATGGCACTGCCGAGCCCGGGACGCGAGAGTGATGGACCCTCAAACAGACGGCAGGATCGGAGGAGTTGGCCGCCAAAATTTGATTCCGCCGGCGAGAACGAGAATTAATAGATCGAGGAATAGTAACAAAATACGTGGCCCAGAACAGTCTCAAACATACACTACTGGAGAATGCTCTATCAGTATCGGGTGGTACCGGTTCTGGAATCGGTACCGCGCAACCCTGACTAACCAATGACGGCCTAACCGGTACCAAAAGGCAGTGGCGGAGCTAGGATTTTTGCATGGGTATGCCAAACCAAAATGTTCATATGCAATTCGGTAAAATCCATTTAGCAATTCGGTAAAGTTTCATAAAAATATACCCAACAATTCGGTACACAACTACTAAATGGCATAATATGTCTTAAATTACAATCCAGGTAGTTTAAAACATCACACTAATAGTTTGGAATATAAATGACACAAGCTTAACAAATAGGATTACAACACTATTTTTCGGGCCTACGCTTTCTAATGGACATGAAAGTCTTGACTAAATCATCTTCATCCACATCTTTCAAAATGTCTCTCTCAATGAATGTGACAAGGCAATCATCCAAGAGACTATCACCCATCTTATTTCTCCGCTTGGTTTTGACAAAATCCATACCAGAAAATGCCCTCTCAACACTTGCTGTCGCCACAGGTAGAAGCAATACCATTTTGAGAAGCAAGTAAACCATATCATAAATTTCATGCCTCCCTGTTTCCACTAGCTTAACTGAGAGGTCAACAAGATTTTGTAGACCACTGAATCTATCATCTCGTCTTATCACGTCAATATAGGTATCAAGTTGCAATTCTAGCTTAAGCAAATCAGAGCCAAAAATGTCATTGGGGTAGAATTCAGCAAGTCGGCGTACCTTCTGTGCATCAAATGATGCAAATGAATTGGAAGGGTTGAGGGCAGACATACAAGAAAGCAACTCCATATTAACCTCATCAAACCGACTATCAAGCTCTTGACTGATTTTATCAATGATCCCAATATATACCTCTCTTCTGAAGTGATCATCATTTGTTTGATTTTGGACAAAACGTCGTGATCTTCCAAAAGGCACAAAGTTACCCTCCATAGCAGGAACTTCAACACCATGTTTGTTGCAAAACAAAGTGACCTTTTGAAGGAATTGATTCCATCCTTCAGACCTCAAGTGTTGCATTCTGTTTTTTGCCACACCAAAAAGTTGGATTGCATGAATAATATCTTGCTCTCTCCTTTGCAAACACTCAGACAATTCATTTGTGTATCCAAAAATAATAAACATTAAGTGTAAACTGAACACAAAATTAAAGGACTCAAATGCTCCAACCATAAAATGAATTTTTACCCAATCAGCCTTATGTGTTGTGTCCTCTCCAAGGGTGATGAGTACATCACAGATTATTGGATATATAGAAATGATGTTGCACACGGTTCTATAATGAGAGCCCCACCTAGTCTCACCAGGCCTAGCCAATCCCATCTCTTGGTTTTGTCCACTCCAAGTTTTGAGTTCACCACATTCAAGTGCTTTCATTATATTCTCAAGTCTAGCATTTCGAAGCATCCCATGGTGCTTACAAGAAACCCCAACAATATTCAGCAAGAGGGATACTTGTTCCAAGAACCAAACACAATCGGTATTGTCCTTAGCAACGGCAACAAGAACTAGTTGTAGTTGATGTGCAAAGCAATAGACATAATAAGCAGAAGGTGACTCTTGCATAATCAATGTTTTCAGCCCTTTAATATCCCCTTTCATGTTGCTAGCTCCATCTTATCCCTGACCTCGAATGCTAGTTAGAGTCAGGCCATGACTAACAAGTACAGACTCAATTGCTTCCTTAAGTGATAAAGAGGTAGTATCATCTACATGAACTACTCCAACAAAGTGCTCACGTGGCCTTCCCAATTTATCAACAAAACGCAAGCAAAGGGCTAGTTGTTCCTTATGTGATATATCACTTGACTCATCAGCTAAGATAGCAAAACATTCTTCACCAATCTCTTCAATTATTTTCTTTCTAGTCTCTATAGCAAAACATGAAATAATTTGCTTCTGGATCATTGGGCTAGTCAATGAGCAATTACCTGGAGCATTGTTCAGCACAAACTTGTTCGCTTCTTCACTATTTGCTGCAAGAAATTTCAACAATTCTATGAAGTTCCCTCGATTGCTAGACTCTTCACTTTCATCATGTCCACGGAATGCCAGCCCTTGATGCAAAAGAAACTTGATACATCTTAGTGAATAAGTCAATCTGATTTTATAAAGCTTTATTTCCTCATCACTCCACTTCTCAATTTTATCATCAATAGCTGCATCAGGAGTTAGATAGCCAATGTACTTTTCATGAGCCTCCTTGTGTGCTTGAGAGCGACAATGTTTCAAAAGTGACTTGTCTCCTACATTCCAATTTCTCCAACCATCTACAATAAATTTATCCGACCCCTTGCCCTTGTATTTCTTGCTTCTGAACAAGTAGCAGAAAAAGCAAAACACAGAATCCTTCTTGATGCTATATTCGACCCAATCATATTTGGCAAACCATGTACATGTAAAATTACGATCTCTATTTCCAATTTTTTGTTTTGGAAACTCATGTGCATAAGGTTGGAATGCCCCTTTAAGAATATATGCTCTTCTAACTGCATCTTGATCATTAGCATGATAAATTGCAATAGGAAACCTTTCACCTGGATCACGTGGAAGGTGATCGACATCAAAACCCGATGGTGGTGGTGGTGGCGGCGGCGGCGGCGATGGCAGTGGCACTGATGGTGGAGGTGGAGATGGCAACACATCTTCAACTGGCTCCAAAGATGGAGTAGTTGGTGTAGGAGCAGGACTAGCAACTTCTTCGATTACTCTCTCTTCCAATTGCTCTGGCTCTTGATTTTGCTGTTCCACTTCCACCACAGGAGATGAAGCTGAAGCACGTTTCTTTGCAGCATGTCTCTGGAACATAGAAGCAATGTCTTCATCCCTCTTCATAGTTCACAAATCCTACAACCAAATCAAATAATATATCATTAATTTTGGGGGTAACAGTACAGTTAGGGCTAGAGATTTGGGGGAAAACTCGAGAAAATACAGGGGAGAGCAGAGGGGATTGAGTTCTCACCGGCTGGACGGCCGCAAGGGCAGCCCGGCGCGGCGGCGCAGCAGTGGGGATGGGGGACGGCCGGCCCCGGCCAGGAGGAAGGTTGCCGGCGAGGGGCTGCCCAGCATAGCAAGCAGCAGCGCCCGGAGGGGATGAGGCCGGAGTGGAGTGGCCCGCCGCCGAGGGAGGGAGCCGGACGTCGCCGAGGGTTAGGAAGCGCCGCCGAGGATGCCGGATGAAGGTCGGAGGGGCAGGGTCGCTGCGCGGCCGCGCCCCCGCAGCCGCAAGCCGCGATTTCGCTCGGGCGAGGAGCGTGCGGTCTGCTTCCTGCGTGAGCAACTGAAGGTTTTTTTTTACACAGATCTATGCTTGTTGGGCTGGGCCTAGGGTATGCCAGGCCATACCTGTGCAGCCCATTGGATCCGCCCCTGCCAAAAGGCCCTCCCACGTATGCTACGGGGGAGGCCTTTTGGTACCGATTGGTGCTACCACCCGGTACCAAAGGGTATTTTTTTTCTTTTTTTAAATATTTGATGTTTTTGTTTATTAGATGCAATTCGTCTACGTGTGTACGTATGCGTCATATGTAAGTACGTGTGTAATACACGTCATTTGTCTTACACAATCTTTCACGCAATTGAAATTATATATATATATATATATATATATATATATATATATATATATATATATATATATATATATATATATATATATAGGCGAGGCTAAAATGCAACAAGGTGCATTTTCTATACAAAATGCACAGACCTTAGCAAGACTACCGAAAACTACCGTAACGCGCGCGCGCCAGAAGAAGAAAAAAACGTGCCCGCACGCCAGCGCCCCCCCCGCGCGCGCGTCCGCTCCCGCTCCCGGACTTTTTCTTTCCAGACTTTTTCTTCGTGGGCTTTTTTTGTACTGGAATTTTTTCTAGACTTTTTCTTCGTGGGCTTTTTTCATACTGGATTTTTTTCGAGACTTCTTCTTACTAAAAATAGTTTTCTTCGAGACTTTTTCTTGGAATTTTTATTATTTTTCGCCGGGCTATGGGTGATAAGGGGGTTAACACGGATGGGGACTTACAACTCACAAAACTAAACTGAAACAATGACTATAACAACAGGTACAGACTTACAGCTCACAAATATAAACTGACAAACCGACCATTAAATGTTTTTGGAACAAATTACTCAATTGCAAACAGCAGAACGACATGTTTGCAATAGTAATAACAGCTCAATTGCAATCAAGGTGAGTAGATAGCAAGTTTTTGGAAAAACAGATCCATTTGCAAACAGTACAACTACATGTTTGCAATGCTGATAATAGCTCAATTGCAATGAAGCTCAATAGATGTTTGCAAGCAGAAAAGAAGATGGCAACACGTTTGCATTGTAGCTGATACAAAGGCATTTGCAAGACTAATAGCAAGTCAGTTGCAACAAGGGTAAATAGTTGATTGCAGGTTTAACAAAATGTGACAAATGTTGCAAAATAAAATAACACACATGATAACTTTCAGCTTGCAAGTAGAAACATCTCATTGATCTCATGACTAGCAAAACTGCAGCTCGAACTTTATCCACCTGATGCAAATTAAAGGCAAGCTCGGCAGCAACTTGTCTACAAGCAAAACAAAATTCTCTTGACTATTTTATGATGGATATTGTGTTCATAGTTCAGAAGCTGAAACAACAGCTTTTGACGAAGCGGTAATAGATCAACCTGAGAGAAAAGGAACAAAAATAATAGATCAACTTGCATAGAAAGGTACAAGCAAATGAAAGAAATTAAAACAATAAGAAATGTAAACTTCTTATATTAGAGAAAGCTGCAATCGAAGATCCATCAAAATACTGAGAGAATGTGAGCACAAATATGCCTGAGTCATACCTGTAAAGAACCACACATATACAAAGTTTGTAAAGCAAGCTGCATATTATAATAGATAATTTCAACAAAGCCAAAGATATTGTTAACTGAAAAATCCTGAATGTTTGCTTCGGTACATGGATATAGTTAACTTTGAAATCTCTTATGTTGTATGAAACCCAACGTTCGTACGACAGAAGAAACAAACATTTGAAATTGTGTATGACAGTGTGTATTGTACTGCAAGACTTGGCAACACCAAGCTCAGGATTCAGAATGTCAAATCTTCTTTCCTTCATATTTGCAACTAGTAAGATCCACTGCCTATCGATCTGGCATGGCATATAGACCTGAATTTTGAAGTAATCAAGTTATGATAGAACAAGTAAAAATCAGCTGAGAAGAAGAAAATATCCATAGCATATATAAGAAAATAGAAAAGGATTACAGATTTTACATTTTCCACTTTATCAATCCGAATACCAAGTTTAAACTTGGAAAGCGTGTCTCTTACATCACTGTGTATCAAGTGGTCATCCATTAGAACATCCTGTAAGAACAAATTATATAAGGCCAAACACAAATAAAGAACTGCATCAAACTTGAAAAGAAACGGCAGTACAAACATACAATTGTAGTGCTTGTCAGATGCAACTTCATCAGTGCCTTATCTCCAAATTCATTATTTTCAACCAGCTCACGTTAAGCATGGTTGAACATTGCAGAAAAAGCATCCATAACGTGAACATTCAACCAGCAGCCAGCTCTCATGGAAAGAGCTAAGGTCCTCTTGTCAACCCAATTATTGCCAATTTGAAAAATCCTGGGCCTGTTAGGAAAGATAAGCAACTGTAACATTTGTTCTAAAACTTTCTGAAATTTACAGGCAGAAAAAATGTACTTTGGTCCATTACTATTGATGACAGAAGTTATCTTGTCATACAAATTTATTTCCAACTCATTTGCAAAGACAACTGGAATGGGTGGAACATCAGAAAATACAGAATGATTTATACATTGCTCAGATGATTTATGTGCATCCATCAGCTTCCTTCCTCATCTATCATATCTGAACATTTGCAGAAATCAGTAGAAACACCGTCTACACATCTTTTCTGATATTCCAACTCTAATTTGTAAGCAAATTTTAACATAGCTTCATCATATGTTTCATTGCTATCGTCAACATGACAAACTGAGCTCGAAGACTGATCCTTTGTACTGTGACTTGCAGGAACTGAAGATTTAGTAGAAAGATTCAATGCAGTAGCAGTTTTAGGAGATTCACAAGCACCAGAAATCAAGTCAAAAGAATCTGAGGGATCAATACTATTCTTGTCGACCGACTGTGGTGGCGTTGGAAGGCCATGCTTGCCCATGGATTGCATCAACCGTTCATTAAGAGACATAGGTTTAAGACCACGTGAGGCATTGGGTTTTGATTGTTCAACAACAGATGCATCTCCACGACCACAGGATTCGTTACCAATCAGATCACATTGATCAAGCTTTTCACTTAGCAGTGCATCAACTAGCTCAACCCATGATGGATCAATGCGGTCATTAACACAAGTATTGTAATTGCCAGCAAAAAACATATCACCTTGTGCGCAAAGATCTTTCAAATCTATATTCAATGATCTAGAATCTACAATTGCAAGTAATTTGAACAAAGTGTAAGATTGTTGGCAGAAACAGGGAAATAAAGAGCAGAAGCATTATAACTCGAAAGTAAGTGGGAAATAGAATCTACCAGAATCTCTGTTGAAGATGGGTAAACTGGACCATCTTGCATTGAAATTGCATACTCAAAGAAATCAAAATACGACACTGAAATATCGTAACCAGGAAATTCCTCAAGAAAGGTCTCCAGTTCATTTATGATATCACGAAAACTTGGAGTGACAACAGCATCATGGTCAATCATATCATCAGGCAGTAGCATGAAATTCTGGAAAAACTCATGGATAGCATTGCTTTCTTCTTCTGGTGTAACTTTGTTCTTCACAGCATCAGATGCAGGACTCCTTTCTACTTCTGTTGTAACTTCGTTCATCACAGCATCAGATGGAGGAGCACTACTTTGTTCTTCTGGTGTAACTTTGTTCTTGACAGCATCAGATGGAGGACTCCTTTCTACTTCTGTTGTAACTTTGTTCATAACAGCATCAGATGAAGGAGCACTCCTTTGTTCTTCTGGTGTAACTTTGTTCTTGACAGCATCAGATGGAGGTGCACTATCGAAACAAGGAGGCATGCACCTCTTTGGGTTGGAAATCAGCTGGTCAGCAGCGTTTCATTTGCATTTAAATTGAGTTCTGTCCGATGGCTGAATAGGAGGAATAAATGGTACGAGGTAATCATCATCTGATTCGGAAAAGTTAGCACACTCAACTTCATTTTTGTCAGATTGGAAAGAATCCATTCCGCAGCCACTGGATTCAGCTTTTGATGTACTGGAATGGTTAAAGGATGGAAACTTATCATGCAGAATCAGACGTAACACGTTAGATGTGTATGATGATATAGCAGGGCTCATTGATGAAACAATTGTTTCCTGTATATTTGATTTCAGCATGTTTGACACATCCACAAGATTTCTTCTTGTCTGCAACATAAATAAAAAAAAGGACAAACAACAAACTATATTAAGAACTAGCTATAGCAGAAGGAAATACAACGAATAGTTCAGTAAATGCCTTACTGTTTCACGTAGATAATCTGATGGAATACCAGAATCAATAAATGCTTCTACATCTGCAGGAAGAACATTCTTCCTAGAAACTGATTGCTTCGCACAAGTGAAAGGTATAGCATTTGTGTGCTTCACCTATCAAATTACATAATGGGAACAAAAAAACAAAATTGTATTTAGGAAGAAGTGTATTATAGAAAAAAATTCATACAAGACATATTTGAACTTACTGGTAGTCTGCCAAACTTATTTGTACAACCTTCCACTGTGTCAAGGCGTATAAGTGTAGACATATTTTGTGTTGACCAGAATCTGAGCACTGGAGTAGGATTAGAAATTTGGACAGGAGAAACACTAAGGAACTCAAGATAGAAAACCTGTGAAAAGGAAAACATTCATACGACACAATTCAAAATTCATAAGAACTAAACAAAATAAACAGAATTTGATGGCGATTAAGAAGAGAAAGGAAGATTAAGAAGGCATACCACAAGCGCGAAAACACATCCACCCAATGCTGGGGACTTTCCTTCAGAAATTTTTTGTTGATATCGAGCAATGTAGCCAAGAAGCCAATTTAAAACTAATGTACACCAATCAAATGAGATTAATTCTCAACATCAAGTAATGCAGGAAAGAAACATGGACTTGCAAACCAATGTGTGGTAGGGCAGAGAAAGATACATAATGCCAGTAATAGAAAAGCACGGATCAAAGGAGGACCAGTCAGATCAGCAGTAATGAATTGATTTAGCTCTTCAATAGAAGGAGAATTTCCATTGCAAGAAAACTCTTGCTTGATAGAAGCAGACGCAACTTGACTAAATCTCAGAGGAATAGAATTTGGGCCTAAAGGAATACCCAGGATTTCATTAATGGTTAATGCATTCAGCTCACATGAGGAACCATCTGGAAGCCTAAGCGATCTTGTTGCAGTGTCAAATCTACTGACAAGCCAGCATGCAAATATTCTAGGTGTGTAAGAGCAATTAAGATCAAGAAGTGGACCAAAGCCAACATCTGATATGTCCTTCTTCTGAACATCACTAAGCCTCTTTATCACATCAATCAACACCTTGTTCGACCGATGAGAACTATAAGACTGCACAAAAAAAAGACAGTTTGTAAATTTTGATTGCAACCACTCACACAAAAAAAATGAAAAGAGAAGTTAGATATGAAGATAACTAAATCACAAAATAAAAAAACCAACATTAACAAACAGAAACAACATTATAAAACATAAACAACAATATAGTAATAAACATAAATATGAAGACAACAGAGAAAAAAATAAATACATGCAAACAAAAAACTAACAACATTACAAATATAACAAAAAAATGACACAACTTTACAAATACCACAAAAGAAGGAATAATATAAGTAGTAGAGTTAGATAGGGCAAACTGCAAATCAAAATTGAGCATGACAACGTTGATGTTGTAGAAACAGTTGCAATTATAGTTGTACAGAATGTTAAAATTTCAATAAATTTTGATAGATGTTGCAAATGAAATTGCAATAGCAGTTGCAGCTTGCAAGTGTACGATGAAGCTCAAGTAAATGACCTATATCATGTAGTTGCAGTAGTAACTGCAAATAAGTTATTACCAACACAAGTAGCAATCGATGGAAATAATGATCATTCAACATCAACAAATATAGCAAAGCAGCTAGAAAATGGAATACACTGAACTCTAGTGTTACAATAGCTAAACACGTACCTGCATCTTTGTCTGATCTTTTCTAAAGGATGGGCCAACATTAAGACTGTCATCATTCGATCTTTTCTTACATGTAACAACTGAAATTTGTTCAACAACAAGATCCATATTACGAACATGATCCAAATGGTTCAACTAAACAAACAAACACTAAGTAATGGTTTAACAAGAGACCAGAAATATAGCTCAGTTCAAAAGACTTCAACACAAATTGAGACTGTATCGCACGAAACAGTCTTCATCCTAATGGATGAACATATGATTGATCCTAATGAACGAATAATCGCATTTCTATTAAAATACTCGCACGAGGCGAATAGAAAGCAAAATATGCATGCCAGGACGCAGGAATCATGAAATCAGAGATTGAAATAGTAACGGATCGACATATCTTACCAATTGCAACACGCGAATTGAAGATTCGAAGAGAGTAGAAGGCAAATCCTCATGCAATTGCTGTGCTTCACTCCGCTGCGCACGAATACGACTCAAACAGATAGAACAAGCCAAGGAGAAAGGGGAAAGCAATTTGCATGGAGAAAGAAAAAGAACGTGGACCCCACTGTTTTATATTTGCAAGTCAAGATTGTGTACAATTTGGAAGTGAATATTTGCAACTGAAGAAACACTCAATTGCAACATGGTTTGTATCACATTTGCAACACGGTTAGCAGAGAGACAGTAACTACACATTTTTTAAAAAAATAGCAGCGTAGCAAATATATTTGAAAATCGCAAATCAAATGAAGAGTAACACCATTTGCCAGTTCAAACATGTGCAACTAAATATTTTTTACAATTTAATATTTAAAAAATACATTTGCAACAGAATAAACATTCAATTGCAACATGCTTTGTATCACATTTGCAACAAGTTTATGAGAAGCGAAATCTACTCACGGTGCAGAACATCTTATAAGAAATTCGTAAATGTTATTCAAAGTATTCCAACATGAAGTGTAGATTATTTTAAATTTATCTGATAAAGTTTGAAACGTACTTCCAAAAAAAAGTTTCAAACGTACTTGCAACTTGCTACCGCAACAAAAGTTTCACAAATTCAAAAATTCGTTTAAAAAACAACCACAGAATGCATTAAAACTTCTCACATCAATATAAAACTTTACAATAAAAGTTTGAGTCTCTGGCTGAATATGTACAACTTAAAATCTGAGTATATTAACAAATTGATACAAACTTTATACATCATAGATAAATATCTAATTCAAGTAGTAATGTAAGGAGCTACATTCAAGTATTCCAACTACAAACGTGATGTACTCATCCAAACTACTTTATTATTTGCGAAATGCGCGGAAAATCACCGTGCAAATCAATAAAAAATCAACAGAAATATTAACATAAGGTTTGTTATGCCACAATAGGAAATAAACACAATAAATTAAAAATACATGAAATTAGAAAAACATACAGGTCTGAAATAGTCTTCGACAACATCAATATTGGCTTTGTTGTGCTGATTAAATAGTAGACCATTCAAAATTTGAATACGAATATTGGGGATATCTTTTGCAGAGAAAGCATCAATAAGTTTTCTACCATACTTCCAAAGCTCCATAAATTTGATAGCATAAATGCCAGAATCAACGCTGCAAGGAAAAGAAAAAATAAAGCAAGCATTTGCAAGCAGGACAAAGACATATTTGCAATACTAATGAAAGCTCAATTGCAATCAAGCTGAATAGATGTCTGCAGGTAGAAAAAGAAGATAGGAACATGTCTGCATTGTAGATGATAAAAAGGCATTTGCAAGACTAATAGCAACTCAGTTGCAATAAGGGTAAATACTTGTTTGCAAGTAAAAACATCTCATTGAACACATGACTTGCAAATCTGCAACTCGAACTTGATCTAGCTCATGTAAAGGCAAGCTCGACAGCAATTTCGCAAGTATTGTGATTTGGAAAGGTAAAAGGTAATTTACACCTCACTATGTTGTGGAACATGAGGGTAGCATATCTGGAACTTGTCAAAATCAACTTTAGTACCTACAAATAATTTCCAATCACGGCAGAAATTTCGAATCTGGGACAATGTAAGCAAGACATATAATTAAGAAACAGAAGGCAAATGAATTCTGGAAAGAGTAACAGAAGCTTAAATTATAATATATTTACCATAGGTTTCCTGCAACAGACTGCAAAGTTATCATGTTTGGTAAAAAAATAATCCAAGAACACAAACAGCTTGTTCCGTAAATCAACAACAAAGACAAACCAATGCATCCCTTAAAAAGTAGGAAAAAACAACTACAGCAAAATACGAGGAAAATATAATGGAATTAGTTTGTATCATATATCCACAAAATCATATACCAAATAAATTTTGAAAGGAATAGAACCATCAACTCATAGATTCAGATAAATGGAGTGGAAGAACTGAACCTGCCCGATTAAAACACTTCTCAACATAAGAATAATCTTCACGGTAATTCAATAGAAAAGGCTGCTAAGTAATCAAAAACATATCACACAGATATATAAAACCAAACAACTTGCTTAGCAGCGCTACACAGAATTGTAGAACATTTCAACAGTAAGACTTGAGACCTTACCGCCACTGAAGAAAAGAAATAGTGCTTTTTTGAAACAGTTGGACGCTCATCTAAAAAAATACTTGCGACACAAACAGTTGATTACATATGTAGACACTCTATTGCCAGCTGTCAAAGAGTCACCAAGAGAAAATAGCCTGATTTTGCAACCACCAATATCAACAATTTCAAGCCTACAACAAACAGAAAAGATCATAAGACATTACAAGACATAAACTTTAAGAAAAATTCACTAATATGTACTTCCTACTTACTTGGAAAATCTATAACCAGAAGCAAGCCTGCAAACAGCAAGATAGTTTCTTCTTTCTTTTGCAGTAACAGGGAACATATTATTGCTGGCACTACACTCTTGTTCATCAGTAGCTGGACCTTTCTTTGCTGATTTTTCATCTTTCAGTCTCTCTACGTTAACATGAGCTGAAGATGAATGAGTTTGTTTGAGAGAAGCATCTTTTTTACTGTAAACTTTATCACTTTATTTGCATATGAGTTTAAGCTTCTCAATAAATGTAGGCTATCTGACAACTGACCATCAGATAACATTAAAAGAAAGAAAAACATGAAAATATGGAGTATAAATGAAAAGCAAAGCTAAATTTAAATGTACGACAAGAGTTACTGGAGAGATCGATGGTCTCACATTGAATGCATCAGATATGCGTGGACTGGATTGACAATAATCAGGTAGCACAGAATCAGCAACTGGTATTTCATCCAAACTTATGAAACTCAATGTTTCCTGTGTAAGCAACAAAGAAATGAGTTGCGCACCTAAAATAAAAATACAATAATAGAACAAAAAATATTAATTTGCCAAAACAGCAACCTTATCAAGAATATTTGAAGTAGTTTGCATCATATGCTCAGGAGGCAATTTCAAAGAAGGATTTGTGCAGTTTGTAATCTTAGGCTCTGAAGCTGAAGAAATAGATCAAGTCATTGTCATCACGAAAAAAAGGTTAAAAAAATCATAACTAAAAACCAAAATGAGAACACAAAGATTACCAGCTGAGCAAGTATTGATATTCAAAGCTCTCTTCTTGTCTACAACAGCTGCCGAGGAATTATTCATAACTAAAAAAATAAAACTAATTATAAAAAACACTATCATAGAATAAATAATATAATGATGAATGTTTGTGAAACAAAAAAGATTAAAACTTACAAACCTCTTTTCGTGGAAGTATTACCACAATCATTCAAAACAGGACTGCCATTTGAAATAAGGTTAGGTGATTTTTGAACTCCTATAGATCGCTTGGCAACTTGATTTCCATCAGACAACAGATTCTTGGTAACATCCAGATCTCCAATTGAAGAAATAAGTTCAAAACTTTGAAATATTTAAATACAAAACGAACAAACAAAAAACAATATGTGAGGACAAAATAAAATAACTAGAACATTAAGATATGCATCCTTACCAGCAGAGTTCATAACATGTGCATGTTTAGAAGCTTTGTCATTGCACTCAGCCTTTGAATGACATGTCACACAGTCAAACAGTTTTAGAATTGAAAACACCAAATCTTCAGAAAGGGGCTGCTGTTCTTTGGGCATCTTTATACAATGGGATTTGAAAATTTCAGAAATGCCATTTACAAGCTGAAACAAATTTAAAATATTAAAAGCCATGAAGTATAGACAACAAACAAAATATAAAACTGTAATTAATACATAACCTCAATATTCATCATGTGCCCAAACAAAATCTCTAGCTTTGATCTGAACTCAATTTCACTATGATTGGCAACAGTGTCATGAAACAAATTTTGAGCAACAGCAGCAGGTGGATGCTACAAATGACACACAAAAAAATTAACAAACATAAACAAAATAAAATTTAAAAAATATGAGATAGATATGAAGATAACTAAATCACAAAATAAAAAAAACAACATTAACAAACACAAAAAACATTATAAAACATAACCAACAACATAGTAATAATCATAAATATGAACAGAGTAGAGAAAAAAGAATACATGCAAACAACAAAACTAACAACATTACAAATAGAACAAAATATAAATAAAGATAAAAAAACAAATGACATAAATTTACAAATACCATAAAAGAAGAAATAATATAGGGAGTAGAGTAAGATAGAGCATACCTTAGATATCTTAATCTGATTAGAAACGCAGGCACTAAGTCTTGCCTTCAATTGTTTAATTTTCTTCAAGAAAAAACATTACATGAAACAATGCTACTATTAAAAGATAGTACCGAGACAAGTGAAACATGACATAGAAAAATCAACCTCTTCCTTGTGTAGCTTGAACAAGAAGTCATCAACTTGAGCAGTATCAGTAGAGTGATTAGAATCCTTCTTGAAATATTGAAAATAATTAGTATCGTTCAAAACTAAAAAAAAAGTTGAGTCCTTAGAGCATTTCCAAAAAAAATAAAAAATAAAAAGCACCTTATCAAAGTTGTTATCAGAGAACATGGGCTCACTCAAATTTGACTTCAACTGGTAAATAGCCTAAACAAGTAAATGAATTGCATAAGGATGATCAAAATATAAACTATAAAAAAAACATGGAACTACAAGATAATATAGATGATTCTATAACACACACAGACATCTTTCTTGTATAGTTCGAAAAGCAACTCATCAATACTACTGTCTTTCCAATTGTTTGGCACCTATAAAAGATTTGATTAATCATTGCTTGAAGTAATATTAGCATTTCAGATAACTGGGTTCGTATGTACAATGAACTTACAAGGTGTTCATCCTGCAAATTGTTGTCATCACATTTATAGTTATGATTGTTGTCAGAACCACCTTTCTCGAGAACCATAATCGCAAACAACTGAAGGAGAAGTGGACCAAACGACATGAGTCAGTTTGCTTGCGCCGTGCGCTACTAAGACGACAATACTAAATCAAGTCTACTTCAAGTGAAATTGCAAAAGGAATACACAAAATCGACTTCACCTTAATGGATGAGTATATGATTGATTCGTGCGGAACTAAAACGATACTATTCAAGGGAATCGAACTTTGTCCTATATGACCAATATCATTTCTGCGATAAAACTAGCATGGGAATCATAAAATCAGCGAATGAAGGAACGACGAATCGAGATATATTACCAATTCCGATGATGCAATTGAAGATTCCGACAGGATGGAAGGCAAAATCCGCAGCAGTCCGATCCGCTCGGACACGGGAAAATAATACGGAACAAGTAAAAGAGAAAAGGGGAAAGGTAGTTGCGTGCAGGAAGGGAAAGAGGGAAAAAAATAGCTACCCACACAGAGATAGGATTCTGTTCGGTTGCAGGGTAACATTCAAATGCAAGTGAAGTAAAATTCAATTGCTGGGTGCATTCTATCACATTTGCAACACCACATACACTTGAGACACATTTGCTGGAAGAGATAACATCCAAATTGGAACTCACGATGCATTACAATTGCGTACACATAATCGTTTGTTAAGAATATCTTCTTCTCTGGTAGGAATTGTAGATTACATTTGCAACTGAAGTAACATTCAATTGCACTGTCCTTTCTATCATATTTGCAACACCCTAAGACAAGAGACACTTCTGACACATTTTGCTGAAGGCATAACATTTACAGCATGTCCTTTCATAAGAATTCTAGACTTCAAAAATTCAATAACTTGTGATCAAGTGGATGTACAAAACTTGTGATGATGTTGACTAACTACAAAAAAGTTAGTCCTCTGCATTATCATCATTGATCCCTGCTCCTTCATTCAGTGATGAGTGGATCTTGTTATATGCTGTTAACTTTCTGAATTGAAAGGCAGCTGCCTGAAAAATATGGACACGAAAATATATTAAAAAGGGGAAACATATAGTCACTGAAATTGATATGAAATTTGACTAGAATTGTTTAATGAATATGTCATACGAAAACTTACATGACAAACATTCTTAACAAACTGACAATTCCAATTATACATAAAAATCATCACATAAATACCACCATTGCTCCTGAATTTTTGTTTACTAGAAAAATAAAAATTCAGATAGGAATTTTTTTAATAATACAAACAACAATATATAAGATCAAGCATGGAATAATACTTCCGAAGCATATCATTTGAATGCTTTGAGCACTGCTTGAATTCAAAAGAATAATTTTTCAATTCTTTCATAAAGATATCTGCTAACTGACATAATTTCTGCAAGTTGTTGAGCTATAAAAAAAATGAAAATATTAATTACATATTCTACAATAACGAAGTCGCATAAAACAAACTCTTACAATTAGATTAAGAGACTTACAAAATTGTTCTTGAGATAATTCTCAAAACCTGCCAAGTGATATTCTGATGTCCTTACAGCTGGATCAAGAACTTGGACTTGTTTTACTTCATGATTCACATAGATAAGGAGCCAACGACAATTCCAACAAATTGGGAAAAACAACTACAAAGAGAAATAACACACAACGAAAAATAATATTATTTTAAAGAAAGAAGAAATGTAAATTATAGAGAAAAACTGGCACAAGATATCATACCAATTTAGAATGTGAGATATCCATAACTTTATGCAATTTTTTCAACTTGGGTACTAATGTTTCTGGATTAACTTTCCATGCATTAAATGAGAGAAGAAATTCCTACAACAAATGATTAGAGGAAAAGTTATTTGTAATGAGAATAAAATATGATTCACACTATAGTATTGAAAAAAAGATATTAAGTTGGTACCGTAATATCTGTAGTGAAAGCAAATTTCTTAATAGGGTCAGTGTCACAGATGTCCCGATGATCATAGTTAAAGAATTGCAGAAAAGCATTCATCAACTCATCATAAATTTCACCGTCAGGTTGTAGACATTCACGAAAACATTCATAAGAGCACTTGTATCCAAGAATTGAAACAAAAGAGCGTCTGGTACATGAAAGTAAATAATCTTCAGTGCTACAACCTTTTTCAAGTTAGAAACACTAAAATTTGGGAAAAAACCTGAAAGAGCAATTTATAAATACTTACGATACATGATGCGGATAAGCCTCAAAATAATTCACACGAACATATTGAAGATATGCAATTTCCATCTCATATGTAATGAACAATTCAACAGAATCACTGCTCACAACATTGTTCTTCTTCTTTTCTTCTCTTTTCAAATGTGTTTTAGTCTTCCTTTTTACAGAAACAGCTATAAAACAACATTCATTTTAACAGGCAGGAAATAAGTCAGTAGTTGATGAAGTTACAATTACTTATAATATATTGAATAACCCAAGTGTCGACGTACAAGCTAAATAATAGTACAGAAGAATGATATATTTCATTCTCAACACCTAGAATAAAATAAATTTGCTGTGCTAAAGTAACAACACATTAAAATTTGCTGTGCTAAAGTAATATTTTGAAGTGATGTCATTCAGAACAATTTTGAAACAACACATTAAAATTTGCTGCGGTAAAGTAACAGATGTTTGTACGACTCAGAAAAAAGTTTAGGAAACGAATCTAGAGAAAAAAAGTAGCAGCAAAAATGAATTATAGCTAATCCGTATGAACTATCCTAGTGAATAGCCCACATAACAAATTTTCCTTAACACGATTCAACAGATGTGTCTACAATTCGGCGCAAAAGTAGAGACCAAGATTATTAAGCTAAATTACTTGCGGATTTCTAAGAAGCGGAAGTACAGAAGGAACATGAATACATGAACCTGGTAGATAATTTTCCATGGGGTAAAATTTGCGGAAGCAGTTGGACGGCAAAAAAGCGGAGGTCAGCAATCCAGCGAGAGATTCGTAGAACGACGCCGCCAGATGATAAGAGATTCGCGCGATAGATCGAAAAAGAAGAAGAGCAAGAGAGGACTATACTAGAAGAAAAAAAAGGAAACAACAATTGTTAAACTTGCAACAACTGGAGGGATATAAAACTAGACGTGCAATTGCAAATGTCATAAACTACGGCTTGCAATTTCAAATATCATACACGACGCCACCACAAGAGAAGAGATGCGCATGATAGATCCAAAAACAAGAAGAGGAAGTGAGGACTATACTAGAAGAAAAAAAAGGAAACAACATTTGTTGAACTTGCAACAGCTGGAGGGATATAAAACTAGACTTGCAATTGCAAATATCATACACTGCGGCTTGCAAATGTAATGGCATGGCATGGCATGCCCCATCTTCATCTCCAGCTTTGAATCATGAAAACTATGCTTGTGGGTGTCGTACCATCCAAGCACAGCCCCCATGCCCTATGTTAGCAGTTTCCAGATAGTAACCCACACAAAATTTTT
This sequence comes from Alloteropsis semialata, assembly GCA_004135705.1. Lineage (NCBI taxonomy): Eukaryota > Viridiplantae > Streptophyta > Magnoliopsida > Poales > Poaceae > Alloteropsis > Alloteropsis semialata. Next base: position 31,262,028 of record CM014271.1, read on the forward strand.
AGCGAAAGAAAATCCTCAATCGGTTACACACGGGGCAGTTGCAAATACGACTTGCAATCTGTATTTGCAGCGGAAAACATCATTGAAAAAAGCACGTCAAATATGCTGTACTATCAAAATGTGAGCAATAGCAACTACAAAACTCCACGCTTACAATTCATCTTTCAATTAACCTGAGAACAACAGTTGGAAATATTCAACACCTTACTACTGCAATCCATGGTGCATCTCATTTGCAACCTTACAACTGTATTTGCAAACTGGTTCCAACAAATCATTTAAACTCTAGTACTGTTATAATAAAAATTTAAGTATCTACACTAACAAACGTCCAAACTATTACAGCGCCACTACTTATTCGCTTGAAGTGACAACATATCAACTTCATTCTTCAAAGAAGTCATCAGCATGTGTGCAACGAGCTTTCGAAACTTACTTGCAGTTGCCTGAAATAATTATACAGCTATTAATGAATTATGAGCATATTATATACTTACTTTGTTAACTGGAATAAAATAACGTAATCAATACATTTAAATCAAACTTACTTCAGTGAACTGTTTCACAAATTTTCCATTGAAGTTTTCCATAAATAACATAACGTAAATACCACAGTCAAAACTGTGAAATAAAGGAACACAAGTAAGCTTTTTTGAAAAAATATGATATGACAAAGTTTACAAGAAAATAGAGTTGAATAATTTCCATAGAGAAAATAAAGATTTACTTGTTTGATTGGACAGGGCATTCTGGAGAAACTTTTTCATATTTTGAGAAGTCTCTGTCAAATATTCCAGCAAGTTTGCATGTGTTTTGGAAATTGCAAGCCTGCATTATGAAAATAAGCAAGATATAAGAAGTAACCACACCGATAAAGGACAATAATCAAATAACAGTTATATAAGACATATAAAGAACAAAATTTACCAAATTATCAAATAGAGAAAACTGTTTCCTCTGAGTAGGAGAATTAGTTGAGCTCAAGCATTGAAGCTGCTTGTCTAATTGGTTGATACAGATCAAAATCCAATGTTTGTCAATACAAAGTGGAAACATAAGCTGCAAAATATATATGATATTTAATGATTCAGAACGTATTCAAAATATAGTAAGGTTCAAAATTCATTAGTAAGATGTGTGTAATAGGTATGTACAATATCTGCTTTCACTATATCAAACTCAGCATTCAACCTCTTGATTTTAGATAAAGTGGAACTTGATGAATATGATGCTTTACTGGCAACAAGCTTTGACTACAAAAATATATCAGAAATTAAAAAAACTTAATTGAATATAGTATGTTAGAACAAAATATTTACAAACAAATGTTAGCACTTACGTTAAGAAAAGAAGAGAAGGCAACTTTGATTCTCGAAGCTCTAGTATCAACCTTCTCTTTGTTTTCAAAGTTCAACAATTGTGCATAGAGACTCATGATATCATCAACGATGTGACCTCTAGGTTTGAGTGAATCACGAAAGTGAAAATATGAACACTTGAAATCAGAAATGACAACAAAGTCAGGACTCTCCTGTTTGTAAAATATTTCATTAATAAGATGTAGCACAGAAAATTTACAAAATACATTGAAAAAAACATAGAAGAAAACAGACTTACGACTTCTTAGTTCTAATGTATTGACCGCACACGTATTTGGTATAAGATGCATCAACATCATTAGAAACTTTCAGTTGCAGATTATCATCTTCATCATTAGAGATAAAGGCCCTTTTTTTCTCTTCCTCTTCTCCAAAGTACTTGACCGTGTTCGCTGATTTACAATACCTGGACATATTTAAATGAAAATCATGAATGATAATGTAAAACAGTGGAGAAAAAATTGCAAACAAATTTTAATGAAGCGTAATGTATTGAAGTACCTGTAGATTTGGGACCTGATTGATCAATGTCAAGGATAGCACTAGTTTTAGCATTGGACATATCTGTTTGCATTTCAATATCGTTGCCTACTGCACTATCGACATCAACTTGCACATCATTGGAATTACGAGACGTTTATAATGAACAATTCAATCCAGACAGTGCAACAGAATAAATTTCAGAAGAAAGCAGAGATAATCTGTTCGCAACTGATGCATTTGCTTAGAAAGTGGCAAATTTGAGGTCTGACCAAGTTTCTTAGTTAGTAGCTCAAAATGCTTCTTCACAATAGGCTGAATGTTCACATTAAGCTAAATTTTTTTAAAAAGCAATTTTAATTATATTCATGGATACAGTAATATACTGGAAAAAGGTTGAACTATGTTTGAGAAGCAAAAAAAAACTTACATCTGCAAAGTTGGGGAATATTGGAACTGAATGATCAATAGATTCTAAAAGCATATCTGGAGAACTGATCAAATGTTGAAGAGGCTTTGAAGCAACCTTATTTTCAGATAACAATGAGTCTTGTGCATTAAAATCTTCACTACCTTGTAAATTCACATTCTCATTTATTTGAACTGACTCTGTATAGCATAGTTGAAAGTTACAAGGGCTTGTGACAAAGATACCAGGACTAGATGAACCTGGTTTTGCATTCACATCAACAACATCATGCACTGAAAATTGTTCAGAATGGTTGCCTGAACATCCATCATCAATTTGTAACAGATGAGCAATATCAGTAGCACAAAATTCATTACAGTAAGGAGTGCTTGCTATGTCTCTAAACTGTAATAGAAAAAATACAAACAAATGATAAGAAACATGTGAAGAATAAAAATATATGCATAAATAAAAGAATGATACTTACAGACAGGTTACCGAAAGATGGAGATTGCATATTCCGGTCCCAATCGCTTTCAATGACACGAACAAAATCTTCTTTGCAGACATAGCAAAACCTTGGAGTTGAATAAAAATTTGATATCCAATAGAAGCATCACTACTGAAATCTAAGAAATCCATGTAAGCAACCTAGAAAAAACATAAAGTGGTTCAAGATATTATGAAAAAAATTTGTTGCATTCAAACAGTACACAATAAAATGACAAGACAAAAACTTACTGCCAGAAATGGGAGGCAAGAACCAAAATAATGAGCGGAAGCTTTATCAACATTTTCAACAGAGGCTGCGTAATCTTGATATGTCTTCACAGAGTTCATAATTTCTTTCAGTATATGACCAGCCCAGTCGAACTCCTTGATCTTGGAAGGCTCTATTACAAAGGGTAGATATTCCAAAGATAGAGAATTTTGCTTAGAAGGACAGAGGACTGATGAAATCGCTACGAGCACCATAAAAGAATCTTCATTATGATCAGCGCAACAAAGAGAAGCAGCTTTCTCAATGGTAGACATGTTACGACCACCAACTTTGTAAGAAGAAGCAACTTGCCAGACCTTCGATTTAACATCTTCTGTTATATTCTTCAGATCAATAGGAATACATCCAGAAGGGATGCCCATAACATGTTGTATCATTAAAGTAGACAGGTTGAATGACCGGTCCTTCTACTTGAACTCACAATTAGAAGTATCAACATTGGTCATGATCCATTCCAGCAAAGGCATATAAACGTTGAAAATAGATAACTTGAGAAAAGCACCAAAACCATTCTGAATGATGAAACGCTTCTGAACATCATCTAATGAATCAACCATGTGTCTCAAGCGACGAGATGAGAAACGTGTTTTGAGAAGAGCAGGCATACTAACCTGAGCTACATAGAATTAAAGTAAAATCAACCATATATAGATAATCAGAAAATATATATAGCACAGAGTAGTACATTATGAAGTCTTGTCCATCAATCATAACGATTGCCAACCTATTCAGTCATTCAGTAGCTCAGGTTCAATAGGAACAGTAAATACAGCATAAACTTTACGCGCAGAAATAGTAGAAAGGACTGCAAGTAACTAGCGAAATCATGGATAGAAGTGTAATCTAAACATAGATCCGAAATTGATGGAGCAATGTATGAAAAATATGAAGATTAATGATTTGCGATTCCAAGCATATGAGAAACGAAAATAAAATGATAGAAAATGAAAGGATTAGATCCATGTAAAACAGAAACTTAAGTGACATGGATTTGTTTGGTCATATCCAACAAAAATTACCTGCGATTATTCAGAGCAAAAAAAGCGAAAGGGGGAAGAGAGCACAGGAAGGATACGAGACAAGAAGGCGGCGCGGTGGATAGGAACAGAGCTGAAAGAGAGGACGATGTGCTCAAAAGGTGGACACAAATCTCAAAGCACTGTCGGAGCCATAAATATTTCACATTACCAATAAAATTTCGTGCAATTGCAGTTGAAATTGCAACTACGATTGCAATTGCAATTGGAATTGCAAAGGGGGTATGCTGCTAGTTGCAACCAGTTTAACAGATGCACGAAGCGACAAAGAGCAACAATTTATATAAGAGTAAATATAGAATATCCAGAGTTCTGTTAAGATATGATTTTGAAAATATAGAGAAAGCAGTACACAGCGAGAACTATTCCATCCTGACACCAACCACGCAAGTTCTCCGTCTCTGCTTCCACCTTCCCTTCCGCCGCCGACGGCACCGTTTGAATTGGGATCGGATTCGAGAAATTGAGAAAGAAGCAGTAAGGATCTATGGATGCGTCATCTTCAATGACGCAAACATCATCACAATCTGAGCAACTTGGAGATCAATTGACGATCAGCTTCATGAGCTCCACGACGGATTCCCCACCAGCGTCGTCAGGATCTTAAGATCGAGCTTTATCGGCAAATGCGAGAACGCCAACAAGCATCAACACTCCAGTTGTTGCTAGGAACGCGTATGCTCATGAAGCGGATCCGCTCCATCACACATCTAGCCTGACACCTCCAGCTACACTGCTTCCAGGAGCATTGGTCACGCCCGTGGCTCGTCCAGTTGTTTACCCGGTATGAAACAATGACACATTGATTTGATTCATTAAGCACCATGCCCTGAAAACTAGTTAATTAATCAGATGAGATGCCAATGGTAGTATATATTTTCATTATAATTTGATGTTTGCATGCAATTATTTCCTTCAATTGTGTGGTAGCTGTTGTGAAACATATGTTCTTCGATTGGAAGTAGTTCCCTGGTTTTTTCCTGTTGCAATTGTGTTTACTGTTATCATCATCAATTTGTCGGTTATTTAGAGTAAATATTGTGAACAGGCAGCAGACATACTTGATGTATTTGTGCCAAGGATACGTCAAGAGTTTAAAACTACACAAGATGTACATGAATTCTATTTAGATTACGCAAGAATGGCTGGGTTTAGTTTAAGGACAGCAAGAACATCAATGCAGACAAGACACTGGGTGTGCAACAAGGAAGGGAATTTGAAAGAGAATGAAGAAACTGCTTCTACAAAACAAACACATAAAACTTCAATGAGAGTTGGGTGCCCTGCATTTGTAAAGGTGAAGCTACATACAAAGATAAAAATATGGTACTATGACCACATATCTGTGGTTCACAATCATCAGCTCTGTCTATCGGCAAGAATGATAAGATTCATGCACGCACATAAGAACAGGGATGCATGCCTCAAGGACCTGTTTGGATTAATGACACGGAATAATGTGCCTCATCAAGCAGCAATGAACATTATGTCAGAGATGTATGGCGGGAGACAGAATTGGCCATTTACGGAAAAAGGCGTCAAGAATTTGTATGTGATTTCTCATCTGTCATTTATTTTTTGCAAACAATATTCCAATTCTTGTTCAATTATATGATATATGGCTAAAAAATATGCAGGAAAACAAACATGATATGAAGAGAGGGAGGATGACATTGGAAAGTTGCTTTCCTTCTTCAGGGAATGCAAGTCTCAGAATGAAGCTTTCTATTGAGATGTCGATGTAGAACCAGAAACTAATATACTGCGAAGCATCTTTTGGAGCCATGCAAGTCAAAGAGCTGAGTGCAAGGACTTTGGAGATGTTATTACATTCGATACAACTCATAAAACCAATAGGAAGAATATGCCTCTAGCACTATTTGTTGGCTCAAGTCACATGTTGAAGAATGTGACTTTTGCTCAAGCACTCCTACGTGATGAAACCACATCATCATTCAAATGGCTATTCACCACATTCAAGAAATGTATGAATGGACATCAACCATTCGTGATATTAACAGGTGAGGAATACTAAACATCATAGGCATCATATTGTTGAATACAATGTTCATTCTACACCATGTGCAATAACTATTTTTTGTTTCAAAAAAATTGTGACAGATGAGGATCCAGCAATGAAAATAGCTATTGCAGAGGTGTTTGACAGATCTCAGCACCGCAACTGTAGATGGCACATCACCAGACCTTGGGAATATGAACTAGATCAATTGTATGAGCAACACAAACAAAGGAACCTAAAGGAGAAACTAGAATCTCGGATAAATTATCCTCTTGGACCTACTGCGTTTGAAAACGAGTGGAACAAGCTCGTAGATGAATTTGAAATCAGGGGACACCCAGCTATTGAAGCATTATGGAGCAAGAGAGAAATGTTTATTGCAGCTTACTTCAAGGGGTTATACTGTGGAAGAATAACATCAACGCAGCGTTCAGAAAGCCAAACAGAGTGCTGAAGGATGGTTACGTAGCAGAAACAACATGTTTGCATATGTTTGCAAAGAGAATGCTTGATTCAATTGTACATTCAGATCATATGGACGCAGCAGAACACATTACTCGCAAGCTGAAGTCGTGAGGGCCAGCAAAGCAAAATTTGATGCACAGTTGAGCAGAGTGTACATAAGGCCTGTATATAATGAGTACAAAAGGCAATATGAAAACAACACAGCATTTATCATTGAAGCAGACACTGATCCGTCTGTGAAGCATGGTTTCCTTGCAAGGTATGAGACGGGGCCAGGAAGCTTCTGCTGGGCGAGTCATGCTTTCAGGGTAGTCGTAGACAAAGAAGCTCGTACATACAAATGCGAGTGCAAGCAGTGGGAATACACTGGTATGAATCATCCTATTCACCAACAATATACAAGAAGAATGCATTTGTAAACAATAAAAAATCAACATGTGTACTAACATAAAAATTTTTATTACCTATTTCAGGACTATTCTGCATGCACCTCATAAAGGCTTTCGTGCATCTACATGTGCAGAAAATACCAGAGAAATGCATTCTCAAAAGGTACACTCGAGATGCTAGGTCAGATGTGCCATGGGATCGACATGATATTCCAAGAGTAGGACCAATAGGATATACAGAGCAGGCAAGGCTATCAAAGCTATTACCAAAGCTCATGAGGCTTGGCAGAGCAGACATGAGATCCAATCAAGCTTTTGAGAAAACAACACGACAACTGGAATTGATAACACCTGGCATTGAGTTATTCCAACCTTCATCACTGCCTTCAGATTCAATCCACCTAGAAAGTGTTGTTCAACTAGATGAAATTAGTTTTGATGAGGCAACACAGAACTCTGTTCATACAGCTGATCAGCAAAATGTGCCACATGTGACCACTAACTCTGCTTCTACAAACAATGAACAGCCAGCTTCTGCACAATTCTTTCATGACATATCTCTTGTTGAACCACCAATATCAAGGACTAAAGGAAGGACTCCAGGAAAACAGCCACCGCAGCAAAATGAAAACATGGTATATAGACAGTACAGCACATACACAAAAAAAAATACAGGTACAAAAAGTTGCAGCATATGCAGAGTCAGAGGCACGCACTACATGACAACATGCCCACATAACCCAGACCGAAGCAGAGTAGCTAAAAATAAAGTAGCAAGAAAAAGAGCAAGCAAGACAGTAGGCGGACCTCCTAGAAAAAGAGGAAGACCCAGAATTCAAAGGGAACTACATGATGAAGCAAACATGAGAACAGAACAAAATGATGAGATGCCAAACAACATCACAATCAGTACAGCAAAAAGAGGAAGAGGAGGAAGAGTTCAAGTGACAAGAGAAAGGCCAAAGACCAGAGGAGCACGAGTTAACTACCAGGGCATGTCATCTGCTGATGACCCTACAGATATTCTTTATGAGTCATAGTAATTTACAGATGTTATAAGACATAATAATACTTTCATTTATAAACATTATTTATCTCACTGACATGGGTATATCAAATAAGATTGCAATAGTTGTATCTAAGCTAAGTCATTGTTCATACATATGATACACCATTACAATTGTAATAACTGAAGTCTTGCATCTCGGTTCAAACAGATACACCAACAGAGATATCATTCAAACGTTTGAAAATACAGGATACCTTAAAAACATTAACGAGTGTCCAAACTAATACAAATTATAAAGACTGAAACATTAGAAACAAACATCCAACATAACAAGGTAGTTACCAAATGCTTCTACTCCTCATCTGAAGAAGAAGCATCATTGTGGGCATTCCCAGTAGACTCATCATCATCGTTGCCAGACAACTCATCATCATCAACGCTCGGAACAACCGTTCTAGAAACACCAGTGTTGATGGCATGGCCACTTGTTCCAGCACCGTCATCAGCATTGAAGCACCTCCTCTTCAGGGCTGGCTGTTCGAGATCCTCATGATACCTCTCGTCGGCGACATCCTCGTCTTCGTCGTAGACGTAGTCGTGGAAGGGATCTTCAAGTGGTTCTGGTACATCAGCGGATTCGTCACCAGACTCATCATCTTCATCAGAATCGTCATCTGAATCGTCATCGGAGTCATCTTGATCCTCATCAGTGCCATCCTCGTCGGTTGCTTCATCTTGTTCTTCTTCCGGATCAACGTGTTCTGAATTTATGGAATCGATGCCGTCGTCAGTTTCGTCAGCCGAGGATCCACGCTCCGACTCTGTCAACAAAGACAAGCGCGCCTCCTCCTCAGAGGAGGACTGCAGGATCTTTGGGGAAGGCATGGTGTGTGGAGTTACTGTCTCGTGCATGTAAGATCGAACAAATGTATGAGAGGAAACAAGAGCGCCAAATACAAAAGATACGTAGCGACCAGTATTTATAAGGGCAAACGAAGTCGAAGAATAAAACGGCGCGTCCCTTCCGCTAAAGTATGCATGCGAGGCAGTTATGACAAGCGCTCAATAACAACACATCAGTTGCAACGGCAACTGCAATTGCAAATAAAACATTCAGCTCATTACGGTTATGACAAACGAATCGCTTCAGCTCTGAACAAAAAAAAACAAATCGCTTCTGCAAATGCACGCGCGGGAGACAGTTATGAGAAGCCGTCAATAGCAATACATCATTTGCAATTTCAATTGCAATTGCAAATAAAACATTCACTTGCTTGCACGATTTAAAAAATAAGATCAACCGTCACATGTAAATTCTAAGACAAGATGTTTCAAAAAAAATAATTTTTTTAAGAATTAAATTATTTAATCACGTAGTTGCAGTTTAAACAAATGTTTGATTTGATTATAAAAAATGGTTACAACTGCACTTTCGCCTAAAGCCAATGCAAAATGCAGTTGTAAGCACCGGTTAAACTCAACACATCTTTTGCAGTTTTAATTGCAACAACACATTCTATTGCTTTGAGCATACAACAATAAGATGAACCATTGCACATAAGTTGGAAGACTAAAATTTTGAACTCTTATATGGTATTGCAAATTAGTTGCAACTGCAGTTGTAACGCAGAGTTAATTGCAATACATTAAACTTACAGGTACAAACATCGTTTCCATATGTACATGGTAGAGTTGCAAGAACATTAGCAATTGTAATAGATATCTATATATGGTACTGCAAAAAAGGTTCAAAACAACAACAAGATATATAACCAATACAACTTGAATTATTTGTCCAATGTAAAACTCAGAAAATACAATACATACAACAATAAATACAGCATATCAACAATATTGTAGCCATACGGAATATAACAACACATAAAGGTAGTGAACATATGTAAACACACACTCTAAGGGTGTAATATTGAATCCATCCAAGTACCACCGGACATGCCCCAATTGCCATCAATTTCCTTGTCGATAACGTTGTTCTCAAAATTCCACTTGCACAGAAGATATCTTTCAAAATCAAGATGCCCATGATAGTAGTACATGAAATAAATACAATTCCTGTCAAAATGTCCAATGACTTTGTCTGCACTGACAACATTGCACATGCAACGATGCAGACCTATGAAAATCACCTTGTCATGAATCCACTTTAGGTTATCCCACTGAATAGGAACTGCCTCATCTTCAAATTCCTTTCTTGTAGAGAAATGAACAACTGGCTGTAATGGCTGACCTGGCTCCTCAATGAACTCATCGACATGGTTTTGTGCTATGATATAAACTTGATCCTCATGCTCAATGACATAGTTGTGTGCTTCAATTGGATTATGATCAAGCTAATTCAGTTCCACAATATTCTGTTCCTCTTGATTAACTTCTTCCTGTAGAGCTTTTGCACCAATATTGATGAGTTGGTTCCAATTAATGGCATTCTAGTCCAGAAATTTCCTCCACGTATAGTGCACCAGGAATCATCTCCAATGCGCAATATGCAAGCATAACCACCTTGAAATCCATTAATTGAAGACCAATCATAAATTATGACAAACATTTCCTCTTTACAATCACGTGTGTGATTGACAACGAAACCTTACTTCAAGATGTTTTTGAAAATCATTGGATTTCGTGGTAGAGTGACAGTGTGCTTGGAGAATGGATTGACCAGAACTCCTTGTGTTTCGTGAGAAGAATCAAAAGCTATCATGTACCCACATCCAGAGCCAACTATTGTCATTTGCTTGCCAAAAAAGGATGAAATTTCGAACCTGTGAATCTTGTTCCTCTTTGTGCAGCATAAATGGACAAGACCATTCTCAGCGATGGAGTCTCCTTTGATGATCCAAGGCGAGAAGTATGGGTGGTCATTCTTTGAAGTGTTCCTTCTCCACTCAGTACACACAAATCTCAAACGAACAAACTCTTCAGGATCATCAAGCTTGTCGCTGACGATCGAAATGCATGGGAGATTTTCCCATGGAACGGGCTTCCCCATGGTTGCTGTTTCTTGGATCGGACAAAGCAAAAGGCTCTCTATTGTAGGCAACAGATGAAAAGAAATAGTTAACGGACTGAGAAAGAATATATTGCTGGCATATTGCTGTCACATAAAGAACGAAGACGATAAGACATGCAGTTATTATATTACGAGTTTACAACTGCAACGTGTGTGGCAGTTCAAATTTGCAAGTACATCTGCAACAAATGTTCGAATAAATTCAAAATTGTTTAAAAGGTAAAGTAGAAGTTAAAAATTTAATTGAAAAAATCTGTAAAAAAATGCAAACAATTAAAAAAATCTGAAATAAATGTTCAAATTTGCAGATACAAGTGCAACAAATGTTCGAATAAAATGAAAACTATTTAAAGGAACAGTTCAAACTTTCATATGTATATTTAAAGAAGAACATTTGTTGCAATAATATAAATTGTATCTCCAGCTACAATAACTTGTTTAAAAAATGGGAAAAATAAAGTTGCGATTACAACAAATATGTTCAAATTTGCAAGTACATCTGCAATAATTGTTCGAATAAATTCACTTGCAAAATGTTGTCTGTTGCAAAAATATTTGAAAAACCAACAAATGTTTCCATAGTATATATTGATACTGCAGCTGCAACAATTATTCTGATAGATTAGAAAAAAAAATTGTGTAAAATAAACACAAAATTTGAACAAATTTTCTAATACATGCAGGTATAATACTGCGAGAGACCACTTGCAATTGAACTTGCAACAACTGTTTGAACACATTTAAAATTATTTAGAGTAAGTAAACTAAGAGTTGAAACAAATGTTCGAATAAAACAATTGCAAATGTTGAACCGTGTTGGTTGCAAAAGGATTTGCAAAACTCAATAAACTAAATGGCCCGATTCATCCAGACGGTTC
>CM014271.1:31275560-31287170 GCA_004135705.1 Alloteropsis semialata
TGATATTTCAATTTAAAAGTCAAGCTAAAACAAATGTTCAGATACATGCAGCTATTATACTGCGAGTGACCACTTGCAATTGTAGTTGCAACAAATGTTCGAACACATTTAACATTATTTAGAGTAAACTAACAGTTCCAACAAATGTTCAAAAAATCACTTGCAAATGTTGAACCGTGTCGGTTGCAAAAGTATTTGCAAAACCAACAAATGTTTCGATAGTATAGATTGAAACTGCAGTGCAACAATTGTTCTAACATATTTTAAAAAATTGCGTAAAAATAAAATGTAATTCCAACAAATGTTTCAGCAATATTAGTTGCAACAAATGTTGGAACACATTTAGAATTGTTTAGAACTAGCAGTTCCAAAAAATGTTCAAAAAATCACTTGCAAATGTTGGTTGGACGCTGCAATTTGGAAAAGTATTTGCAAAATCAACAAATGTTTCAATAGTATAGATTGAAACTGCAGCTGCAACAATTGTTCCAACAGATTTTAAAAAATTGCGTAAAATAAACATACAATTAGAACAAATGTTTCAGCAATATTATCAAAAATATGATATTTCAATTTAAAAGTCAAGCTAAAACAAATGTTCAGATACATGCAGCTATTATACTGCGAGTGACCACTTGCAATTATAGTTGCAACAAATGTTCGAACACATTTAAATTTAGAGTAAGTAAACTAACAGTTCCAACAAATATTCAAAAAATCACTTGCAAATGTTGAACCGTGTCGGTTGCAAAAGTATTTGCAAAACCAACAAATGTTTCGATAGTATAGATTGAAACTGCAGTGCAACAATTGTTCTAACATATTTTAAAAAATTGTGAAATAAACATGCAATTCCAACAAATGTTTCAGCAATATTAGTTGCAATAAATGTTGGAACACATTTATAATTGTTTAGAGTTAACTAGCAGTTCCAAAAAATGTTCGAAAAATCACTTGCAAATGTTGGACGGTGCCAGTTGCAAAAGTATTTGCAAAATCAACATATGTTTCAATAGTATAGATTGAAACTGCAGCTCCAACAATTGTTCCAACAGATTTTAAAAAATTGCGTTAAATAAACATGAAATTCCAACAAATGTTTCACCAATATTATAAAAAATGTAATTTCAATTTAAAAGTGAACTAACAACAAATGTTCAAATACATGAGAATGCTACTGCAACAAATGTTCATATTAATATTTTGTAACAATTGCCACTGCAACAAATGTTTGAATTAATTTAAAGACACTTTATTAGAAAAACCACCACTTACAACAATTGCTCGAACTAACTTACAAATATACTGTAGCCCAAATGTTCAAAAAACCACCGGATCCGTCTGCCCAGCCAACATATTTGCAAATGCCTAGCGTTACATGTTGCAATACTATTTGCAAATGAAAATGTATGTCAATGTTGGTACTGCAGCTCCTCGGGAAATGGGAATGTGAAGAGGCTGGGGTTTTCTTCCACAACAAGTCTCATTTGTTGCTGGGGTTTTCTTCCACTCCATCGCCGCTGGGGTTTTCTGCTCCACTCGTCAGCAGCGACTTGCTTCTTCCCCTTCCTTTTTTTCTGCAGAGCAAAGATGGCCGGTTCCAGCCAACTAGGCACCATCGTCGCTGTGCCATCGCCGAGCGCCATCGTCCCCGTGGAATCACCCGGCGCCGTCATCGCTGTGCCATCACCGACCGCGATCGTCCCCGTGGAATCACCAGACGCCACTGTCATTGTGCCATCGCCGACCCGCATCGACGCACCTCCATCGCCGGCCGGCATCGACGCACCTCCATCACCGCTTCCCAATCACACACCTCCTTCCCCGACCGCCATTCCAGAAAACCCGCCATCGCCCAACACTAATGTAAGTCAGATACTAAAATCATCTCTTAGCATTAAGATTGAATCCACTTTACTTAGCCTGTCAATTCTTCATGTCATAATCATTTATCTCATAATAATTTAATGCTTGATTTACTGCCGAATTAGTTGAAAAAAACCCCAATGTTTTGGATGTGTCATGTCTATATGCAAAATATATACATCATGTATAAATTCCAATAGGTATTTCTGGAAACATTCATAACACAGAAGCAGAAAGTTTTAGATACAGGTTCAAATTTATAACTGCATCTGTCTTAAATTACAGCACAACATACATCTCAAAATTATATAATAGATAAGGGTTATGCATCTATCTCCATGGCACACAATTAGATCTAGATAGCATAATGAATAGCACTATTAAATGCCCTTCATGATACTCCCTCCATTCAAAAACGATAGATGTATTTTGAACAAAGTAGATTTTGACTCTTAATTTCTGTTATAATATGTCTTCAATTTGTAGAATATTAATTTCACTATAAAGGGATTATGGACTTAAATCTATTGATGCAATTATTAAGTCTTAAACTTGCATATACTTTGACTAATTATTAGTCAAACTTTATATAACTTGACTTTTCACTGATGAAAATATAGCCATTTCTGAACGGATGGAGTACATCTTATTGCTATGAGAACAAAAGTTTATTACCATATGATTCTATATATTTCAAACATGAATTTTCTGTTATTGAAGGACCACTACTACCAGTTCAAGTTTGACAAAATGAAGATAGTCATGACATACAGTGATGGCAGCGACGATGAATGCAAACACAAAGTTATGAGTAGCAGACAGGTAATTATCCTGGATTTAGCTAGTCACTTTTCATTTCCATGTAATATCTGACGCCCTTTCAAATTTGTCAGATCCATGCTAAGGCAGAGGAGCTTCGTCAAGCTCTGAAATATAAGATACAGACTGGAAAGGTCATCTTTCTGGATGCATCGTCTGAAGATGATTCATCATCTGAAGATGATGATTAAGCTAGTTTAGTTACAATGGATGCAACTTGTTTGTTCTGGATGCAACAGAGACATCAAACCTATAATGTTTGATGTACTATTCATGGACTATGTATAAGAACAATACTTTTGTGGTATGTATCTGTTAGGTCGATATCAGATTAAATGCATCCTGAGTAACTATGATAATGCTAATGGATCTGCTATTGTTATTTAGTAAGGCATCTTCTAACAAAAAAGTTTAATAGTCCAATAGTTGCTACTAAACTGTGTAAACACTTGCAAAGACACTACACGGGTGACACTTGCAACTACACAATGATAACAGTTGCAAATACACTCGAAAAGACTTGCAAACACACTATAAGAATAGTTGCAACTACACTTGCAACTACTGCTTGATCACGAGACTACTGGTGCCACTGGCTTCTGCAAAACATTGGTTTTCGAGAAAGGCAGCGTAGACTGGCATGCACTGGTTCAAGACGCCATTATTAACATGGAAAACGAACCTAGACTGGCATGCACTGGTGCAGGATGCCCTTATCACCTCGGTCCTTGTTCTCACTCACGATAAATCTGTATTCAGCCTTCCCCGTGAAGATGTTGCCACTATAAATAGAGGTTACCGGCATCAATGTGGCAACGAAGCCACAGCACATCTCTGAAAAATTTAGAACTAGCCATTTCACTTCACACCTAGAGAAAGTTCTTGTGTCTTGGCTAAACTTTAGCACTAGCCATTAGCACTCATTGTGGAGCTGCTAGTGCTAAAGTAGTGCAAAAGATCACAAATTTGACTGTTAGATGTTGGCGCGCATAGAGATGTCGTTTGTTTGGTCTTACACTCCCTCACGAGAATCATCTGAAAGATTCACGAGTGTGGAGCTAGAAGAGCGCTTGCGAGCGGCTAAGTAGTTGATGAGCGTCTGGGTGCTCTCTCTCCCTCGCAACACGCCTCCCCGTGGCAGGGAGCTTGTTGAAGTGAGAGTACTGTCGGGGCCGAGGGAAACCTAAAGCTTGTTCTCCTCGTCGCCTTAGTCCGCATTCTGTCGCCGAAGGCCATGGTGCTAGAAGAGAGCTTGCGAGGAGCTCATGTGGACAAAGCTTGTTGCGCATGCAGCATTTGGCGCACCAGCGACTTCCTATGGCTACCATCGTGGCAATCGATATCTTTGTGCTTGTAAATAGCCTAGGGCCGACTCCTATTTGTAATTGTAAATCCTTTGCCGAATAAATGAAACCATCTTGCCAAGACTTGAAAAATTGTAGCTACTGAGTTTGCAAAGTTAGTAAAAAGACAATTGCAACAAAAGTGATCTGTAGCTACGTTTGCAATAATAAATAAATGTAAAACGATAATTAGTTCCACTTGTCTATAAAAATAGTTTTAAAAGAATTGCACTATGTTAAAAATAAGTGTTTGAAATTACACTCTGATAACACTAGGAACTACACTGTTAAAACACTTGCAACTACACTGTGTAAACAGCTGCAACAGCACTGTCAACACACTTGCAACTACACTGTGAAAACAATTGCTACTAAACTATGAAAATACTTGCAAAGACACTACGATGACACTTGCAACTACACAATGATAACAGTTGCAAATACACTGGAAAAGACTTGCAAACACACTATAAGAATAGTTGCAACTACACTTGCAACTACTGCTTCATCACGAGACTACTGGTGCCAGTGGCTTCTGCAAAACATTGGTTTTTGAGAAAGGCAGCGCGGACTAGCACGCACTGGTTCAGGACGCCATTATCACGAGACTACAGGAAAGCGAACATAGACTGGCAGGCACTGGTGCAGGATGCCCTTATCACCTCGGTCCTTGTTCTCACGAGATTTTTGTATTCAGCCTTCCCCATAAAGATGTTGACACTATAAATAGAGGTTACCGGCATCAATGTGGTAATGAAGCCGCAGCACATCTCTGAAAAATTTAGAACTAGCCACTACACTTCACACCTAGAGAAAGATCTTGTGTCTTGGCTAAAATTTAGCATTGGCCATTAGCACTCATGCTTAGAAGTGCTAGTGCTAAAGTAGTGCTAAAGATGACAACTTTGACCATTAGGTCCTAGCATCCAAATAGCACTCATGACTCACTATAATTTTTCCAAAATCAGGCCACCTCGGGCAAGACTTCGACGTGCGGTCAAAGAAGATGATTCTTGGCGCCAGGAGGGTTTTCGTGAAGTGGAGGTAGCCTTCAAGTGTGGGTGGATGACATCAATCCCTTCCTCCTCTTCGATTCTGTCAGCCTCATCAACGGTGCCATACATGGCACTAGAGATAGATGGCTGGTCACCCTGTGCTGGGGTGAGGAAAGAAGAGGACAATGGTGATAGGATGTGCATCCTCTCCGCATCTGTGGGCTTCTCTGATCAGGATCTTCCCAACACCTTTGAAAGTTTGAATTTATAGAGGTGCAGGGAAAGGTCCAGTAGCCTGAAGTTCCTGGAAAGGGTAAGTACTGGTGCTGACGCTAGGAGGGTTTTCGTGAGATGCCATCCAAGTGAATCTCTTACGTCCACCAGACTCCCATCAGAAACTCGGCTAGCGTTATCTTAATAGATAATGTTTTATATGTTTGTACTCTTTTATTTCTTAGCCAAGGCAAATAGTCCTCAGGTTGGGGTCATTCCTCATATGTACTTTAAATTATATTGTAATGTTTCTAGGCACGATGGATACTGTCATATTTCGTCTATTAACATCTACACAAATCTGCTTCTTCATATATATCTGTCAAATCTTTCGTTTTAGAAAATTTTTCAAGTAAATTAGCAAATGCACTTACAAGAAAACTAGTCCGTGACTTCAATGTTACAATACGCGTGGATGTTACATACACAGTTGCAATTGCATAACATTTCATTAAATCTTGCACACAGGTAGTTGAAATTGCAGGATGGATGCTGTTTCAATTGCAGTTGCAAATGAACTTGTAAAAAGCAGTAATTGCAGGATGGATGCAGTTTCAATTGCAGTTGCAAATGAACTTGCAAAAAGCTTAAAAATTACAGTTGCAGCTGCTACATAATTTGGAAAACACCATGTCTTCAACACATAATTTGAAAAACTACACAGAATAATAAAAGTAGGTATATATACACATATACACTCCAATAACAGTTGACAAAATCCAATTAGGAGAAGGGATCACACAAATATTTTCCTATCAAACCATGTTAACATCACTGAACGCCGAAATCATATCGATGTCCGCCTATTCTAAACACATCAAGTTCTTTAGGTACGTCGGCTTGATTAATGGGATGGAACAAGATGTAATGAAGATGCTCGCACCGATAGACAGGACCTAAGAACTGTAAACCAAAAAAACACAAAAAAAGAGTTATAAACAGATAAGAAAAGAATTGTGAAACAAACAAGCAATATAGATAAAACTCACCGAATTCATGGGTTCAGATATACTGTGTCCTTTGTACAACTCAAGATATTTCAAGAGGAAAAACATACAGTCTCCCTCTCGACCCTGTTTTGGAAGATCTTCAACAAAATGGATCTCCCACTCACTGAAATGAGGTAGCTTTTCATTTGATGCAACATAAAAACATTCATCAACAATGTGCAACCTGTCCACAATTTCTTGATGGCGCCAAACTCTATTAGTGTCTTTCACCACATAGTCGTTGGAGTCCATGACATCAATCCACTTGTGTATCAGATTAACACAGTACACGAAGTAATGCCCACGACCGAGAACAGGAATAAAAATCTAAATAACAGATGGAGTAAGTGATGCATCCAGATAATAGAACAAATTCTGCAAGATGCAATTTACTAACCAGTTTCGACTTGCTTATGTCGCCATAAAGCGCAACATCACGCTTCAAAAACGAAACTACAACAGCGAACTCCTCAGTCTCGGCATTATCTTCTATGTAAGGGTCCTTAATTTTGACAAGCTCCCACTAAAGAACAGGGGAAAAAATTACTAAAATTAAAAATAATGTAGACAATACATGAGTAGCAATGAAGTAACTAACCCAAAAACCGGGCGAAATAAATATCCTATAGCCAATAGATTCCGGCTTATAAACAATATCATCATGGCGCAGGCAAGAATACCAAGCTCTAGAACCACTCTCTCTGCTTCTTTTCCATCAGCAAATGAATCTAACAACTCAAAGCCACTTAGAGAATGGAATACACTAAACTCCACAAGTGTCTTCCTGTTGAATAAACAAAAATAATTAGATATACAATGTAAACAGAATTCTAAAGGAAAAAAACAAGAACAAAATGACTAAGCTTAGTCATGGAGACTGCTGTCATTTGCAATTCTATCTCTCAGAGCTAACGCCTTGACAAGGGGAACATTCGGACGACTGTTCTTTATATCAAAAGGCGATTTGTATTGACTGCGTGTGCTAACCAATGAGCTCATCAGCTTTCTGAATATACTATCTGTAAAATCAGAAAACTCTCCAGAATTTTTAGAAAATTCCTCTTGAGATAAGCGAACTGGAGGAGTCAAGCTGTTCAAATCCATATCGCATTCAGCTTCAAACGAGATGCCGTCCTGTGGGATCTGAGCTTTCAGATAGGCAATAGTGCTATCAGCCTCCTCTTCAACTGGCTTCAGATCTTTTATGTGCCTATCTCTTATCTTTTTTGCTTGAGCCTCTGTAACTTTCTTTACTGCCTTCTTTCCTCCAGCAGCTTCAGCAACGACCATTTTACCTTTTAGCCTGCGCCTGTAGCTCTCAGCCCTTTGCATTAAAGCTTGAGCCTTCAACCGATCATTTTCATCATCATTGATGGCTGAATCTGTAGCTGAAGCAGAAGCTGAAGCTGAAGCTAAAGCTGAAACTGACTCAATAGGATCAAGTACCTCCTTGTTCAAAGGACCACTAGCCATGGAAAAAGCATCATAGCCTTGTTGCACACCAATAGTTGAACTGCTCTGAAAAATCATGTCGCATATAGAATCTAAGTTCCCTGAAGAAGACCTCAGATGGGGAGGTGCTGAAAAAGATATAAAACATCAGCAACAGATATAAAATAAAGACAGATGAAGACAAATAAAAAATTTACATTGCAACACTTACTTGAAATAACTGCATTCTCATCTTCATCATCACCGTCTTTCATTCCTGACGCAGCAAGAGAATCATCTTCGTCATCACCATCTGAAGAAGGTGACTGAGAAGGACAAGGAGATGCAAGCATTCCTTTAATGAACTCATCTTGATCATATGTTAGAGCATTACTACTAACTCCACCAGAACCCATTCCACGAGAAGCCATGTCCTTTAAAAAAGTATCATCAGCATCATCCTGACCAGGCGTTATCACATCCAAAGGACTAGGCGTAGCAAAAATTTGTTCATCACACTGCGGATACAGAATATAACGAATTTCCTCATGATGAACAAACACCTGTTTTTCAGCTTGTTCCCTCTCCTCTTCATCAGCCTGCTCTTTCAAAACTTGTGTACCTTCCTCATTATGAGCAGACTCCTCTTTTTCAGCCTGTTCAGTCTCCTCTTCATGAGCAGACTGGTCTTTCTGAAATATTGATAATTCCTCTTCTTGAACAGGCTGCTCTCTCTCAACAACACGAGTGCCATCATACACTGAAACCTCTGGAGTTTCCTCTTCATCAAGATGTTGCTCTCTTTCAACATTAGCCGTGCCATCACACACTAAATCCTCTGCAGTTTCCTCTTCATCAACATGCTGCTCTCTCTCAACATTAGCAGTGGCAACATGCACTGAATCCTTACAGTTTCCTCTACATGAAGAGGCTGCTCTCTATCGACACCACCAGTGCCATCATGCACTGCATCCTATGTAGTTTCCTCTTCATGATGAGGCTGCTCTCTCTCAACATGCACTGCATCCTCTGCAGGAACAAAGGCCGCAGGAGCGTCCTCTGCAGGAACTTGGTTGTTATTGGACTTCTGCATCTCTTCATAAACCTGTGTTAACAGATTCCTCAAACTGGTAATGCATTCCTGCTGAGCGCTGGCCATTAAATTTTGACCCATTGTAAGAAACTCCTGCGCCTGCGCAGTATCTTCACCAAACTTATTCACTACCATATGAGCTTCTAAGCGTTTACCCTTACTGGCAACATCAAGTAGTAGCTGCGCAATGGATGAATCCATACCAGAATTAGAATAAGTTGATGAAGCCTGCGGAATTCTAGGCACATCCGTATGAAACTGCACATTAGAGGCACAGGCTTGCACCGGCACCTCAACCTTAACATAGCATGTTTTCTCGATAGGCTTCAACTACAAAAACAAAACAATAAAATTATAAGCAAACTAGTAAACATCCAAGTCGCATTACAAAATTGAAAAACTAATATATAAAGAACATTAAAGAAAAGGTCTAGCATCAATTACCGTCAAATGACCAAATCTTCCAGCTACATCTCGTCTGCGATCAGCTGCAATGATCATATCAATAGTCTTCTGCTCAAGGTAGGCACATCGAGGCAGCATCAAAGGAGAAGTATCGTAATCATGCTCGAGGAAGTCAACGTACAACAACTACAATATCCTTGATGGAAGAAAAACATTAGACACAGAGCAAATAACTCAAAAAACAAATAAATTTACAAAACTTCAGCAAAAACTCACACTAAGAAAAATAGTACAGCCAGAAATAGGAGGCCTCTCCTTTCTCCTCTTAGCATCATGATAATGCCTTGCAGCTAAGCAAAGCGAATCAACAACAACCTTGCACCAATTAATGATGGGAATATTATCAAGAAACTGTGTGTACACCGCATCAAGATTTCTGATGTAGGAATCTGTGTTGGAGAACAGAATGGTGTAAAAGGCAACCATGAAGAAACACCTGATACAATTATTCAGATGAAGTATCCTAGATGAAATCTTTTGACCCAAGGTTGTAGCAGACATCTTAGCACCAGAATCACCTAATATTTCTCTTGTGGCCAGATGCCGTGCAAGTTGTCCATCTCTGTCATTGAAAAATGGAGGGTTACCACCATGATTTGGAAGACGGAACATGCACCAAACAGCATGATCGGTGACACTGATCTGTTTCTCACCTTCAATATCAAGAGTCATTGTATCTAGATTGAATCTATCCATCAGCCAGATAACCAACTCCCTGTCAATTTTTCTGCCTTCAAATCCAGGAGTCCACCAAAACCCATGGACTGAATCCTTGCCCTCATAGGAATCTTTTAAATAAACTAGGGGAGCAATGGATAGAATAATTTCCACTCTTCTTATCATCAACAGAAATGGACACAACAACAGCACGTGAAGAAGTCTACAATAGCAAATAACGATAATTAAAACAAACCAGATATTAACTAAAGAATTTGTTTGTACTAACAAATGAACAAAACCAAATTTACCTCAACAACAGCTCGGGTGCAAGATGGACTGCGTTTAGACCGACCCCTCTTGCTAGGTCCACTTGCTTGATCTGTACCATGCCTTTTCGAACTAGCATTATGCCTAGGGTTCCTCCTACAGGAAGCATCTTAACCAGTCCACTCAACTTGATCGCTATCCATTATGTAACTGAAAATAAAATAAAAAATTAACCTTATAATGAACACTTGCAACCAGCAAACACAATTGCAACACCAACCAATTGAACATTTGTTGCACAACAGCTGCCAAGGCTAAAAAAATACAATTGCAACCAAAAGCAAACACATTTGCAACCTAACAGCAAACACAACTGCAACACCAACCAATTCAACATTTGTTGCACAACAGCTAACAGGGCTAAAAAAATACAATTGCAACCAAAAGCAAACACATTTGCAAACTAACAGTAAACACAATTGCAACACCAACCAATTGAACATTTCTTGCACAACAGCTACCAGGGCTCAAAAAAATACAATTGCAACCAAAAGCAAACACATTTGCAAACTAACATTAAACACAATTGCAACACCAACCAATTGAACAATTGTTGCACAACAGCTACCAGTGCTCAAAAAAGCAGGGACCACCACCAACCAATTAAACAAATGTTCAACAACGGCCACCAGAGCATTGAACTAAACAATCACATTGGGATCTACTAAATCGAATAAATTTAACCAAAAAAGACTACAACAGCGCAATGAAAAACAAGAACAGCAACCATACAAAACCCTAGGCCTCGATTTGGGGGGAAAAATAATGTATGGTTGCCACGGCGAGAGAAGAGAGGAATCGATACATACCTCGAGATAAAGATAAAGATAAACAACCGGATTTGAAGCACAACAAGACCTTGGAAAGAGCGCGGCGCCGCTTGAATCACCAAATGCTCCGCCAAAGAAAACCCCAATGAGCTGGTTCACTTTACGAACCAATTGAACTTGCAGAACAAAACAGGGGAACCCCAATGCTCCAATATCAGGGGACAATCCGCTGAAATGGAAGAAGGAAACCGGCGACAATCACTCGATCGCACGAACGGACGCTCGGGGGAAGGAGAGAGCAGAACGGCGGAAAAAGAGAGGAGCACGGGAGAAGAGTAACCACGAAAGGAAACTGCGATTTTATGGGCCCACGAACCTGCGCGCGGCGGTTCCGAAATAATTAAAGAAAATGTCGCGGGGAGGGAGGCCGCGGTCGGTTGCGGGAGGTCGAGTCGGGCCGGTCGGTTCGGCAATGTTGGGTCGGCCCAGGCGCGCAGTCGGACCTGGGTGCATTTTCTATAGGAAATGCACCCAGGTGCATTATAGCAAAACACTATATATATATATATATATATATAT
>CM014271.1:31298342-31309736 GCA_004135705.1 Alloteropsis semialata
AAGATAGACTAGCAATAAAGAACAAGCCACAATAATAATAAATGCAATGCTCTTGAACTTAAGCGAACTTTAGACCTTTACCTTGTTCCATCGTGAAGAGTTTTCAAAAAGATGCATATCCAACATAAGTGAGATTCTCTTGCAAAAGCTCATGGAAACACTCATCTCATTAAGTCGCTCAAGCCGATACTAGATTATTTTCATCCTATTCTACTCATATATGAAAGTGGAAGGCTTATGTTGAGCTTGATAGGTAAAAACAATCCTGGCAAAACATTATATCTTAAATATTGTCAAACTAAGAGAGAGATCTATTGGAATTACCGAGACTAGTCAAAAAGGCCATGGAGAATAAATGTTGGAAAGAGAGAGGGATGGAACACACACATTTAGATAGGTGGACATGTGCAAGTGGCAAGTGGATGATCCCGAGGCACAAATGAAGTCCTCGTTATCGGATTGCACATGGTTGGAAAATTGAGTATGGAATTGTCTTCAAAGCACTTGGAATTTGATGAAGCTAAAAGAACTAAGGAGCATTATTTCTCTCTTTTTTTTCTTTCTTTCATTCTTTCATTTTTGTTTCTTTTCTTTCTTTTTCCCTTTTTTCTTTTTATTTCTTTTTGCTCCTTAGAACCTTTGGCAACATAGTACTTACTCAGCATCCTCCCCCCATGCTTAAACGATTGCTCGTCCTCAAGCATAGAAGTGAGGGTTGATAATTGCTGAAGTAAGTACACAAAGTCCATCTTGATCTTCTAGAAAAAGCACTTGAATCTTCAGGGAGTTGCTTCGATGCCTCCCAAATTGATGTTCTTTAAATTAATCTCTCGATTCTTGTGGATTCCTATCGAGAAAATGATCCATACTCAATTGTGGGTTGTGGTCAAGGAGGTAATCACAAAAAAATACTTGGGTTTAGGGTGGATATCCAGCAAAGTTTGTGAAGTTTCCGGTGTAGAAACTCATAATGCATGGATAGAAAGGCTAGCAAAAGGAAGGTACGCAAAATGGAATGGCCAGCTTCTTAGTCTCGAACCTTAGAAATCAATCTTAATCCAACTCATCAAAATATAAGTTTGCAAATCTAAATGTTTCATCATGATAGATCATGTATATGTAAAGGCTTTGGTAGGTAGAACTTTGCAAGAGATCCACGAATGTAGATAGCATAAAAATCAAGTTTTAAACAAAACAACACAAGGCATAAGGTCATCGGTAATCTTAAATCAAAGAGCAAAGATATGTATGTGGGTCTAGAATTTAGTCATTTAACCTCCACAAATAAAAGAGCTTTTAGTCAATTTAAGATCATTTAATAGAGAGCAAATGGTCAAGTCATATACAACATCATGTAGGTAAAACAAAGCGGCAACTTTCATCACTTTTCCATAAGCAAAGGCATTCAAAATATTGCATCGTGGTGAGCACAAAGTGATGGTGATCATTTATTAAAAACAAAAACAAAACTAGATTGTCCTCCTAGTAGCCATGTTATTAACAAGAGAGATATACAAAGGTTTCTAACATATGGTCGATGGCATACATATATACAAGCATTAAGAAGTAAATGAACAAAGAGAAGGTTGTGGAAGAGTTACTGTCCTTTTTCGATGCTTGTCATGTAGTGTATATACATAGCGCGGCTTCCCCATGCTTAAGCATTGTGCTTAGCATGAAGAAGAATCTTGAGCATCTTATGACAACCGTGATCATTGTATTCCATATGGCCTTTTCCTTTTTGTCCAACAAGTCCTCCCCCAAGCTTAGCAACAACGGTCATGTGATTCTTGAAGTCCTTCCGCCATGTGTTTCGAGATCATCTTTATGCTTCCACCTTTCTTGCCTTAACTTTCTTTAACCTCTTCTTGTCATCAAGCCATGGTCCCAATCATTATTCGTATCGTTATCACCTCCTTGCATGTTGTCTTCATTGCTGCTTCATCTTCCACGAATTTTTCCTTTATTTATAGAACAGAACATGTACTAAACCATTACTCCATTGCAAAGTGCACAAATTTCTCTTTCCAACGAGTCATCATTTGCCCAAAAAGGATTCCGAACAAAAGAGTTATGCCTATTTTATTCCAGCACTGCAATCTGTCCCGAGCTGATTTCAGAACGCGCAGCGCCCAATGTTTTTGTCGTATCTCCTTGTATGGGTCTTCAAATTTATTGATCTTGGATGTGTTGGAACGAGAATTTGATGGAGCTTCTGAATATCAACTTTTGTTCCTTGTACAGCTCTGAACATGTGCAGATTTTTGATAAAAACAGCAGCATCCTTTTCAATCTTCGGAGATGTTAACGATCTTGGTTCGCAACTTTGATCATGAATTCATGGGATTCCTTCGTCATGCCTGCAAAACTCTTGAGACGCACAAACTACCCCCGGGGTGACGGCCGAGAGTATAAGAAAATGCCAACAACCAATGACATCCCTAAGACCTTAACTTGTGGCATAATTAACCTAGTAAAAGAGAAAAATAAAAACCTAATGGGTGTGCGTGTGTGCGAAGTGAGTATGCAAATGAGAGGAAAGTATATAAACAAAGACAATATTTACACCTAGTTCTAAACACCATGTTTACAACTAGATTGCCAAATTTTTTCATGGTCATAAAGATTTGTTAACCAAGGTCAAAACACCATGTCTATCCCAAGGTCAATAATTCCTTATAGCATAAGAAAAATAAGGCGCATTGCAAAGCTTATAAGCCAACCAATGCAATGCAAATGCTAACATGATTCTCAAAACTAAATGATGATGGTCAGCAGGGGCGGGCCCAGGATTTAGGGTATGGGTATTCAAAATTTTCAAACAGTGAAAAAAAATGGAGGCTGCCGCTGCTCAGTTCTCACAGATTCAGGTGGTTTTGTGCTTGTTGCAGTGTCACTTTGCCCTTGGAATACCACCAATTACATTTGGCTTTCATTGGTAGATGGAATAACATTCTCTTTGCAGCAGCTCTTTTGAAGAAAGACCTCAAATCAGTAGTAGCACTGTCACTCTTTTTTCTCTTTATTTTCAGACTAAAAAATTACAGTCACAAGTTTCAGAAAATTTATGCTCACTAAATCATTGTTCTCTTGTCACCGATTCCCAAACATTCTCAAATTGGAATGACAGACCCACAAACATTCACAAATCACAAATGGCATTTCACAAATTGCTCACCTCACTACCTCAGTCCTCAATTGTCACAGACCAAATCGGTGTAACGCTTTGGGACAGGAGAACAAGCGGCCAAAGAGGGGAAGCACTGCCCCAGTGCCCCTGCGCGCAACCGCGCTGGCCGCCGCAGCGCCCTGCCAATTGTGCGCCGGCGTATTGCACGGCAGTGGGGCACCGACTCACACGAGCGCGCGCCGCAAGATCTCGGCCTCTACCGTTTGCCTCCGCGCCATGCTTCCGCCTGCCACCAGCGGCGGCCGCCGGGCGGCCGGCTGGCCTGCCCCTGCGCTTGGGTTTGCAACCGGCGGGAGTGCCGACAGGAGACAGCAATAGGGAAGTCGCGAGTCGTCGCGACTCGCAGGAGCGGCCGCGGGTCATGTGCCTCGTGCGTGTGTCTAGCTGGCCGTGTGGGCTGCCTGTTGGGCCTTTTGCCCTTTAGGGCCACCAGGATGGGGTAGGGCTGCTATCGGTTTTTGGGCTGAAATGAGTGAAGAAGCCTGCTATTCATTGGTATTTTTGATTTTTTTAGTACATATGCATCATATACATTATGTATATAAATTTTTTTGACCAAAATAATGGGTATTCAACTGAATACCCTTGAATTCAAGTGGGCCCGCCCCTGATGGTCAGCGATCATGTCTAAACACCAAGTTTACACAAGATTGCAAAAGGAAAATGCCATCAAAGCATTAACATAGATATGAAAGCATTCATCATGAAGTTTTATGAGAGAGCCAAGCTAACAAATGCATGATGGAACAATGGAATGGATGCAAAATGCATATACAAAGAGTTAGCAAAAACAAGAGTTAGCAAGGTCTGAAAGGTTTTTCAATGTTGTTCCGCAATCAGGTGGTTCAAAAGTAATTGCTTAGAGCGACAAAGCTTGGCCAAACCTCATAAGAAGTGAAGCATTGTCAACAAAAAAATCATTCATCGAAAAGAACCAAACAACCTAGCTAACGAGGTTTAGGGGAAGGTTCATGGGTATCCTATATTTTTGGCTTAAAACAAGAATTTTGAAGAGAGAAGTCAAGTTTAGAAAATCTACATAAGGTGGTTGAAAAGAAAAAGAAAAACAAAGATTGTTTCATTGGTGGAAAACACAACCTATGGTTTTAGGATGGCTATAGGTACGAGAGGTTTTCCTAAGGTTTAGGATCTCGAAGAAAGGCTAGTCAAAGTTTTCAGTTAGGACAAAGAATAGAGATAGACTTGGCTAATCTGAATGGTGCAGCAAGCAAATCAACACAAGTCAATCCTACCCTTGTTGGCTCCGATTTTTGGCATGGGTGATAGGAAGACTTAGGTGGTTTTAACAAAAAGTTAGGTCAAAACAAAACATGCAATGCAATGCAAGGGTGAGAACAACATGGCATGAAGTGCAACACGAGGTGAGTGAACAAAATGATATGACATGAGATGGTGGTCTAAAAATAAAATAAAAGTTAGCCTAAGTCAACTAGCCACAAGTTTAGAATCAAATGGTGGTATCATACATCATATTTCTCTCTAAAAAAACTCAAAGAAAAAGACTCTAACACTACTAGCATTAGGCACACAAAAGGACTCTAAGATCAAATAACAAAGTGCTCCCTCAATAACATTTAGATATACAACATAAGGTTGTGGCTTTTATTAGAGCAATGGTATAATGTTACTTGATGTTTCGATTGAAGAGCACAATATAGACCGTCATATTATATAGATAATAAACAAAAGATCGGGTTGCCTCCCACAAAGCGCTTCATTTAAAGTCATAGAGCTAGATTTTCTCATGTACCTTCTCATTTTTGTGAAGCCATGGTCCTTTGTGCAAGAATTCAAAGTATCCATGCAGCTTGATGTCTCCTTGTGTAATTCATCGTGGTTTGCTTTAAACATCTTCATGTATTGAATGTCGCCGTCTTGTGTCTTCATATGCCAATGCTCTTGGGGTCTTTTTTTGTTCTAAGATTCTGAATTTGATCACGTACGCTTGATGAAAGCATTGCCCAACCTCCTCTTCATTGTTGTCATCATTATCTCCTCTACCTTGTTCTCATCAATCTGCTCCTGCCTCTTCTTTGTGGATTTTTACCTGTGTCCAGAATAGAAAATATACCAAAATATAGCTCTATTAAAAAGTTTGTGAAATTACCTTTCCAACGAGTGGTCACTCATTTTAAACGGAGTTCAAACGAGAGAGTTATGGCTATTTTATTTCAGCGCTGCGTGCTGTCCAGAAAATTTCAGAATGCACGACCTTTGATGTTTTGATCACAACCACTTGTAAAAATCTTCGATTGACTTGATTCTTGTTTCATTGAAATTAGAACTTCATGGGGCTTTTAAATATCCAAAAATATTCTGCTTTTTTTTGTTGATGCAGAATTCAGCCAACACACGAGAGCGCTAGATCACGCAGCATGTAGCACGAACTGCTCGCAACTTCCCTGCGCAGACCGGTCAGACTGGTCCTGGAAACCGGTCAGACCAGTTCCTCCATAGAAGTCGGGAGCGAACCCTAAGAACGCCACCCGGAAGGATCCGTCTGGGTAGACGCACGTAGGTGTGCCCTAGGGTCGGCAGGCCACCTAGGACGCCTTCAAACGTCGCGGAGACGAAGGAAGAACAGCAAATTAGGGTTTGGAAGAGCTAGTGTCGAATAATGCAAAAAAGTAAAGGCAAAAATAGTAGATTTGATTGAATCGATTGGGTGTGTCCCCAATCAGCTGAATCCCCTTATATTTATAGGGAGGCTAGGGCTTGTCCCATATGGAAACCAAGTTACAACTTGTTACAATCTC
Source organism: Alloteropsis semialata (assembly GCA_004135705.1). Classification (NCBI taxonomy): domain Eukaryota; kingdom Viridiplantae; phylum Streptophyta; class Magnoliopsida; order Poales; family Poaceae; genus Alloteropsis; species Alloteropsis semialata. Next base: position 31,304,310 of record CM014271.1, read on the forward strand.
GGAATCTTAAACCTAGTCGAATTACGATGGGCAAACCGTTCTGACCGGTCCCCCAAACCGGTCAGACCGGTCTGGGGTCAATTTTCCTTTTTGCGCCAATCCTCCGTCTTGCTTCTTGCACCGACTCTTGAGGTCCTCCTGAATCCCAAGCACCGCAACAATTGATCAACTCGGGCCAATTGCTGCGATCTTCAAAGCACTGGACCATCCGGTCCCTGACCGGTCAGACCGGTCAGAGCAAACTGGTCTGACCGGTCTGCCTCGGCCTGTGCCAATTTCGGTTGTCAACATATGCCCCCCTATTTTTTGGTAAAGCTTACATACCATAAAACATATTAGTACCAAATTGTCACCTGAGGACGATGTTTTAACAGAATTCATCGGCCATTATAATTTCTAAGAGTGATATCCAAATATCGGTCATGTGCCACTTCATGCCTCTTGCCAAACACTTGGATAGTACCTTTTCAAGTATCTCCCATTCAATGCCTTAGGAAACGTTCTCCTTGCAGCGTCTCCATCATATAGGAATTCCCGCCATTGATCTTGAATACTCAATATGGACCTTCCCAACTTAGAGACCACTTGTCGAACTTATTATCTCTAGTACCAAGTGACAATATTGTCTTCCATACTAGATCACCAACCTGAAAAGTCTTCTCTTTAACCTTCTTGTTGTATGCTCTAGCAACTCGGATCTTGTCCTTCTCAATTTCCTTGAGAGCTTGTAAACGCTTATCGATCACTTCATCAATGTTATCCATCATCAAGTCATAATATTCACCAACCGAAAGCTTATTTTGTTTAGCAAGCCTATAAGCGTCCAGATTTTCTTCAACGGGCAAAACGGCCTCTTGACCATAAACAAGTTCAAAAGGAGTAATCTTGGTAGCACCATGTCTAGATATACGATGTCTAGATATACGATGAGCCCATAAAGTTTCAGACAAAACTTCATGCCACCTTCGGGGATGTTCCTCTATCTTCCTCTTGATCAATTTTATCAAAGTTTTGTTACTAGACTCGGCCTGACCATTGGCCTGAGCATAGTATGAAGATGAATTGAGCAATTTGATTTTATATATATCGGCAAAAGTTCGCACTTCTTTAGACATAAAAGATGTGCCTTGATCCGTAGTTAAAGTTTGCGGAATGCCGAATCTATGAATAATATGCTCAGTAATAAACTCAATTACCTCCTTATGGATCATATTCTTGAGAGGAACGGCTTCGGTCCATTTAGTGAAGTAATCCATAGCAACCAACACGAAGCGATGACCCTTTGAAGAAGAAGGATGTATCTCTCCAATAAAATCTAATCCCCATCCGCGGAAAGGCCATGGTTTAATGATAGAATGAAGCAATGCAGCAGGTACCATCTAAATATTATCAAATTTCTGACATTCTTCACATCCCTTGTAGTAACAAAAACAATCGGCCATCATAGCAGGCCAATAGAATGCAGCTCTCCTAAGCAACCACTTTATCTTAGGGGCCGAATGATGCATTCCACAAATTCCTTCATGAACTTCACCCATGGCCACTCTAGCTTGATCAGCACCCAAGCATTTTAGCAACAAATCATCGGCGGTGCGACGATGCAACTCATCATCAACCAAAGTGTATTTAAAAGCCAAAGGCCGAATCTTCTTGTCCGTTCCAGAACTAGGATTCTTCAGATATCTAATAATGGGTGCTCTTCAATCATCCACTTCGGTCTCTTTGTTTTGAGGATTTTTAGCAGCCGAAATCGGACCAAAAGACAATGGACTGGTCTGACCGGTTTCTGAATTGGTCTGACCGGTTTGTCCAGCGGTCTGACCGGTCTGGTCTTGACTCGCTGCAAGCATTAGAGCTTCGCTATTGACAGTAGCAATCAACGGCCTTTTTCTATGAAAATATTTCTTCTGGACATCATAGCCGGATGCTTGCTGTGCCAAAGTATTAGCTCTAGGATTTTCACACTTTGGTACATGATATATAGTGAACTCATCAAAGCATGATATAATATCAAGGCACTCGTCAAGATAAACATTCAATGAACCTTCCAAGCATTGACACACCTTGGATACTTGTTGTACAACTAGCAATGAGTCACCAAAAGCTTCAACATGTTTTACTCACATGTCATGCAAAATCTCTAGTCCGAATAATAGAGCTTCATATTCGGCTTGATTGTTTGTGCACTCATCTTCTAATAGTCTAAGAGCTTCAAAAATAGCCTCATTGGGAGAAACAAGAACTACTCCAATGCCACATCTGTTCTTGCAGACCGATCCATCAAAATGCAATTTTCATGGAGTAAAAGTCATGTAATCAATTTCCAAATTATGCTCATCATTAATCCGATATTCCACAATAAAATCAGCTACAATTTGGCCTTTCATAGATTTCACAAGTCAAATCATATTCAATAAGAGCATATGCCCACTTACCGATCCTACCACTTAAAATCGGTCTATGCAACATATACTTAATAACATCGGCTTGACATGCTACAATGCAAGTACTAGACAACAAATAATGCCTCAATTTTATACAAGCATAATACAAAGACAAGCATAATTTCTCAATAGGTTTATACCTTGTTTCCGCATCCAAAAGCAGTCGACTCAAGTAGGTAATAATATGCTCCTTGCCATTTGTTTCTTGAGTCAAAACAGCCCCAATAACATTATCTTCGACTGCAATATAAAGCCTAAATGACACCCCATTCTTAGGCGCTTTAAGTACAGGCGGCGAAGATAAGTATCTCTTGATTTTTTCAAAGGCCTCTTGCTGCTTTGCCCCCCAAGTGAAATCGGCTTCATTCTTTAACCGAAGTATAGGAGTAAAAGCACTAACTTTCCCGGACAAATTAGAAATAAACCGCCTTAAGTAATTAACTTTGCCCAAGAATTTCTGCAAATCATGCTTGCAAGTAGGCGCTTCAATCTTTTCAATAGCTTTTATTTTCTTAGGATTTATCTCTATGCCTCTTTCATGAACCATGAAGCCTAAAAATCTTCCAGTCGATACACCAAAAGAGCATTTCAATGGATTCATCTTCAAACCATACCGACGCATTCTTTCAAAAGCAAGACGCAAATCAACCAAGTAAGAGTTTAATCCAGCCGATTTGACAACAATATCATCAATATAGACTTCTAGGATAACACCAAGCAAGTTATGGAAAATCAAATTCATCGCTCTTTGATAAGTTGCGCCGGCATTCTTCAAACCAAAAGTCATCACAATCCATTCAAATAAACCAACAAAGCCGGGACATTTAAAAGCCGTTTTGTATATATCTTCCTCAGCCATAAAGATTTGATTATATCCCACATTGCCATCAAGAAAGCTAATAACTTTATGTCCAGAAGCATCATTAATAAGCATATCGGCTATAGGCATAGGATATTCATCCTTGGGAGTCGCTCTATTAAGATCTTTAAAATCAATGCAAGCTCTAATTTTATTAGTCCCCTTTTTCTCAACAGCCACAATATTAGAGATCCATTCAGCATAGCGACACGGTTGAACAAACTTAGCTTCAAGCAAACGATTAACCTCTTCTTTTATTCGATCATAAAACAAAGGATTGAATCGTCTATTGCCTTGTTTATATGGCCTAAAACCAGGTTTGATTGGCAGCCGATGTTCAACTAACTCACGGCTTAAACCAGGCATCTCATGATATGCCCAAGCAAAGCAATCAGAATATTCTTTCAACAACTCGATTAACTCAGCTTTATAATCGGCTTTCAAGTTTTGATTTACAAAAGTCGGCCTTGATATAGAACCATCACCTATATCTACCTTCTCTAATGGATCAGTCGACGTAAATCCTTGTCCTAGCTTCTCTACTTCTTCAAAATCATTAATGGCTTCACATGCATCGTTCTTGTTTGACCGATAATGCTCCACCCTTTCCTTCAACCACTTCTTACTTGCATCCATCTACTCTTCATTGTCTGAATCGACCGATTTTTGAAACGGCCTTAAAGCAGCGGATACAAAGCCATCCTTAGTACAAGCAAGGAACTCAAAATCCGAAATCAATTCCGGTCAAGCATTTGACATTATCATGAGTCCCCAATATGGATGCATCGGCCATAGCAACACATGCCGAAGAATCCGCATGAACCACTTCAACTTCGTCACCAAACCATTGAATTAAGCATTGGTGCAAGGTAGAAAGTATACATTGATTTGCATGAATCCAATCGCGCCCCAAGATCACGCTAAAGTTACCTTGCACCTCTGTGACGAAGAAAGCAGTCGCCAATGTCTTGCTCCCAACAGTGAGCTCCAACGATGCAACTCCCTTGGCACTCATCAACTCTCCTCCTCCAACGCTGCTGATCGTCATGCTAGTCTTGATGAGCTCGCTATCCAAACCTCCTAATTTCTTGTACAGAGAGTATGGCATTAAGTTTACAATAGCACCACCATCAACTAGCATCCTAGAAATCGGCCTCCCTTTAATGTGACCCTTCACATAAAGAGCTTTCAGGTGATTGTCCGATTCTAAGGGCCTTTGAAATACAGCATTCTGTTGACGCTCATTAATGCACATCTCAGACCATCAACTTTGATACACAAATACACATTCACCACAGCTATAGGGATTATATCTAACAAGTTCAACTAGTTTTGGTGACTATGTGTATGCAGGAGGCAACAGGCAAAATCTGAGGTGAAACGGGCTCGGTGGGCGGTCGCCCGACCCAGCCAGGTCGGCCGACGCCCAACCGAGGCCAAATGACCCTATCTTTGGATATATGCTAGGAAAGCCACTCTAGACCAACCCTTGCCTATGCACCAAGGTTGGGTCAAGCCCATATGGGAGAAGGACCTCAAGAGAAGCACAAAGGGGCCACATCCACAAGTACACATACTCAAATGGAGTGGTGTCACCTAGGATGAGACTCCACGGCCTACAAGATAGAGGCTGGTAAAAGATGAAGCCAATCGGGCACAAAAGGCCCGTCGGCCGACCTGGCCCGGTCTGGCCCGGAGCCCAATGGAGCCCATCTTTGACCACAGCGAAGAAGCACACTCCAGGACCATCCTAGCCACTGNCTCGGTGGGCCGTCGCCCGACCTAGCCAGGTCGGCCGATGCCCAACCGAGGCCAAATGACCCTATCTTTGGATATATGCTAGGAAAGCCACTCTAGACCAACCCTTGCCTATGCACCAAGGTTGGGTCAAGCCCATATGGGAGAAGGACCTCAAGAGAAGCACAAAGGGGCCACATCCACAAGTACACATACTCAAATAGAGTGGTGTCACCTAGGGTGGGACTCCACGGCCTACAAGACAGTGGCTGGTAAAAGATGAGGCCAATCGGGCACAAAAGGTTCGTCGGCCGACCTGGCCCGGTCGACCGAGCCTGGCCCGAAGCCCAATGGGGCCCAACTTCCTCTAGGGCAAAGAAGCACATT
>CM014271.1:31310736-31337431 GCA_004135705.1 Alloteropsis semialata
TCAAAAGCTTGACCAACTGACCACACCCTCAATGCCTTAGTCCAAAATCCTCTATGCAAGCGGGACATTCACCCAATCATGAACATCGCACAGGCCCCGCTTGCCGGTCATCATTAACTAAAATAAAGTAAACTCCTATATCTCGCGAGTGTCAAGGCAATCACTCGACTTCTACCGGTCCTAATTAAGCATAGCATTCTATTCAACCTACACATACTAGTAGTAGGCCTTAGGTACCTAGGGATCATGCAACTAAGGTTTCAATCAACTCCTCAAAACTTAAATGCACAAAACAAGGCACAAAGTAAGGAGTGTTAGTTTCGCAATGGTTTCTGCTCCGAGGCTTGCCTTCTTGATCAATAGCGGCCTTGGGCCCTTCCGATTTTGGTCTGGGTCTTGTGCAGTGGAGTAGTTTACTTCAGCGGCGGCGGGATCACTTTCGGGCTCGACTTCAATCTCGTACACGCCGTCGGTAATGGTACTCTCTACATGAGTTGCAAATGAATGCATGAGATGCATGAATGCATAAGTAAGCAACCATAAGAATACTCACAACCCTCAAATCATTGGCCAATCACTTATGGAGTATAAACAACTAAGAAACTTAACCTACACAGGAAACCGGTCTGACCGGTTAGCCATACCGGTCCAACCGGTCTGACCGGTTGGCCATACCGGTCCAACCGGTCTGGGCTGGTTTTCAACACTACTAGCTAGAACAAAATCTAAATCACAACTACCAAACCACACGTATTCAGGAGCTAATTCTTTTGGTGAGGGTTTCTAAACCTTAGGGTAGTCCTAACAAAAATGGCCTAGTTTCATTGAGGAGATCTACATCTATTACTTTATCTACTTTATTAACTTAACCAACTCCCAATCCCTAAAAATCAAGAATAAACTCTAGCCAAAAGTACCCAACTCTACTCCACTAATTGTATCAAAACCAACAAAGGCGGTTTTGCAACTTTAGCCCATGTCTAGGATTTATGAAGCCATACACCAACTCTCTCTAGCACACATTCGACAATAAGCAATCCATCACTCAAACAATGGTTTGCACACAAATCCTAGAACTCTATAGACAACCCCCTACCCTTCTTAGCTTCTTACCCTCGGTCCTGTGCTTCTTCTACCTTGAGCCAGACCCGAGCTCGGCTCCAGTGATGGCCGGCGGTGGCATTCCGGCCTAGGGAAGGGCGAGGGAAGAGGGGAAAGTGGCCGGGGATGGCTCGGGCGAAGAGAGGGCGAGGTGGGCGAGCTCCGGGCGCTGCGAATCGAGGAATGGACGAGTGAGGAGGACGAATTCGGCCGGAGGACACCGAGCTCGTAAATGGAGGTAAGGGGTGGTTGAATCGGTCCTTGTCTGCACGTGGCGCTATCCCATGGCCTGAACCACACATGAGGCGCGAGGGAAAGCGGACACGCGTCCCAGGACGGCGAGAGGACGAGAGTTGGCAGCTCGGGCGCCCATACCGGCGGGGAAGACGCCCACTCCGCTGCGGTGGTTGGGCACCGACTGTTGCGGTGGTGGGGTAAAACACCCACCGCAACAGTCCGTGGTGTCGAAATTACTGTGCCGATGAGGTTAAAATTCCAAGCCTCGCGGGCCATCGACTGTTGCGGTGGTGGCAGGCATACAGCACCGCAACAGTTGGTCATTGATAACACCGCAATAGTCTCTCAATCCAGAGACGAATTTCACTGTTTAACTCGGATCACCGACTATTGCGGTCGTGCTCTTGGAATAGGACCGCAACATCTGGTGGTTCGGGTATTGATTATAGGTAAATCAACCATAAAAAGTTGCGGTGGTGCACAACTGAGGATCCACCGCAATAGTCCGTCAATCCAGAGAGCATTTTAGAATTATGCCTGGGTGACCGACTGTTGCGGTGGCCATTCCCCTGGCACCGCAACTTCCTTAGGTAACTGCATTTGCACTTTTTGGGTTGGTTTTGATTTAAACTTTGCTAAACTAAGTCTAGTTCCTTATGATGGTTAAATTTGGTCATACATATACGCATATGCACAAACAAACACTATGATTATGAGATGATGCATGACATTATTGATTTAATTAAGTTCGTTATGGTTCTTAATTACGATAGTGACACCAGGAGTGTCACAGCCCCCCCTTTAAAAGAATCTCGCCCCCGAGATTCCGGTGCATAGATTTAAGTGCGGAAAAGAAGTTACCTGGAATAGAGTTCATAAAATCCAGATATTTGGCTCTGAGATATAATTCCTCTTCCCAAGTAGCTTCATCTTCGGTATGATTATTCCATTGGATTTTATAGAATTTTGTAACCCTTCTCCTTGTGGTTCTATCCTTCTGGTCAAGGATCTTAATAGGATAGGCTTCATACGTGAGATCGGGTTCAAGAGGAATTTCTTCATAAGGAATGGATTCTTCTGGAGCTCAAAGACACTTTTTGAGTTGAGAGACATGGAACACATTGTGCACGGCTGAAAGATTATCTGGAAGTTGAACTTTATATACCACGGTTCCACAAGGTTCCAGAATTGGGAAAGATCCAATATAGCGAGGAGCTAACTTTCCCCTTCACCCCAAATCTTTGAACGCCTTTGGTTGGTGAAACCCGAATATAAACATGATCTCCCACTTCAAAGGTCAAAGGCTTTCTTCTTTTGTCATGATAGCTCTTTTGGCGAGATTGTGCAGCCTGAAGATTTTTCTGGATTACTCGCACTTTATCTTCAGCCTCTTGGACTAAATCTGGCCCAAAGAATAGTCGTTCCCCGGATTCGGACCAATTCAAAGGAGTTCGACACCGACGCCCATATAAGGCTTCAAATGGTGCCATCTTTATGCTTGCTTGATAGCTATTATTGTATGCAAATTCCGCCAGAGACAAGCATTGTTCTCAATTTTTCTCATAATGTATGACACAAGCTCTAAGCATATCCTCCAGTATTTGATTCACCCTTTCGGTTTGCCCATCAGTTTGAGGATGATAAGTGGAGCTACGAATTAGCTTAGTGCCTAGGGAAGCATGCAATTGTTCCCAGAAGCGAGCAACAAACTGAGTGCCTCGATCCGAAATGATTGTCTTCGGAATTCCATGAAGACAAACAATTCGATCGATGTAAATTTTGGCATACCTCTTGACTCGGTATTCGGTGCTGACTGGAATAAAATGGGCTGTTTTAGTTAGTCTGTCCACAATAACCCAAATAGAATCATGTTTGTGACCAGTGCGAGGTAAGCCGACTATGAAATCCATACTTATGTCATCCCACTTCCAGGATGGAATAGTAAGAGGTTGCAAGGTTCCAGCCACCTTTAAATGGCTTGCTTTTATCCTTTGACACGTATCATATTTGGACACATATTTAGCAATCTCCCTCTTCATTCTCGTCCACCAAAAGTTCTCCTTCAAATCTTCGTACATCTTGTTGCTACCCGGATGAATAGAGAATTTTGATAGATGAGCCTCATCAAGAATTTGTTTCCTTAGCTCATGGTCTTTAGGTACCACAAGCCGTTGCTCAAACCAAAGAATTTCCTTCTAATTTTGCCAAAAGCATTTATATTTGGGCAATCCTTGCGCTAGCCCTTGCTTTATATGAGCAACTCCTTTGTCTTTTGATTGCGCCGTAATAATTCTTTCCCTCAAAGTGGATTCCACCACCATGTGGCTTAATGAGCTTTGAGGAACAATTTTCAATTTCAACTTGGACATCTCATGGCAAAGTGTGTCATTAAAAGACGTGATGGTGAGACAATTGCACTGAGACTTGCGGCTTAAGGCATCCGCCACCACGTTGGCCTTTCCTGGATCGTAATGCACCTCAAGATCATAATCCTTGATTAGCTCTAACCATCTTCTTTGGCGCATATTTAAATCGGCTTGGGTGAAGATATACTTGAGGCTCTTATGGTCAGTGTAGATGTTGCAATGAGTACCCATAAGATAATGCCTCCAAATTTTTAAAGCATAAACCACAGCAGCTAATTTCAAATCATGAGTAGGATAATTAACTTCATGAGGCCTAAGAGCTCGAGAAGCATAAGCAATAACTCGATCTTCTTGCATTAGCACACAGCCAAGACCCGTGCCCGAGGCATCACAATAAACATCGAAGGGATTGGATGTGCCCGGTTGAGCTAGAACCGGTGCTGAGGTTAAAAGTCTTCTCAAGGTGTGGAAGGCTTGCTCACATTTCTCACCCCACACAAATTTCTCTCCTTTCTTGAGGAGTTCAGTCATGGGCTTGGCAATTTTGGAGAAATCCGGGATAAAGCGGCGATAATATCCAGCTAAACCCAGAAAACTCCGTATTTGATGAACGGATTTAGGAGGCTTCCAATCCAGTACTTCTTGCACTTTTCCTGGATCTACAGCAATTCCCTCGACTGAAATAGTGTGCCCCAAAAATTTTACACTTGACAGCCAAAACTCACACTTGCTGAATTTTGCATAGAGGTGATGATCTCGGAGGCGTTGGAGAACAATGCGGAGGTGCTGCGCATGTTCTGCCTCATTTTTGGAATATATCAAAATGTCATCGATGAACACGACCACAAACTTATCCAGCTCAGGCATGAAAACCGAATTCATGAGATACATGAAATAGGCCGGAGCATTGGTGAGACCGAAAGACATTACTAAGTACTCATAGAGTCCATAGCGAGTTGAGAAAGCCGTCTTCGGTATATCACTTGGTCGAATTTTGATTTGATGATATCCAGAGCGTAGGTCAATCTTCGAGAACACCTTGGCTCCAGACAATTGATCAAAGAGAGCGTCAATGCGGGGAAGTGGATATTTATTTTTGACAGTCACCGCATTGAGAGGTCGGTAATCAACACACAACCTCAAAGCTTTATCTTTCTTCTTCACGAATAGAGCGGGGCAGCCCCATGGTGAAGAGCTGGGACGAATATAGCCCTTGTCTAGCAATTCTTGGAATTGGATTTTCAGCTCGGCTAGCTCTTTGGGCGCCATTTTATAAGGCCTTTTAGCGATGGGAGCTGTACCGGGTTGCAATTCAATCACGAACTCAATCTCCCGGTCAGGTGGCATTCTCGGCAATTCATCAGGAAATACATCCGGATATTCACATACAACCGGGATCTTCTCCAAAGGAGTCTCTATTGCAGAGAAGGCACAAGAATTCCTGATGTCTTGACGTGGCAGGTATAAGGTTGAAGCACCATGGGTCAGAGAATTGATTTCCACACAACAGGAGGGAATATCTAAATTGACCCCATGATTTTCCATCCAATTCATACCCAGAATAATATCTATCCCTTGATTTTTCAAGAGAATAAAATTGGTCTCGTAAACTTTACTACCCAACTGAAGAGGTATATTCTTCACAATTTGATGTGACCCGATTCTACCACCAGGTGTAGATATGACATATTGTTGAGTAGTATGCACAAAAGCAAAATTATGTTTGGTAGCAAGTCTATTGCTCATGAAACTATGAGACGCTCCAGAATCAAATAAAACATATGTAGGCATACTGCGGATAGAGAAAATACCCGACATTACTGGAGCACCAGCAGGGAGTTCATCCATCGTAGTGAAATTAAGCCTGCCCTGGCTGACAACTGCCACTTGCTTCTTGCCTCTATTATTATTGGCTTGATTCGGGGCATTGTTCCCACCTTGCTTGGGAAGCTTGCAATCCCTGGCAAAGTGGCCCGGCCTACCACAGTTATAACAGGGAGCATTAGTGGGACGAGGCGGCTGCTGCCCCTGCGATGGAGCACGATACCCCCGAATTTGCTGTTGTGGGGGCCTGATGATCCATGACCCTGGCTGAGGGGTCCTTTGATAAGGCTGAGCAGGATTCTTCTGGATCAAGGGAAACTTAGGTGGTGCAGAGCTAGATTGGCCAACTGGGGCCTTCCTTTTCTTCTCGGCTCTATGAGCATTGATGCTGTCTTCCTGAGTGATAGCCATGTTTACCAAGTCAGCGTAGCTATCAGCCTTGACAAGAGAAAGCCTGTCCTTTAGCTTGGAGCTAAGACCACGGCGGAAACGGTCCTGCTTCTTGGCATCAGTATCAATATGATAACCCGCATAGGGTGCCAACTGATTGAAAGCCGCAGCATACTGCAGCACATTGCACGTGCCCTGGGTTAGTGCAAAAAATTCATTCAGCTTTCGGTCCATCAGACCAGTAGGAATGTGGTGAGCACGAAAAGCAGTCTTGAATTCCTCCCAAGTCATCACATGATTAGCTGGGAGCATTGCATAATGGTTGTTCCACCAGAGTCGAGCCGAACCTCGCAATTGCTGAGCAGCAAAGCGAGCCTTGTTGGCATCTGAACAAGGGGCCACGAGCAAAGCAAACTTGGACTCAATATTGCTGAGCCAAGCATTAGCATCGAGGGGATCCTCGGTCTTGGTGAACAGGGGCAGCTGAGTACTAGTAAAGTCCGAGTACGTCGCCTCCTGGGGATGCGGGTTGTGACATCCGCCATGTGGCTGGGGATTCACTTGTGCTTCTGTCAAGTGCCGAAGAAGCTCTGTCTGCATAGCCAATAGCTCCGCGACATTGGTGGGTAAAGGTGACGGATGAGGTAAACCATCACCTGGAGGTTGCGACATCTGCATTGTTTCATAGCTCACGTTAGTCATGCAATTCTTAGAATGATAAAAACAAAAGGACGACAAAAAGTACTAACAACCATAGAAATATTCTTTGTAACGTTAGTACCAAACATCCTTCCATTCATCGAAAAGCGTGCTTCTAACTGGCTAAGGGCAATTAGGGACTACCCAAAAATTTCCATGTTTTACCAAAAGAGAGCTTACATAATTTCGTGACTCTTTTGGTATTTGGGATTCAAACTACTTCCAATTGAAAAGTTGTGAAATTCGGGGTACCACCGACTGTTGTGGTCCCACCAATTTGGCTACGACCGCAATAGTCGGTCATTCCAGTAGCCATTTTCAATTTATGCTTCAGGACCGACTGTTGCGGTGGTGAACATAACAAGCACCGCAACAGCCTGTGATGCATAGCACCGCAACAGTCCGTCAATCCAGAGACAAACTTTACTGTTCCTCTGGACCACCGACTGTTGCGGTCGTGGTTTCTGATTAGGACCGCAACTTTCTGTGCTTCAAATTAAGTTTTTCCCGTCTAAACCTTATGGTCACTGATTATTGCGGTGCTTACGGCCAATTGTTGCGGTGGTCGCTGGGTTTTGGTAATTCGACTATAACTTTTGTTGCCTTGTTCCAACGGAGTTGGAATTTTGACAAAAACTAGATTATAAAGTTTTGCACAAGTTTGGTATTCATGCCTCACTCGAAAACCATCGGTTACTATACGTAAAATTGAGGACATGCTTGTTGCAACAAAGTTGAAATTAGTATATATACATAAATGGTTCTTCCATACTAGAGGTATATATACAATATCCATGAAATAATTTACACCATCCTTGCAGCAGAACAAAAGTCTACCTTAGGCCCAAGGATTACATTCAGGGATACAAAAGAAAGTCATCTCCTACCAACACTATTTAGTCGGAGTCAACAGGGTAAAGCTCTTCCGGATCTTCCTCGTCGTCGGACCCATCACCTCCACCGTTAGGAGGTGGTGCCTGGCTCACTGAGCCTTCTCCATCTGACATGGCAGGATCATTCAGCTGAACTGGTAGGCCCGAAACGGTATCCAAGCCGGACTCACCCTGCACGGGCAACTCTGGAGGCACAGGTGCTGGGGGAGGATTCTGCAATTCGGCAATCACCTCTTGAGTCTCATTCATGTCGTCCTCCAAATGAGCTACTATCTCATGTTGCTCAACTAACTCCTCGTTGAGATTGTGGACTTGGTGCTCCAAATCCCTCACTTGATCAGCGAGAGCTTGAGCTGCTACAGCCACTGAACGGTTCTGGTAATTGAGCATTTCTATGAGATCAGCAGATGCTCTCCCATAGTCAATCAAAGCAATGGTGGTAGGGTCCTGAACTGTGGCCCTGCTATCCCACCACAAAATAGCATTCCCGGGTAGTGGTGGAAACAAGCTGCAGGCGTGTGGTGGAGTTGCATTTGGTGCTGTTGTCCAAACTGCAACAAAGCCTGTTGTGCCACCATTTCACAACCGGGCAAAAAGGAATGGGACCGGGTTGTCACCACCAAGTCTTCCTGCATTACTCCAGGTGGGCTTGGAATGGTGATTGTGACTTCAAATTGCATCACGTTCCACTCGTGGTGAGGTACTCCCACGTAACGGGGTGGCTCGGTGTATCCGCACCGTTGCGCGGTTTCCCATAGAAGTACGGGAAATCCCCCCAAATGGAGGCAAGTGGAGTGGTAGTGCCCTTGGTCGTCGATGTGCATGGTACGGTTGCTCGGACCAGCCATCTGAAAGAAATAACAACCAGGACAAGTTTAAGTACCAATGTACCAAACCCATCAAATACCTTAAGTATAGACAGATTTCAATGCAAAGACAAGACCGACATAACTCCCAATTGGGAGCGTCGAAAATTTCAGAACTTTGACATGGGCTAATTAAGGGGTTTGAAACAATATTTCCCAGTGGGATTCTTACAGTTGAGGTGATCCCATTGAGCGAAAGATTCAAGCTAAGGACCATCTAGAATACCCTTAAGTAAGTGCACAATTTATTTTTATCCCTTAACCCACCATTTACGTATTTGTGCATGAATGATCGACCCAGTCGTCCTCACAAAAGAAACAACTGTCAAGTATTCTTGGACTTACGGGGTTAGCACCGGTGGCACATATATACGTCTCTCCTTAAAATAGCTAGCCGTAAGTCTAACGAGCACACACCTATGGTCTCGTAGTTAGTGTACCTGCAGAAAATATTCATCACTGAACCGTTTGTGCCAGCACTCACAAACAGCTCCCATGTACCTCACGCCACATGGGTGACGCATATGCGGTTACCCACATATGATGACCACACTCTGTTGCCCACTATAGAAGCAACAGTTCAACCAATGAATTAAAGCATTACAGTCATTATAACACCGTGGAGATGTTATATTGACTGCACCCCAAGTAAGCCACTGCTTGGGGAACAGCGTCCAGTGTTCACACCCTCTGGCAATGGGCGATCAATACATTACCTGGAGTCGTCGGTACAGAAAGTAATGTGCTGGAAGTTAGTCATATACATAATATGCCACCTACGCATACCCATAATTCTCCCTAGGGCTCACGTTCTATTATTTTCAAACCCTAGCGCAACCAACGAAATTCTAAGTCAAGATTAAGCTTTTGCACATCAAGAAAATATTTTCAAGACTTGTCATACCACCCGCTGCCAATTTTTCGGCTCTGATACCAGCTGTGGCAGACCGCCCTAATTAATCCGGCTTAAGAGCATGGGACCACTATCATAGCAGTGCTCCACGCCCTTAAACCGAGTTAATCGTGCAATCCGTCGGATACCTTCCCGATTAAACCACCTTTTTCTCTCGACCGAAACGAAATAGCAGCAGTCCCATTCGAAGATGGGCTCAGGCAGTACAACTCATCACAGCTTTTACAACACATGGTTCACATAGATAATTATACAAATACAGTGTATATGTTTTAGTTATTACAAACCAGAGTTCTATACAGTGGAAGTCTACACGTCGAAGCACAAGGGATTATGCCGAGCCCTCGCACAACACCTAGTCACCGCGGCCCGAGTCGAACTCGGACGGCACCCGCTCCACGGTCCAACCATCAGGCAAGGTGCACGGCCAAGTCAAAGCAGCCACGGGATCGTAGCCATCACAATCTGCAATAAAATTTAGCCACAAGCAAGGCTGAGTACTAAGTTACTCAGCAAGACTTACCCGGCAAGGATAAATTCTAGACATGCAAGGCTTTTTGGCTCTGGGGTTTGTTTTGCCAAAAGCATCTACAACTTGAGCCTATTTTTAATATTTTAGCCAAGTTTTAAGTGTGACTAACCATTACTAAGTTTGCCAAGCTATCCAATAACAATTAGTGTGGAAAAACAATTGATTAACCTGATATTAACCTTTCTCATCTACCAACAATTCTACCCCTTTGGCCCAAGAACATTGATGTGCAACGAGAGATCAAGCAGCTTCATGTAACCGCGAAGGACGGACAACTCGAGTTGATTTTAACCATGCATGGGACAACCTAATCGCACGACCCGTGAGAGACACCCAGGACCTCACGAGGCAACCGTTCCCATCTCTCCCTGCCGTCTGCCATCAGAGCCCACTCCACCCGAGTGCACGCCCCAACGGACCCTAGGTGCCCCAGGCAAACCTGTGCCGCGGCTACTGCTACACTCGCCATCAACCCCTCGCCCAATGGAGTGGAAGTGTCCGTCAGACGTCAGTTTGCATCAATTACTAGGTTTACCAGTTTAACATATTTCCCGGCATATGATTAGTACCTTCAAAAGCTTGACCAACTGACCACACCCTCAATGCCTTAGTCTAAAATCCTCTGTGCAAGCGGGACATTCACCCAATCATGAACATCGCACAGGCCCCGCTTGCCGGTCATCATTAACTAAAATAAAGTAAACTCCTATATCTCGCGAGTGTCAAGGCAATCACTCGACTTCTACCGGTCCTAATTAAGCATAGCATTCTATTCGACCTACACATACTAGTAGTAGGCCTTAGGTACCTAGGGATCATGCAACTAAGGTTTCAATCAACTCCTCAAAACTTAAATGCACAAAACAAGGCACAAAGTAAGGAGTGTTAGTTTCACAATGGGTTCTGCTCCGGGGCTTGCCTTCTTGGTCTGCTACGGCCTTGGGCCCTTCCGGATTTTGGTCTGGGTCTTGTGCAGTGGAGTAGTTTACTTCAGCGGCGGCGGGATCACTTTCGGGCTCGACTTCAATCTCGTACACGCCGTCGGTAATGGTACTCTCTACATGAGTTGCAAATGAATGCATGAGATGCATGAATGCATAAGTAAGCAACCATAAGAATACTCACAACCCTCAAATCATTGGCCAATCACTTATGGAGTATAAACAACTAAGAAACTTAACCTACACAGGAAACCGGTCTGACCGGTTGGCCATACCGGTCCAACCGGTCTGGGCTGGTTTTCAACACTACTAGCTAGAACAAAATCTAAATCACAACTACCAAACCACACGTATTCAGGAGCTAATTCTTTTGGTGAGGGTTCCTAAACCTTTGGGTAGTCCTAACAAAAATGGCCTAGTTTCATTGAGGAGATCTATATCTATTACTTTATCTACTTTATTAACTTAACCAACTCCCAATCCCTAAAAATCAAGAATAAACTCTAGCCAAAAGGTACCCAACTCTACTCCACTAATTGTATCAAAACAACAAAGGCGGTTTTGCAACTTTAGCCCATGTCTAGGATTTATGAAGCCATACACCAACTCTCTCTAGCACACATTCGGGCAATAAGCAATCCATCACTCAAACAATGGTTTGCACACAAATCCTAGAACTCTATAGACAACCCCCCTACCCTTCTTAGCTTCTTACCCTTGGTCCTGTGCTTCTTCTACCTTGAGCCAGACCCGAGCTCGGCTCCAGTGATGGCCGGCGGTGGCATTCCGGCCTAGGGAAGGGAGAGGGAAGAGGGGAAAGTGGCCGGGGATGGCTCGAGCGAAGAGAGGGCGAGGTGGGCGAGCTCCGGGCGCTGCGAATCGAGGAATGGACGAGTGAGGAGGACGAATTCGGCCGGAGGACACCGAGCTCGTAAATGGAGGTAAGGGGTGGTTGAATCGGTCCTTGTCTGCACGTGGCGCTATCCCATGGCCTGAACCACACACGAGGCGCGAGGGAAAGCGGACACGCGTCCCAGGACGGCGAGAGGACGAGAGTTGGCAGCTCGGGCGCCCATACCGGCGGGGAAGACGCCCACTCCGCTGCGGTGGTTGGGCACCGACTGTTGCGGTGGTGGGGTAAAACACCCACCGCAACAGTCCGTGGTGTCGAAATTACTGTGCCGATGAGGTTAAAATTCCAAGCCTCGCGGGCCATCGACTGTTGCGGTGGTGGCAGGCATACAGCACCGCAACAGTTGGTCATTGATAACACCGCAATAGTCTCTCAATCCAGAGACGAATTTCACTGTTTAACTCGGATCACCGACTGTTGCGGTCGTGCTCTTGGAATAGGACCGCAACATCTGGTGGTTCGGGTATTGATTATAGGTAAATCAACCATGAAAAGTTGCGGTGGTGCACAACTGAGGATCCACCGCAATAGTCCGTCAAACCAGAGAGCATTTTAGAATTATGCCTGGGTGACCGACTGTTGCGGTGGCCATTGCCCTGGCACCGCAACTTCCTTAGGTAACTGCATTTGCACTTTTCGGGTTGGTTTTGATTTAAACTTTGCTAAACTAAGCCTAGTTCCTTATGATGGTTAAATTTGGTCATACATATACGCATATGCACAAACAAACACTATGATTATGAGATGATGCATGCCATTACTGATTTAATTAAGTTCGTTATGATTCTTAATTACGATAGTGACACCAGGAGTGTCACACCCGCGCCGCCTCCATCTCCGGCAAGCAGGGGCCCGGCCTTCCCTCTCTCTTCTTTTCGGGGAGGACGGGTCAGGCGCGAGGCTGGGGGCGCTTGCGGGAGAGGAGCACGGGCGGAGGAGCACCTTCCCCTGTCGGCCGAATCCACCATGCCGCCGGCCGCCGCTGCCCAATAGCCGCCACCCACGCCTCCCTCACGCTCCCCTCTACCTCCTCCACCACTCATCGCCCAACCCCGGTGCTCCTCCTGCGGGGAATCAAGGCCGCGCCCGCCATTTCCGCGCCGGCGGAGGAGCGTGGAGGTCTCGCCGGCCGCAGCGGAGGTGGGGATCCACCAATCCAGGCCCCCTCTCGGTAACTCCGCGGCGCGGTTGGCCGCCATCTCCCACTCCGCCGCCCCTCCCTCTCCCTCTCCAGTCTCCTCGTCGGACGGTGGCGAGGCGTCGGACGGTTGGACTGCACGCGGCTGGCGGTGGGCCCCACGCCACGTCGGCTGGTAGCGCACGTCCGCTACCATGCCAAATTTGGCGGACGGCAAGCGATTCGGGGAGATAGCGGACGTCGTAGCGTACTCCGGTGCGGGCTCTCATCCGCTATCTGCATCCTGCAGGAGCACGTAGCGGATGGGTTCCTGTATCCAGTGCAGATAGCCTTAGTGTCGGGCACGCATGCCCACGTGGAACTTGTCGTGTTCGTGGCTTGTTTGCGGTACTGTTCTGTCGTCTTGCGTACGTGTGTATACAGCTCTAGGAGGCACTCAGGCACAGTAGACACTTCACATCGGAGACATTGTTTCCAATCTACGCACCGATTTGAAGGCTAATCAGTGTACACAGCATCATATACACTAAACTAGTGTCACATACTATGATTTTTTTGTTAACATGCCATGGAGTTTGGAAGGAGAGAGAGAGAGAAAACTTGCTTATACACTCAAATATCTAGAAAATAAAAACATGTACCTGCTGCATCACATTCAACAATTATAGTGAATTGAATTATAACGGCTTACAAATACTGCGCCATTGGGTTCCAAGTTTACTCTCTCAATCCAACGGTGTAAAGGCGTGCCAATAAGAAATTCTTGTAAATTAGATTGCAACCTGAAATTTCTCTTAGGCCTAGAGGTGTATTGGAGTGTAATAAAGGAGATTGAGGGAGAAATGAACTAATTTCTCCTTCAATAGTCCTCATTCCCCTTCAATACTCTAGTTCCCAAACAAGCCCTTAGGAAATATTGTCAACGTCTTAAAGAAACTTAAACATGCATACAATTTGACTATAATTTGGCAAAAGTTTGTAAAGTTAATTTTTTTTCTTCGTCAAAATTACCCTAGAATGTTTATGTTGCAAAAATAAAATACACGTTACGTCGATCGACGGAAAGAGTATGTGCCAAGAGCGGCCCCTGTTTTGATTGGTTAAATTTCACAACGTGCATGATCAAAATTTTGCGTTTTGGACTGGAGTGATTCTAGCGGCCCGGATTGCAGAAACGGCCCATGGGCTGCATGAGAATGGGATCAGCCTAACTAGGCTCATTCATGAATTTTTTTTAATTTTTTTTACAATTTTTCAAAAACAACTCATTGGTGGCAGATTTTGCAAATCTCTCACCCAACCGCCGTATCATATGGCTGCCGCCAAATGATACGGCGGCAAGACGATGTAAACCGCCGTTTGAACCGGCGGTTAGATTTTAAACAAATTTTGAAATTATTTTCGGTAACCTAACCGCCGGTTGAAACGGCAGTAGGGTTCGCCACGTGGGCCCGCGCAACCTAACCGCCGTTTCATTCGGCGGTAGGAGCCCGGCGCGCGGCGGTAGCTCCTACCGCCGATTGAATCGGCGGTTAGGTCATCCCCATCTATAAAGTCCTAAATTCAGTTGGAAATCTCATTGTAAATCAGAAAACAGAAAAACTAGGGTTTGAGTGAGGGAGTGAGGAAGAGGGAGATTCAGTGAGGGAGAGGGAGAAAAACTAGATGTACTGATATTAGTTTTAGTGATATTCGATGTAGTGATATTAGTGGCAGCGATATTAGATGTACTGATATTAGTTTTAGTGATATTAGATGTAGTGATATTAGATGTACTGATATTAGTTTTAGTGATATTAGATGTAGTGAATTAATTTTTTTGATATTAGATTTAATTACTGTAGTGATATTAGATTAACTGATATTATAGTTGACTGATATTATAGTTAGTGATATTAGACATATTCAACCAATGTTTAATATGTGTTTCAATGGATCTTAGGATGCCGAGGCGTGGTAAAACAAGTAAATACTGTCAGCCAAGGTAATGTCCAATACATCGTATAAATTTGTGCCGTTAATTTGTGTTGTTGCTTAGGGTCAGTCTTATGTAATTTCTTTTGTAATAGTCGTCGCTTTGGAAGTGCATATGCGGTCTTGCCGCTGCCTGCTGGTGTTCCCGTGCCTATGTGCTTTTGCGGTGATGATTGCAAGGTCGCCAAGTCCGATGAAGAGGAAACCTTTAGGCAGAGGTACTGGATGTGCGCGAACTATGAATTCGAGCCTACACGTCGCCAAGTTATGATTGGCTTGTTGGTGAGAAATTGTTATTGCTTAATTTGTTTGACATGATGATTGTTTAATTCGGTGCATGACAGTTTTGAAATGTGCATTTTTTATTTGCAGACCCCTCCCCCGCTCTGTGATTTTGAGCAGTGGATCGACATTGAGATCAAACAGAAAGACAAGGAACGGCTGGAGGAGCAGAAACAGTGGGAGGCAGAGTGCAAGGAGCGTATGGAGAAGAGACGTCAAGCTGAGGCAGCAGAAAAGGAATGGGCAGCAGAATTTCAAAGGAGACTCCAAGCTCAAGCTAGGGAGGAGAGGGAGAAGAAGCTTGAGCGTGCCCGACGTGCGAAAGCTGCTT
Organism: Alloteropsis semialata; assembly: GCA_004135705.1. NCBI lineage: Eukaryota > Viridiplantae > Streptophyta > Magnoliopsida > Poales > Poaceae > Alloteropsis > Alloteropsis semialata. Next base: position 31,326,137 of record CM014271.1, read on the forward strand.
TGGAGGAGAATCCCGATGCTTTGAGAAAAGGAAAGTGGCATAGGTGCACTCAGTAGTTTGCTAGTTGTATGGTTGCCATGTCTTGCACCTTTCATTATGTTGGTATGTACTGGACTTAATATTGTGATGTGTTGTACTTCGGTTTTCATAGAACCTTTATTATGGACCTTACGTTGCGTTGTGATGTACTTTATTTATCATTCGGTTCTTGTATCTTTGACCACCTTGTTCAATATTGTGTCAACAATATGTTTATGACCTCAAATGAATATGGAAATGTCAAATACAAATTCAAGACAAACGAACTGCTGCAGGCACATAAATAAATACGCATAAATGGCATGTGAGGACTTTTACCAAACAAGGGTAACTAGGTCCTTTCATAACTAAACCTAACATGCCTTAGGGAATTGAAACCTAACATGTCTTTGGGAATTGAAACCTAACATTGGTTACTCCTAGTAGTGGCCCCACATAGAGAACTAGGTGGCACCTTCTCCATAGTATTGTCCTGTTGATGGCGGCGGTGGCGGTGGTGGTGGCGGTGGAGTTCCCTTGTTCTTGTGACAAGGGCAGCTGCAATCTGGAATGGTGCACAGTGTTTCCTGTGAACCATCATCATGGTCCTCGTCGCCATCATCTTCATCGTCGCTGTTGTTACGGTGGCTCATTTCTGTTTCGACATCGAATATACGATTCTGCAAGTAGCTGATGTACTCCTGATGCAGATGAATTGGAGCACAGTCAACCCACCTAGCGAACCCACAGTTTTCTGGAGCGTTGGAACACTACAAGAAATAAGCCAAGTAAATGAGTGCGGGAAAGGAACATACACATATGTACGAAATAAATATTAATAGAGATTACCCATGCTCATGGGCATTTGAAGAAACGACGACCTCCATTGTCCCCCTCGGTCTCCATCTGAACTAAGCAGTCCTCACCATGCATGCATTTTGGCCAATCTTCATTCCGGGTATCATATCCTCTAAGAGGGGATTCTTTGCTGAAATCACTTTTGCTCTCGACCGGAAACTCATACACTGATTCCCCAAAGAATCGAGGACCAACAGACCCCTCCCACACAATGGGAGGTCCCTTCCTTCCCCCTTTCCTCTCCCAGCACCGAAACCCTTCCCACTAGATGATCCTCCAAACATTTGTACTAGACAAGAACCCTTCCCCCATTCTGAAGTAAGCAGCAATGCACACAACTATGCGTATATATAGGCGGAAGGGGACTAATACCATGGAACTCCAAGAAACACACCCCTTGGATTCAATGGCCCACACCGTCTCAGATTTGAGTGACTGCAGAAACACAACACACGGATTGAATGGCCCACACCTTCACATTTTCGAGTGACTGCAAGAAACACAACACACAGATTGAATGGCCCACATCACTGCATTCAATTGCTCTGCCTTCCATTGAATCTTCACAAAACAATCACCAAAAATTTCGGCAGAACTTCCCCTATTTTTGAAGCATTCACAAACAAGTAAATATTGTCATACAAGGTAATGTGTCAGCTTAGGGTCCATCTTATGTACTTTCTTCGAATGCACAGAAAAGACAACACATCACTGCATTGAATTGCCTTTGACTTTCATTGAATTTAAATTGCATTACATTTTGCATTGGCACGTGACGCGACATAATTATTATGACTCGTCATAAACCTAACATGCCTTAGAGAATTTAGAATAGCCTGGCAGATAACTTCAGGGACCTCATGAATCCCTCTTCTCACGAAATTCCTTCCTAATTTCTTCAATATCATTCCTGAATTGCTCTCCGGCAAGTCTGTTAGCTTCAGCCCTTTGTGCCGCCTGTCGTCCTTCCTCGGCTCTCATCTTCATCTCGTCCCAGCGCATCTGGTCCTTCCAGCTGATGGAGTCGTCGATCCATTTGATGAAGTGACATGCCCTGGTGTCCGGTATAGCAGTCCTTCTACCTCCCTGTGTCAATTCGTAAAAAAAATGATAACAATGTTAGTACTACAAACAATCAACATTTCATCTTCTTTGAGGTCATTACCTGCGAACTGTTTGTTATCTCATGGATCCTCTGGCAACACCAGTACCTCCTCCCGTATGTGCCTTCTTCGAATGAGATAGCCATCCCGCTGTTCATGCCACAATAGCACTCGGGTGGGATCTCATCCTTTGGCCTCTGGTTGGCAGCAAGGATAGATCTGTCTGGATCATTGCGAGGAGCTCCCTCCATGGCTTCTATCTCCCGGCGCAGATGCATGAACCCACCTTGCCTTCTATATCTAGACCTACTCCACTCTGGTCAGCCATTTTGGTTTTTGTAATGTGGGTTCAAGTGGATGAATGAGCGCGATATTAATAGGCCACGTCACCAAGTACCCCAGCCAGTGGGCCAATGGATCCGTGTGGTGTGTTTTTGCAGTCACTCAGGAAGGACTGGTGTGGGCCATTGAATCCGTGAGGTGTGTTTGTTGCAGTCACAGGAAGGAGATGGTGTGGGCCATTGAATCCGTGGGATGTGTTTGTTGCAGCCAGTCAGAAAAAACAGAATATATGATTATTAATATAAAAAAATAATAACCTTAAACAATTTTCAACCAAAAAATAACAACTTTAAACAATTAAATAATTTTCAAACAATTTACCTATACAAAAAGAAAAAACAGAATATATGATTATTAATATAAAAAATCAATAACCTTAAACAATTTTCAACCAGGAAATAATAATTTTAAACAATTAAATAATTTTCAAACAATTTATCTATAAAAAATTAATTAGAAATAATTACCGCCAAATGAAAAGGCAGTTTATGAAATCGCCGTTTCATTTGGCGGTTTCAATAACCGCCAAACCATTTGGCGGTTTGAACAAACCGCCAGATGGTTCAGCGGTTTATTAAACCGCCGGTTCAAACGGCGGTTTATCTCACCCCGTTTGAATCGGCGGTTACATCGTCTTGCCGCCGTATCATTTGGCGGCGGCCATATGATACGGCGGTTGGGTGACAGATTTGCAAAATCTGCCACCCATGAGTTGTTTTTAAAAAATCGTAAAAAAAATTAAAAAAAATTCCTCATTCATTGTCCAGTGAGGGGAAATAAAGGAGGAGAGCACAAAAGGAAAAGAAAATCTATACAATTGGGCTAATATACCATATACTGTACGTATTTGGCTTTAGCGCTTGTTAGCCGAAATGGAAAATTCGAAAACGAAACTGAGAGAACAGCTCCACCAAGTCTCTCACATGCCGGACAAATTGAAACCGAAAAGGTTAGCCATTGTGCTGGCTGGATCCTTTGAATATGTACAGACACCGAGCAATGATGATGTGCGTGTGGACGGAGCGGGCGTTACGGCGGGGTCATCAGCACCAGAGCGGAGCACGCGTGGCAGGGGTGGATTTTGGGATCCCGTGCCGTGTGCCGGGTGCCGAGGGGGTCCGTCCATCCGCCGAGCGTGCCCGTGCTCCCGTCCGGTCTCGTCATCCTCGCGTCCGCCGGATGTCTTAGCTCCAAATCATGTTTAGATCATGGGTCATGGCGAATTGGTGATCAGATTAACAAAGCCAGCAAGGAGCAAGGTAATCAGATGATCCGCCGGGTCTGGGCTCAGGAGCAGTGCCGGTGACATTTGCGAGTTGTGTGGTGCGGCTGGAGCCTGGAGGCCAGGCTGACGGTGGGGCTGTGGCAACAAAAACACGGCGGCGTTCAGGAACCCCAGCCGCGAGCCCGCGATGACAGCAGAATCAGGGAAGGGGACCGCCCTCCCTCGGCAAAGCTGTGGGGGGCACATGATCCCTAGAGGCCAGGCCTGGACCATCAGACACCATCAGCATTTGCTCCCTGCATCAGGCTCGCACCACCATACCGCCGCGACCACGGCGACAGCGACATCTCAGTACGTCCCCATAGCGTTTCAGCACCGCGGGCCACGGGAACGAAGCAGGAGATACAAATCGCCCCCGGCCCATCCCACCCATTTGAGTTTGTAATTGCTCAAGGTGTGCATACCACATGGGGCCTGTTCGGCTGGCAGGTTAAACAGTGCTCGGCTGGCAAGTTTCGGCTTATTCCCTCTCACACAATACCATTTATTTTACCAGCCGAGCACTATTCATTCTACCAGCCGAACAGCCTCATGACATCCTTGCTCCTGTGCGAGAGGTAATTAAACTCACTACTCACCTCAGCACTGCTGCTAGTTTGATCTCAGTAAATTCTGAGTGTTGTTTGACCTCAGCACTGCATGCTTACACTGACATTTGCTGGTCCGTGTGCGAGCAGCGCATCCGGCCATCCCTCCTCCGTCCATGGCACTGGCAGGTCTTGAAAATGGGAAAGCGGGCGTGGTAGCTTTTTGGGTGCCGACATGTAAACTGGCTAGTCAATGACGAGCCACTCCATCATGCCAAAAATCTGCACTACCCTGCTCCTCGATGCTAATTAAACAAGCACCATTAGTCGTTAACCAAGAAAAGAAACACACACAGGGTGCCACTGGACTGGGAGTTCACTGCTAACTTGTCATCATCTTCCTAAAATACTACTGCTATTACTATCTAGGATACATATAGCCTAACTGCTGCTCATCTATTGTCAACCCAACATGCTGTTAATTTGCAGCAGGAAGAATGGCAGAAGGCCGGCCCAAAAGGAAAGGGGGGCATTATGTAATCCAGCTGGTTTTTCTGGCTTCCCTGCAAAGAGCTTTTACCTCCCTAGCTGCTCGCATCTTATCGCTGGTCGCTGCCGTTGATCATATTTGGATCAGGCAGTCCCGATGTAGCAGATCAACGGGCAGCATGCACAAGGGACGTTAGGAGCAGGAACATCCCCGACCCCAGGACCATCAGGCACGATCGGTCTTTTGCCCATGTGTCTGATTCCAAAAGCGATCGATCCATGGACTTATGCAAACATGCCCAACAGGAGACAGCAACGGTCTCATTCAGCCCGTGGCGTTCCTGCATGACAGTATGAGATCCTGGAGCTACAGAACTGTGTGAGGTAAGGCCATGACGGGATCTCAGCAACTTTGATTGTCGTTGATTTACCGTGAGGGAGCCCAGCGCTGCCTGTCATGATGACACTGTCCGAACGCCCACGGATTATTGCCAGCATCATGTCTGAATAAAGCGAGAGAGCGCACATTCATCCCTGGCAGGTCTTAAAAATCGGAAAGCAGGTACCGTAGCTTTTGTGTGCCGACATGTAAACCCAGTCACTGATGAGCCAGCTCATCATGCTAAAAATTGTACTACCACCACTCCGTAAGTCCCTGTAGATGCTGAGCATAAGCACATTGCTTCAGCTTAAACAAACAGCACCACACTGGATTCACTGGTAATAACTTGTCCCCATCTTCCTAAAATCCTTCCCCATCCACATAGGAACTTGTATATATGGTGTCGGTTTGTGCTTACATGTCAAATTTTGCGGGCAGGATTGCAGGTCGGCCAAAAGGATAGGCCATCCTTTTTATCCAGCTGATTTCTTTCCTCTCTGCACCGTGTGTGCTTTGGCTTCTTCCTCTGTCGCCGGTCATTGGTGGAATTCATCATTCAGTCAGACTGGTATGATGAAATAAAGAAAATAAAGTAAGGCCTTGCCCCTTGTGTTCTACAGTATAAAAAAGATGAAGCAGAGTGCAACAAACAATAACCGAACCCCGAGTTACCAACCCCGCTGTAAAATTAGCGCTCCTCGAGCAACATGGATCCGGTTAAACAGCTAGCAATCCAACTGGGCTCAGTACACAAGGAGAAGGGGAGCTACAGTACACGGCGGCGCGCATCTTTGTCAACAGACACGAGGACACGACAGGATCAATCACACGGGTAGGTAGGTTAGCGAAATTCCAGTGTCGTCGAGTACCATCGAGGGGCTTAAATTAAGCAGACGATCAGGACGGATACGTACTCAAAGTCTCCAACCAACACATGATTCCAGCCGAGGCCTCGGGCTCGCCGAGAATATCCCGAGCTCACTGCATCTTTTACTTCCGGTTCCGGGTTTCAGAAACAAGACGATCGAAAAAAAAAAGCAATAGTGTAAGTACGAGTAGTAGAAACTAGAAAGGATTACCGTATATAGAGAGTAGATAAAATAGAACAAACCTGGGCAACAGGTTACAGCCTTACAGAGTTACAGGTGCCCAGGCAGGAGCGAGTACAGGCCAGGCCACGAGCCGTGAACAACCACAACTTCACGAGCCCAATGTCGATGCCATGTTTGAGCTACTCACGTACTGTACGTATTTGCGGTCGTGCGGCACACGGCCACGCTCGTACCGTACTGCACGACGTGACGACGACGAGGCACACACGGCTCGTCGTACTCGTACGGGTACGTCACTCTTTCAAGTTTATCCTCCTTTTCGTCGAATTTTTACAGTGCACACAGGAGCGTACTGCGTACCGACCGTCGAATTTTACAGTGCACACAGGAGCGTACTGGCCACGTACGGGAGTCCTACCAGACCGCACCCCCTCAGGCCACAACACGGAACGCCGTGCGCCCGCCCTCGCACGAGTCGCACGACGACGGTGACAGCGCGAAGCGCCGTCCGCCTCGTCGCCAGCGTCACGGCGCGCGCACGGCGGGTCGGCGGCACGAGAGCTAGCCCTGCCGCTGCGGGCCCTCCGGCGAACGGCACCACGACCATCGACGGGCATCGGAGTCTAGCGGCCTCCGATCCGCTTTTCCCAACCGTTTGCTTGTTCCCTTCCCCTGGAAAAAAAAAAGGGAGCAGAGCGTGGCATGGAGCATGGTGCGGTAGCCTGTAGCGGTACAACACAAAAAGACGTGACGGCGACGAGAGCAGCACCACGTTGTAATTTGTAACGTACTGGTACGAGCGCCACTGCTAATGTGAATGTGGGATGTCAGAATACTTGCCTTTATACCTGGCCATGTTTGGTTAATTAGAGTTCTAAAAGCGCTAAAGAGAATCTTTCTTGCATGGAGTACTAAATGAAGTCTATTTGCAAAACCCAGCCACGGATGAGTGTAACTTTTCGAGACGAATCTAATGAGCTACAGTAATCCATGATTTGCTACAGTAATGCTACAGTAACCATCTTCTAAACGTGCGGTCAAAGGCCTCATTAGATTCGTCTCGCGAATTAGCATAGGGGTTGTGGAGGTAGTTTTGTAAACTGTATTTATTTAATACCCCTAATTAGTGATCAAAGTTGTGAACAGTACTACTAATTTTTATAACTTCCGGATCCAAACAGACCCAGGGAAATGAATGAGCCTCGAGCGGTTAGCATGGCATCAGCGCTACCACCTAGTGCAACGGTGACGACAAATGCTGTTACCAGTATCACGAATACCAGTACTAGTACAAAGATGGTTTGGAGTATGACAGGCAGCATCCAAATCCTCGTGGCCGGAATATTTTTTTTTCGCAAAAACACGTTTGAATACACCTGCTTCGGACAAAAAGCAAAAGACCTAGGGCACGTTTGGATTGCGCTTGTGTTAGCCACGCCAAAATGAGGGATATTTGGCGAAGAAATTCGCCGCTAGCATTTTGCTGTCCCAAGGGCGTGAAAACAACTGCATGCTGCCGCAGTCGCACGGGCACACCAAAAATTGGTATTCATCGAAACACGTACAACGCAACAACGCACGCAATCAACTTCCAAAAGAGTGGTAGGGCTCGCACCGGTAGCCATCCAAACAACCCTCTAGACTTTCAACTACGTGCACTAAGGCGTTACCATTTTACCCAAAAAAAATTACTCTTTTGTCGGTAGATTGAGATCTTGCTTATGCACCGGTCATCGGAAATTTTCGGTAGAAATTGAGTAGGGATAAAGAAGACTTGGGATTAGCGTTTGGGATTACCAGTGGACCATGAGCGTAGAGGGAGGTCGAGGAGGCTTGTCGGTCGGTGGCGGAGGTGGGAGAGACAGCATCGGTGCGAAGGTGACATAGGCACCACCGGAGCCGGACATAAGAGGAGCCCTAGTAGGCGGTGGGGACATCAGGCCTTGATTGGCGACGGTGATAGAAGCGGCGGAAGTCACTGGAGCCCAGACAGGTGGTGGTGCTGGCAGGACCTGGCGGGTCAAGCGTCACACGAGACAGAGGAAACGCACACGAGATAGATGAAGCTCTCGAGACGAAAAGATAAGGAAAAAAAAAGGAGGCACAACGTGAGTAAGATAAAGCTCTCGAGATGAAGGTAAGGAAACTGTTGCACATCGTTGATTGACATCGAATAGTAAGAACAGTGATCGACCCAAGTTCACAAAGAGAAAAAGGTGATCGACAGTGAGTTGATTTTTCAATCGACTCATACGGAAACATTCCAAAAAGCTTTACCGCGTAAGACAAAGGTCTTGAGATGAAGCGCTAAGGAAACAGTTCCATTGAATAGTAAGACCAGTGATCATCCCAAACTCAAAAAAGAAAAGAAGGGTGATCAAGGGAGCCGATTCTTCAATCAACTCATAAGGAAACATTCAAAAAAACATTACCATTGCCTAGGGTAACCAAAGCTGATAAATCTGTTTTTACTATTATCATGTTCAGCAGCCAGCACCCAACCACGTACTAGCGTCGAGTACAAAAATACAGAGCGCCTGCCGCCTGGAGCCTCTTGGATTGGATAGCGTACGTGTACGGGGTGTAGTCAGTACATCCCGGGCCCCAGGAATCCAAGAGGGCGCTGGGTGGGGCCCCGCAGGCAGGGGCCGACCACGTCATTTGGGCTTTCGAATTCCAAAACAAAACAGCTCCCACCACCCGGCACCCGGCCCGAGGACGGGGGAGGCAGCAGACTAGCAGAGGCAAGGCAGCAGGCAGGCACAGCCGCAGCAGCCTCACGGGAAAGCGCTGATGAGAGAGAAACAGAAACGCCGCAGCAGAGGCGGAGGAGGCCCATCGCCATAAAACCGCTCCCCCCTTCTCACCCCGCCCGGCGCCGGGGGAGAGAGACAGAGAGGAGAGGGAGAGGAGATTAGAGGAGGGAGGCTCCCAGCGGAGACAGAGGGACAGAGAGAGAGAGAGAGATGGCGTCCGGCGCGTCGTCGTCTTCTCCGCCGCCGCCGGTGCTCTCGCTCGCCGTCGCCGTCGCCGTCGCCGTCGTCGTCCTGCTGCTCGCGCCGTGCGGCGGCGACGCCAGGCCGCCGCCGGCGCTCCACGGGGTGCGCCCGCTCGCCTTCGACGAGGGGTACGCGCAGATCTTCGGCAGCAGCAACCTCGCGCTCCTCCGCGACGGCCGCCGCGTCCGCCTCGCCCTCGACGAGTCCACCGGTGAGCGAGCGACCGAACCCCTGACCGTTTCAGTTCCCTCCCCGAGATTTCGGGCCGAGCCGGGGGGCGCATTGCACTTTCCTTTTTTTCGAATCGGCCCTGCGGAGGGGTGTCCTTGAGATTTTCGCTAACTGCCGGGCGTTCCTGGCGAAACCGCCACCGCCTTGTTCTTCTTCCTCCTCCGTGCAGGCGCCGGGTTCGCGTCGCAGGACCTGTTCCTCCATGGCTTCTTCAGCGCCGCCATCAAGCTGCCCGCCGACTACGCGGCGGGCGTCGTCGTCGCGTTCTACGTACGTTTCGATTGCTGAAACCAATCCACCTGGCCGCCATCAGCCATCAACAATGCTTACTGACAAGTCCTCGATTGCTTTCCTTCCTTGTTGCTTCCGCAGCTGTCGAACGGCGACATGTACGAGAAGACGCACGACGAGCTGGACTTCGAGTTCCTGGGCAACGTGCGCGGCCGCGAGTGGCGGGTGCAGACCAACGTGTACGGCAACGGCAGCACCCACGCCGGCCGGGAGGAGCGCTACGACCTCCCCTTCGACCCCACCGACGACTTCCACCACTACTCCATCCTCTGGACCAGCCACCGCATCATGTGAGCCTCACCTATCTCTTGCCCTGTCTCTCGGCATTCTTCCCCGTTCAGTTCAGTTACCCCTTCCATGCCCCGTCCCCGTCCGCCCGGCACGATTCGGGGAAGACGAAACGCACTAGCGTTTGCCTGCTGAAATACATTGATCCGAGGCGTGCGCATGTGTGGGGCTCATCTCATGGTCTGGAGCGGAGGCCTGCCAGAAATCGGAAACGCCTCTGTTCTTTTCTTTCTCCTTGCCTCTGTGCTTGCGCTGAAAGTTTTTGGGGCAGTCCTTTTCTTTGCCTCTTTTGCTGCTGGGTGCTGGCGTCGCCACGCTCTCTGACCCCGGGCCAATTTGGTACCTTCCCGAGATCTTTGCGCCCGTTTCAATGCGCGTTCCTTGGATTCCCTTGCCAAAAGGAGCAGCTGAAAGATATTCTTGTCGTATGAAAGGGGAAGATAAAATCACATGGTGATGACAGAGACAATGTTCTTCCATTCAAATTCAAATAGTTGTGTTCTGCTTCTGCATCGTTTTTGCCGTTCCCGAGCTTGATCGAAATAGTTGGTCATGTCATTGTGTTCACTTGTGTTTGTTTGTGCTGCACTGACATTGCTCCGGGTGGTGTTGGTGTGGACGGCAGATTCTACGTGGACGAGACCCCGATCCGGGAGGTGGTGCGGACGGCGGCGATGGGCGCGGCGTTCCCGTCCAAGCCCATGTCCCTGTACGCCACCATCTGGGACGGCTCCGCCTGGGCCACGCTGGGCGGCCGCTACCGCGTCAACTACAAGTACGCGCCGTTCGTGGCCGAGTTCGCCGACCTCCTCATCCGGGGCTGCGCCGTCGACCCCACCGACCACTCGGCCGCCGCCGCCGCGTGCGACGCGAGGGCCAGCCTGGAGTCGCTGGCCGTGCCCGCGGAGCAGCGCGTGGCCATGGTGGCTTTCCGGCGCGCCCACACCTCCTACTCCTACTGCCACGACCGGCGGCGGTACCCCGTGGCGCTGTCGGAGTGCGGCGCCAGCGCGGGGCTCCTCCCCGGCCGCATGTTCGGCCCCGACGGGATGAAGATGCACGGCCGGCGCGGCCGGCGCTCCCCCGCGCGCGGTCGCCGCGGCGGCGCCCAGGACGACGTCATGTGATCCCCGGCCGGCGTGGCTGCCGAACTGATTCCTAGGCTGGCTGTATAAAGGCGGGGCGGGCATGATTGCTTGCGGTGGGATCTCGAGCCTGTCCGGGATGGTTGCTTGCATTGTACACTGCCATGGCCTGCCCCCATTCGCCATGGGAGTAGCTCCTGTTTATTGCCGTGCTGGACCATTTCCTTGCCCAGTGCCAGTGCCCCGCGCCCCCGCCATTGATCGGGAAAAAGCTACTGCTCGCTCGCGGCTCGATCCTGTGGTTTACTGCGCTGCCATTTACCGCTCGCTCGCGTTCATGGATCC
>CM014271.1:31337744-31357827 GCA_004135705.1 Alloteropsis semialata
ACAATATCCAGGACTAGCAGCTGCCAAATGCGCCACCGTCTGCCTTGTGCCGTCCGAGGTCCAACCATTGCCACACGCACGTGAGGCTGCGAGAGCAGATGCCAAGCGAAGCAATTGCGCAACCATTCATCCTCCCACTTCTGGTAGCCTGGTATCCAGTTGCTCTTCATGACGGCAGCGAGCGGCCGAGCGCGCAGTCAGTCCAACCCCACCGCCGCGTCCGTTTGCGCCGGTTTTCACGAAGCCGCAGCAGCATAAATCCCTGGATTCATTGCGTCTCAGCAGCCGCAGCAGCTCTGATACCTTCCTTGAGATGCAGGCCGCCTCCTCGCTTTCAAGGCTCTTGGGGCGACTTCTTTGGTTTTTGATCTTTTTGGGAAAGAATATCACAAATAGATCCTCTGAGAAAAGAATTTTAAAAATGGATCCTGAGGTCGGCGCCGTGATTCACGGCGTTGAGCTATAACGTCTCGACGCCGTGAATAACGGCGCCGAGGTCCATACGACGTGGAAACGGCATGACGGACGTGGTGTTGACGTGGCGTCTGAGGTCGGCGCCGTGAATCTTGGCGCTGACCTCAGCGCCACAGATCTTGAGCATGGCCTGCTGCAGTGCTGCTGGCCTGCTGCAGTGCTGCCGCTCCCGCTCTCCCTTTTCTCCTGTTATTTTTTTACTCCTGCCTGCTGCAGTGCGCCGAGCTCGGTGGCCGCCGTTGGCCTGGTGGTCTTCGCATACAGGCACCAGACCAGCCACCCATGCAGGGGACAGGAGCAGCAGCAGCAGTGAGTTTAAGACCGTGTTCAGATAACTCAGGATAATTTTTGGATCAATTAGAATCTTGCATGTATGGAGCTCTAAATGAAGTTTATTTACAAAATCTTTTCACAGATGAGTGCAACTTTGCACAACGAATCTAACGAGCCTAATTAATCCACGATTTGCTACAGTGATGCTACAGTAATCATCCTCTAATCGTGCGGTCAAAGGCCTCATTAGATTCGTCTCGCGAATTTGACAGGGGTTGTAGAGGTAGTTTTATAAACTGACTTTATTTAACACCCTTAATTAACGGTCAAAGATGCATTTAATACAGGGATCAATTTTTTGATCCCAAACGAACACGGCATAAAAAAACAGCAGAAAAGTGTGGCGATGCATTCATGGACGGAGAGGTGGCAGAGAGAGGTGACATAAAGCGATCACACCTTCCTCCTCTCTCTTCCGTTCACATCAATCAAATCCTCTCTCTTGCACTGTGCGTCTGTGCCCGCACGGGCCAATGCCCAACACGCACAGTGGCAGCCACAGTGGTGCATGCATGCCTGCATATTGCCTCACGCAGCTCTAGGTTACTCCTCCGTCCCAGAAAGAATGCAATTCTAACACAGTGTCACGTTTTAGTATCGTAAATTTGATCAATTATAGATTAAAATATATCAATATTTATAATATGAAATAAATATCATTACATTAGTTATAAAATATATTTTTATAATAAATTATTTAGAGCCATAAATATGAATATAACTCACTAGAAGTTTAGTGAAACATGAAGTACTCTAAGTAATACGTAACACATAGTTATATTGTTTTTAGGATGGAGGAAGTACCTCTGTTCAGCCCCGAGTGCGCACTGTGCATGCATGCATGCATGGCATGGCACGGCTCCTCGGCTGCCGGGTTGCTGTCTCCGCCGCACTGCAGCAGGCACGAGTAAAAAAATCACAGGAGAAAAGGGAGAGCGGGAGCGGCAGCACTGCAGCAGGCCATGCTCAACGCCAAGATCTGTGGCGCTGAGGTCAGCGCCAAGATTCACGGCGCCGACCTCAGGCGCCACGTCAACACCACGTCGGTCATGCCGTTTCCATGTCGTATGGACCTCGGCGCCGTTATTCACGGCGTCGAGACGTTATAGCTCAACGCCGTGAATCACGGCGCGGACCTCAGGGTCCATTTTTGGAATTCTTTTTCCAGAGGGTCTATTTGTGATATTCTTTTCCGAAAAGAATCAAAAAGAAAAAAAAAGTCGGGCTCTTGGGCGTCTGAGACGCAGTAACGCCTGCATTTCATATGGCCCCGCGCTGCCGCTGCTTGCGGCTGATCAGAGTCCAGAGCTCTCCTTGCGGTTAAGGGGTGCGAGGTGTTGTTCTGCATCTGCCCTACGAGAGCACAGATCAACTGGAGTACATGGTCCCATCTGAAATCTTTCATCTGTGGTGCTAGTGCTTGCCCGTGCACAGGTTATTTTTTTTTGAGGGAAATGCACAGGTTTAATTCGGTGGCACTGTGCTGGTAATAGCAAAGCTGGCCTGCAACTGCCTGAAAAATGGCTCCGAACCATGGTCAGCCATTGGCACTTTGGCAGTAGGGCCATCCGCAGCGGACGTTGCCGTCTCATTTCTCATCACAGTCACAGCATCCAGCCATCCACCAGTATCTGCAGTGGAGGAGACAGTAGCCATGCCATGGTCGCCACTCGTATGCAGGACATGGACATGGAGGCCGCATGTCCTGCCTCTCGTTCTCTCTGCAGCCGCAGCCACGCGGCCCCTACATTCTACATGCATGGACAGCATCTTGCCTGTAAACGAGCAGAGCCCACAGGCTAAACCGCCACAGGCCCACAGCCACCCGGGTCGTGACTGAAGATTGAAGAATGAGACCAACGCAAGAGGGCCACGAGAATAATTCAGATTGCTCCAGCTTCGGAATGTAAAGCCCATTCTGAAGCTCCTGCGAAAAACGGCACTGGATGCTAGAGTGTCTGCGATGCGAAGTTCCGCCTTCTTCGAGGTCAGCATCCTGCAAAACTTGAGACGCCTCGAACAAATCTGACAGGGGCAAACACGAAAAACGTGCTTTGAGTTTTGAGTGAATGCGAGTTCATCGCTGCTCCCGGATCATGTTCCTGGCTTCCTGCTCCCTGTGTGCCGCTGGTTCCCTTGTTCGCCGATGCTTCAGGCACAAGGGTCGTGCCGTGCGGGCATGGCAGATCCAGGCGTCACCACCGCTGCTCGGCGGTTGACGACGACAGAATCATGTCGGCAGGCCAAAACAAATAAGACCGTAGAATTTGCTCTCCTCCCGGCCCACCCAAGTTCCGCTGCCAAGTGCCATGCGCGCGTGGAGGACCTCTAATGAATCATGTCGGCAGGCCAAAACAAATAAGACCGTAGAATTTGCTCTCCTCCCGGCCCACCCAAATTCCGCACTGCTCGGCCCATAGAGGCTCACAGGTCCATCCTCAGATCGCTTTACATGGACTACAAGAAGCAAACTGTCGGATGGGCCCAAAAAATAAAAAGTCCTTGCCACCTCCCTCAACGATCAACATAATCTAATTTACCCCCCTTCAACCAAAAAACCAGATATTACACCTCTAACTATTGAAACCGTTCAATTTACCTCCCCCGGCGGTTTTGAAAGGCGGGATTGCTGACGTGGTGCCATATCAGCGATTTTACGTAGCGCCACGTCTGCTAAAGGGGGTAAATTGGACTTTGTTGATAGTTCAAGGTGGTCAACAGAACTTTATCAAAAATAGTTACAAAAATTTTTTATCTTAGAAAGCATATGCAATTAAAATCCTAAATCTGGTTGCATCATAGAAAAAATCATATAAATTTCTTTTATCTAAAAATACGAAAAAGCAGTTTTATATTTTTTAAACCATGCTCTATCTTCTGGTTCATGTTTAGAAGTTATTAGATCTTTCAAAATACTTTGATTACGATCATTTTTATTTTCAAATTAAAATTAGACGTTTTTAACAAAGTCAACTTCAACTCGTCTCGTTTAGCTCGTCTGAAGTTGAGCTCAAATGATATAGGAGATGATAATAAATAAGTTGAGACTACGTACAATAGATAACATAACCAACATTTAGCAAAAAAAATAAAGTATGACAATAGAATCTAAATAACTTTTAACTGGGCACTATAAATAGAACATGATTTTTTTTAAAAAAAGTGAAACTAGTTTTCATATTTTTGAGCTAAAATGAATTTTTGAGATTAAACCAGATTTTATGATTTTTAATTACAAATTTTTTTTGAAGGAAAAATAATTTATAATATTTTTGTCGATAAAGTGTAGTTGACCCCTGAACTATCAACACAGTCCAATTTATCCCCTCGTAGTTGACATGGCGCCATATTGGACTGCTGACATGGCGCCACATCGGCAAAACCGTCTTTCAAAACCGTCGAGATGGGTAAATTGGCCGGTTTCAATACTTGGGGTTGTTAAATATCCGATTTTTCGGTTGATGGGGGTAAATTAGATTGTGTTGATCGTTGTGGGGGTGGAAATGACTTTTTCCAAAAAAAAACCATGTGCGTGCAATTTCACACAGAAAGCTTTGGAATGGGCATTCGTTGGGTCTCTTTGGTTGGGTGCAAAAGCCAAAAGCCAACCAAAGGGCCCAAAAGTCCCAGCTGCTTTTACCCAAAAGCAGCTTTCACTCTAGTTCAAATCCAAAAGTATCTCCCCTTCTGCTTTCACTGGCTTTTGAGGTGGGCAACTTCATGAAAATTACCCACCTGCCACTGGTTATGAAAAAAAAACAATTCATTTCTTTCTAATCCCCCGTCGTCTCTCCCTGTTTGGTACCCTTCCCGTCCGCAGGTCCGACCGCATGCCGGCAGCTTGAATTGTCACGCGGGCAAAGCAGAGGAAAGATCAACACCAGAAGGCGGCATTGATAGTCCCGCCCGGCGGGGCACGGGCGCGACTAGAGATGGCAATCCTACCCACGGGCGCGGATACCCGCGGGTTTCATACCCGATAGGGTAGGGTATGGGTATGAAATCTCGCCCGGGTAAGGGCGCGGGCACAAAATCTCGCCCGCGGGCAGCGAGCGGGCATGAAATCTCACCTGCGGGCAACCCGTGAGTTACCCGGTCTAGTAAACTAGTCCTGGATGCAGAGGCCCATCAACACATACACAACCCACGGCCAAAAAAATACGCTATGGCTCTCACGCCGCCAGGCGCCAACCCCCTCCCCCTCGTGCGTTTGCTCTCGTTGCTCGCGCCGCCAGTCCCCTCGCGCGGTCGCGCTCGCGCCCCAGGCCCCAACCTCCAACCAACCCGCCGAAGACTCCGTGTCCATGACGAGTCCGTCCACCGCTCTCCTGTCCCTGTTCTGGTCAGCTCGATCGGGCTGCCCGGTGTGCATGCTTGCTCCGACCTGCTCTGCTAGAGCATAGCCGCCCAGGGCGTCAGCCGCTAGGCTGGCCCGCTCCGGCCTCCAATCGATGTAATAATTGTTTGGCTTATGTGTGGCCGTGGCATATATGGCTTTTGCCTTGTGCTGTTGTGCAAGTCAGGCGAGTGTAATGTGCAAGTGCATGACTATTTTCTATTTGTTGTCATTCTATGCCTTTGCCTATGCACTATGAACAGTAGTTATATGTTACATCTGCATCACTATATCCATGAACAATATTTATTGGCAGGTTGTTGTCAAGTGTCATCTTCTATATTGATCAAGTCACTTTGTGTTGGTTGTGGCTTACTTTGTGTGAAATTGCTATTGTCATATATAGTTCTATTTATGTATTCATGTGATTTATTTGCTGCATGCCCGACGGGCGCCCGATACCCGCGGGTACCCGGCGGGTGCGGGTGCGGGCAAAGAATTTTGCCCACAGACATGTTTGCGAGCGGGCAAAGGCAAGCATCACGGGCATGCTCACGGGCGGGTAAATGTTTTACCCGCATCTTACCAGCCATTCCTAGGCGCGACGCACGGAACGGATCCATCCCGCCGGCCTTTTTTTTACGATTTTTCAAAAACAACGGATCCAAGAGCTTGTAACCGCCGAATCATATAGCGGTTACAAAGACCGCCATATGAATTAGCAATTTAATATAAAAACATATATTTGCTCTGCATGCCGAACCTAACCGCCAGATGATTTGGCGGTAGGTGTCAGCACCTGGGCCCAGCCCTCCTAACCGCCAGATGATTTGGCGGTAGGTGTCAGCACCTGGGCCCAGCCCTCCTAACCGCTAGATCATTCGGCGGTAGGGGAAGGCAGGGCCTTCCCGTGCCGTTTGATCCAGCGGGAAGGCTTCCCACCGTCGGATCCACGACGGCAGCCCCCTACCACCGAATGATTCGGCGGTTAGGTCGTTGTCGCCTATAAAAGGCGAAATTGAGTTGAAAATTTCATTCTAAATCAGAAAAAAGAAAAACTAGGGTTAGAGAGGAGGGTGAGGGAGAGGGAGAATCAGCGGCGAAGCCCTGCCGGTTATGCGCTTCGGTTTCAGGTAAAATCCGATCTCGTAGTTGTAACTTCAATTTGGTAGATGTATGACTTTGTAGTTATTTTAGTATTTAGTTTACACATTATAAAATCGTAGTATTATTTTTGAGTTACTGATATTAGACTTAGTTACTGAAATTAGTATTAGAGGCAGTTACTAATATTAAATTTAGTGACATTAGTTTGAGTTACCTTATATTTAGTGTCATTAGAGATAGTTAGAGTCATTACTTTTAGTGATATTAGATCTTTATTAATATATCTTTTTATATTAGATGTACTGATATTAGAGTTTACACCAGAATTTTATATAAACTGTAATTATGCATTTTAGAGTTTACATTAGAGTTTATATCTTTTTATATTAGAGTTTCTGTTAGAGTTTTATGCATATTAAAATTTATATAAGAGTTTAAATTAGAGTTTATATTAGAGTAATGACTTTATATTAGAGTTTATATTAGAGTAATGACTTTATGTTAGAGTTTAAATTAGAGTTTATATTAGAGTAATGACTTTATATTAGAGTTTAAATTAGAGTTTATATTAGAGTAATGATTTTATATTAGAGTTTATATTAGAGTAATGGCTTTATATTAGAGTTTATATTAGAGTTTACAGTAGAGTTTTATTGATATTAGATTCTATATACGAGTTTATATTATAGTTTATAGTAGAGTATTATTCATAAGTCATTTTATGAGTACAAAATCGTATTAATTCTTCTTATTGTTCTGGTTTGGTTTTAGGCATGTCTGAACCCTTATTAGAGATGGCAATTCAACCCGTGGGTTTTGGACCCGACGGATGCGGGTGCGGGTTCAAAATTCCACCCGCGGGTGCACCCGAACCCGAACCCGAGATTCGCGGGTGCAGGTGCGGGTCTGAAATTTTACCCGCGGGTACACCCGCACCCGCCCGCATACTGTAAAAAACCCTGCACATTATTGATTGTGGTTGCACCTAAATGCAATTGGAAGCAATATAAGATCTCTCATACATTAATTTGAATGTTAGATGTAATAGTTTATCTATTTGGTTATTTGTTGATTTGGAGATCATGTTGTTGTCCTCCCTAATGTTGACTGCATTGTAAAACTTAAATGTATCGTTGTCTGTGAATTTTTATTTGTTGATTTGGAGACCTCTATTTGATTATATATTTATATGTTTATTCGGAGACTATGAAAATTAGAATTTTTATACTACTAGAAAATTGAAAACTATATGTGTAAAAGTAAAACTGTGAAATTACTTAAATCATGCTCAAATTCTATCATTTGTGCATGTGATGCTCCCAGACCCGCGGGCACCCGAAACCCGGCGGGTGCGGGTGCGGGTGTACAAATCCACCCGCGGGTTTCTCGCGGGCGGGTTTTTTCCTATCCCGCAGGTTTGGCTGCAGGCGGGTTTTCACTAAACCCGCACCCGAATCCGCGGGTGCCATCCCTAACCCTTGTGGTTCCAATTATACTATGGATCACGGCAAGTTAGATATGGTCCTGAAGGGGTAGACCTGTCAGAATTTAGTTCTACCACCAGAAAAATAGCTAGAGCAGCAGAGAGAAATTGGGTTTTAATAACAAAATGGCTTTATCATTCATTTGGACTTGATAAGGCCAGCATGACCTGTCAGTGATGGAAGTGATGAACAGAAGCTTAACTACGTATTGGGAACTTGTTCCGCTTCAAGGAACCCAGAACTGGAGGTCATTTGTGACACTTTGTATGCAGCATGGTATGCCACTGATGTTGCTTGTGCGAACCTTCCACAAGGCTGGGTCCAGTAGTGAAGTGCACAAAAAAATTGAAGATACTGGACGGGAAAACCTTTAAGATGCTACTGGGGAGGAAGGTGAAGAAGTGGAAGAAGGGGCAGCCGGACAAGATTATTACGCACCCCCTGAACCATCGGTGGAGCTTGATGAAGCAGAAAATTTTTCTGATATGGTTTTGGAGGCAGAGAGGGAGGACACAGAGCATCAGCAGTACATTGAGGAGGACTTGTCGGATGATGACGACGATGAGGGGTTGCAAGTGCCAAGGAACTGGGTCATCTATGACTTCTCACAGCTTACGTTAAATGAAGGCCAACAAGTCCCATGGGAGTACAAGTGCAGCGAGGTTTGCCTCAGTTCGTGCTACAAGACTGCTGAAGAAATGAAGGATGCAATAAAACAGTGGTCCATTTTGTGTTTGCAAAGGGAGTTCAGGGTTGTTCTGAGCAGCAAAAAAGTCTATGACATATGCCGCGTCACAGAAGGGTGTCCTTTTAAGGTTCACGCTTTCTGTGGTTAGTGGAGGACTTACTGGGAGATGAGCAGAATCGAGGATGACACATGTGTGCTTGAGCAGTTGGACACAGACCACCGGAACCTCACATCCGGTTTTGTGGCTAACTTCATGTATGCACAGATCATTGAGAATCCAAGCTATGAGCCCAAGTCTATAATATGTGCCATTGAGGAGAAATTCAAGTACAAAATTAGCTACGGCAAGGCATATAGAGCGAGACAGAAGATATTCAAGATGAAGTGGGGGACTTATTAGCATCCTACGACAACCTTCCTGCTTTGCTCCACGCCATATGCCAGCGAAATGAAGGGAGCTTCTATGACCTTAAGACTTTTCCCTCTGTCTTAAGGCCAGGGAAGCAAGTTCTGCAGCGGGCATTCCTGGCATTGGGACCATGCATTAAGGCTTTCCAACACTGTAGGCCAGTAATATAAACTGACGAGACCTTCCTGATAGGAAGGTACTGTTGGCGATTCTTAATGACAACTTATTACTGTCAACAAAGATATAAAACATGATAAAACAAATAGACATAGGGTTGTTTACTAATGAATTCCATGAGTTTTGGTGCATATGTGCTTACAGGAATAAAGTGGCAAAAGAAGAGCTAAAATGGGCTTAGGGCCAGGTCGCCCGACCTTCCCTGGTCGGCCGACCTGGGTACAGGCCCAGTGAGGTCCATCCTCAGCCCACCAACAAGAAGCACACTCAGAAGTGATCAGGCACGTTGATATCAAGACGGTGGTAATGAAGAGTAGGGATTGGGCCACGTGGCAAGCACATGGATTCATGGGCCCACATCGCTAACTTAACTGACACATCTTTGCCATTACCTACCGGAAACCGACCAAAGGACCCACTGGAGAGTGACACTGACGAAGTGGGGCCGAGGGGCCACAGCCCTGGGTCGGCCGACCTAGCCAGGTCGGCCGACCGAGCCGCGCGCCCAAATCGCCACCGCCTTCACCAGCAACTGTCAACCGCCACCAGGAGTTCATCCGTGCCGTGTATCATCAACGTCGGTGAATCTGATGGTCGGCCGATCCCCCTAGTCGGCCGACCTGGGCCCATCTCCAGACCGCCTCAACCGCTGCAAACCGACTCCAAACCGCCTCTCCAAGCTATAAATAGCTGGACTCGGGGCAGGGCTAATCATCATCGAGGAGAAGTGAAGATCCAAGGTGAAGCCCTCCTCATATCCAGAGTAGAAATAGGGAGAGAGTGAGGGAGAGTCTGGAGGAGTCCCGGCCTGTCGGCGACCCTCCACCTGTACCTCAACGGATGCGAGCTACTCAGTAAGTATCCGGGATTCAACTAGTAATTAAGTCTGAGTTATAGATAAGTTAAGTCTCTATTGTGCTTGTGGATTCGTTGCTTTATTTATAAAGTATTCTAATTTTTGATCAAGGTTAGGATAGCTGATATTATCTTAGGCGTGGTGCTTAGGTGTATATCTGCCCTCGTTTGCCTCGTAGCCCCACGGATTAGTAGAGGTAGGCGGCAGGTGGTGACAGCCCTGTCCGTCCTGTGTAATCCTCCACGTACGGGTACGGCGTAGAGCTGTTGGCCGGCAATTTCCTAGAGGCCTAGGATACCCCTGTGCCTAAAGCAAGCATAGGAGAATTCTCTTAACTATAATCAGAGCCTTAGTGCTAAGTTATCCTCTCTACCCAGCCTTTATATACACTCGATCGATCCGGCTCAGCTTTAGTGATTAGATACACTTTTACGTTCCCTGTGGATTCGATACCTGGTTTACTCACGGGTGAAAGCTAATTTGACAGCCGTGCGCTTGCGGACTTTCTGTTTGCCACCGCTGGTGTCAACAGGTACAAAGGCACAATTCTCACCACCGTTGTTGGCGACGGTAACAATCAATTAGTGCCTTTGGCCTTTGCTTTTGTGGAGAAAGAGAGCGGAGACAGCTAGTATTGGTTTCTGGAGAGGCTGAAGAGTATGGTTCTGGGGGATGTGCTAAACGTGTGTGTCATACATGATAGGCACAAATGTATTCTGCAAGCAATTGAAGAAATAAAGAATGGCAGCACTGAGCGGCAGACATTACCACGATGGCCCGACGTCATGAGTAGGTGGTGCATGCGCCACATGGGGGCAAATTTTCATAGCCAGTTCAAGAACAAGGCACTGATGAAGCTGTTCAAGTGCTTATGCAGCCAGAATCAAGAGAAGAAGTTCAAACAAATCTGGAAGAAACTAGATGACCTTACGAATAAACAAATAAAAGAGCTCGCAAAAAAACCCATGACAAATCAAGCAGACGAGCCCAAGTCTCTTGAGGATGTGTGGTTGGACACTAGCCAGACTAG
Organism: Alloteropsis semialata; assembly: GCA_004135705.1. NCBI lineage: Eukaryota > Viridiplantae > Streptophyta > Magnoliopsida > Poales > Poaceae > Alloteropsis > Alloteropsis semialata. Next base: position 31,348,639 of record CM014271.1, read on the forward strand.
AAGGAAAAAGGGTCGTGCAGTTAAGACTTTCAGCCAGCGGATTGAGAATGAACTCAAAGAAAAATGGGCATTGATCTATGATGAAGGAGGTGCTCGGCAGGGTATAAAGACTACAAACTATGCCGAGGTTTACAATTGGGTGCTTCGTGGAGCTAGGGGCCTCCCCCTAGTGGAAATCATCGAGTTCTTCGTGTACCGCACAATCAAATATTTTCATGACCAGTATGGAAAGACTGCGGCTGCCATGAAAAATAACCAATTGATGTACGGCTACAAGATGACCGAGTATATGGACGAGAAGCAGAAGAAGGCTTTATTGCACCGTGCGTATCCGCAGGGTTCAGCTGAACAGCGGTTCGAGGTTCTTTGCAAGGACAAAGGGACAATGGTGGCTGGACGGGAAAGGGTCAGACAAGAGTGTGTTCTCCGGAACGATAGTTGCATTTGCTCGTGTCAGAAGCCTCAGCTGCTGCACATGCCTTGCTCCCATGTGATTGCTGTCTGCTATGAAGCTGGGGGACTGCAGCCCCATATGTATGTCTCTCCCTACTTCTTCAAGCAAACCATTATGTCTACTTGGAGTTCTGAGGTGTATGGCTATGGAATATTTGGATCCTTCACCAACAACCCGGGGAAAAAATGCAACTTATATCCCCGATCCAGATCCAGAAATGAGGTAAGGCCGTGGACGACGAAAGAAGAAGCGCGTTAGGAATAACATGGATCGATCTAAAGCTGGTCCAGACGTGCGTATTTGCTCTAAGTGCAATGAGGTTGGGCACACATACAAAAAATGCACTGCGACGTTTTATTATGAACCAAGCTGTGCAGGAGGGTCATCAAATGTGGTCTCAAATCCTCCATCAAGGGGCGCTGGTCGTGGCAGTGGCACCAATGAGGGCCTCATATAGAACTACTTTACCATTGTTCAGTTTAGTAGATTGTAATATTTGTAACGTAATATTAGTAACATAAGTTGTGAAGTTCGTTAATATTAGTTATGTAATGTAAGTTCTGTATTATAAGTTCTGTAATATTAGTTATGTAATATAAGTTCTGTATTATAAGTTCTGTAACGTAAGTTATTGTTTGTAATACAAGTTATTATTTTTAATACAAGTTATGTTTTTAATATTATTTTTTCTATGTCTATGTTTACCTTATTCTGTATTTTTCCACAAATTCCGTGAGCTATAGCGGACCCTTCTGTAGGAGCGTACGTGACTCCTGAGTTGCTCGACAGTCGAGTCGACCAGCACCACCATTCGTACTACTCCGCCGTGCTGGGGGTCGATGCCGGGGGCAGCTTTCGGTCTCGTGTCGGCATGAACTATATGCCGCTATACCCCCGCTTTGTTCCGAGGTAAGCCATCACTTCAGATTGTCAATATTTATGATATGTTATAAATTTATATTTAATGCGAGCACTACTTTGCATTGCAGGTTACGCGCAACAGGCCTTCTGCCTCTCGCGCGTCTGGTGGAGGGCGACCTGGACTGGCTGCACGTTCCGGTACCGAACCGCATGACGCGGTTCCAGTTTGACTACTCCTTGCTGGCGGCTCTCTTGGGCAGGTGGCGGCCAGAGACGCACACCTTCCACCTCACCGTGGAGGAGATGGCCCCCACTCTGCAAGACGTGGCCATCCTGCTTGGCCTGCCGCTAGCAGGCGACGCCATGGGGGCGATCGACCCTCCGGCCAATTGGCGGCGGCACCTCCTCGACAGGTTCGTGCACGTTCAGCGGAACGAGCGCGCGGTGGGCTACAGCGAGTTCACCAGCACGCACGGCCCCACCAAGAAGTGGTTGCTTCAGTTCAGCGTAAGTACCTACACCGTTCCTCACACATTTCTCCTTGAATTAATTGCAACGGCTGACTCGTTATGTCACTTATTGTAGGCGGGCTACATGAGGGCAGACGCTGATGATGAGACCATCGAGCATCACTTGGAGGCGTACTTACTCTGGCTCTTTGGGTGGGTGATGTTCTGCAGCTCACAGGGGGACTCTTGTCCCGAGGTCCTCGTCCCTTATGCGACGGCCGTCGCGACGTCCCCGCTCGAGCAGATGCCCCAGGTCAGCTGGGTTTCAGCGGTGTTGGCCACCACGTACAAGGGCCTCTGCACGGGCGTGTAGAAGGTTAGGAAGGGAGAGCCCATCTTCGTCGGCTGTCCCTTACTTCTGCAGCTGTGGTCTTACAAGCGGTTCCCAGTGGGCAGGCCAGCGATGAGCCCCGAGCCGTACGGCTGGCTGCCTCTTGGTACAGACCTGCACGACTACCCCACCATGGGGTCTTTGTGGTGCCTCCGGAAGGTATTTGTTCAAACGTTTTCTATTTCTTGTTAGGACTTGGTATATTATTTGTATTACTTGTGTAGCCGAGCTGGGTGGACCACAAGACGAGGAAGTCGTATGCAGACTTCGACGGGCTCATTGACGCGGACGTGCGTTGGACCCCCTACTCGCCTGACGCAATCCACGCTCGGGCACCGCAGGGCCTGTCCTCCTTGTGCCAGCACGACTAGGACTACTGGTCTTCGACATCCACGTGGAGGAGTACGCGGTGCACAGGGTGATGAGACAGTTCCACCTGTACCAGGAGTCACCCCATCGATCATCCACACCGTCGAGCCGATCCACAACAGGTACGTGTGTCATTTTCCCGTCCCGCAAGTTTTGCATATTTCTTAACTTACGTGGTCAATCGTTGAATAGGTGGACGAGGAAGGGACACACAGCTAGCACACTGTGGCAGGGCGCGGTGGCGCCCTACGTGGCGAGTTGGGCAGAGGCGTTGAACGATGTCGTCGACGAGCACCAACCGCACTCCGAGGAGGCCTTCGCAGCGTACCTGCAGTGGTACTGGCCTCGGACCCGCGTTCGTGTCCTCCGGGTTCGGCCCCAGGCCACTTCCCCCCCGGCGCAGGTGACGAGAACGTACCCGGTATGATGCGATCAGAACTACGCGATTGGGGTAAGTACTACGTCCTTATTACTATAACACATTTGTAAGGTACATAGTTTAATTAACATAATTGAACAGTACGACGTACTCACCGAGATCGACGCTACTGCTGCGAGGAGCCGAGCGAGGGCGGATTTCATGACCCCCGTCGAGCACGTGGCGACGTACGACCGCATTCTGGGCCTTCTCACGAGGTTCAGGCAGGCGGTTTCGTGCCGGCACGACGACGCTCTGGTGATTCCACGCCACCCCGCCTCGTCCTCGAGCTCGGTGTCGACTGGACGTTCGCACCATGCACTGTCCAGCTCCTCGCGGCCACCCTTCCCTCCTATGGGAGCAGGTCCATCAACGGTACCTCCCGCGCTCAGCACTCCTCTCCCGGTTCAGAGCGCTCCCTCGGGGATATCCACGTACACGCCGAGGCCAACAGGTGTCTACAGAACAGGTACACCATAGTATCCACGTTTTGTTCATAACATCCTAGCATTATGTAATTACGTTCTCGACTAATGTTTTATGTGACAGGGCAACCAGCGATGACCACAGGCGGCGGGTCCACGTCGGCAGGGCACGTCGTCCACGGCTTAGGTACGTAATTGACCAAACGATATGACTACATACTTTTAACGATATGACTACATACTTTTACTTGCGTACTAATGTGATTGTGTATAATGCAGCGTACGCTTCAGGCGGGACACCCAACAACCGAGTTGAGGAGCAGCACCCAGCGCCGACCCAGTGGACGGTCCCCTCCGAGATTGAGCGGTGGTACCGACAGGGGCAGGGGTCGCAGGACGAGATTGGTGGTTCACAGTTAGCTGGCGCCCTTGTACCTGCTACTCAGTTCTCGCAGCCACCGTTCGCGACACCGCCTCCTGCGGATGCAGGGCGCCCGAGTCGGCAGGCACTGCCACCTGACCCCCTTATGTACTCCGCGCACCACATGAGGGCCGCGCAGTAGGCGGCCAGATGGGTCAGGCGTAAGGTGGCTGCCAAGCGAGGCCGCATTTAGTTTTTTACTTTTTACGCTCGAGTGATTATGTATCGTACTGGATGTTGTATTATACTTTTCATGTTCACTTGTTTGTTGTTTGTGATATTATTCCGTTCGATGTTATAATTTCCCTTCATTCGTAAACATTTTAAAAAATTTACGGTTGCACAAACAAATTACACCACTTTTTCAATGCAAAAATGAAAAAAAATAAAAACCACATACCGCTGATCCATTTGGCGGTAACTTAAACCACCGGTTCATTCGGTGGTTGCGTGAACCGCCAAATGCAGGCCGGCGGTTGCTCCCATAGGACTGAACCGCCTGTCTAAATGGTGGTTTTATTGAACCACCAAATTAACCGGCGGTTAGATTTAACCGTCTTTTTATTTGATGGTTAAATCTAACCGGCGGTTCATTTGATGGTTGGGTGACAGATTCTCGTCCATTGTTTTTCAAAAAATCGTAAAAAAATTAAAAAAATTCGACGAACACGGCGTCACGCGCGGAAACGGAACCTCATCCTCGAGCGGTCGCGCCCATACAACGCCACGTGCCCATCTTTGTTACTGGGCTTCTTTCGGCGGCCGATTGTGTGGCAAAGCCTTTTCCGTCCCGCTAGCCGCTAAGCAGGCAGCAGCTATTAATTATGGTCGTAGTTCCATTTCCCCGCTTCATCTGTGGAACCGGATCTTATTGCACCCTGATGATGATGGGCAGGCGCTTCAGCCCATGGACTTGGGGAGCCGGGAGAGTTGCAGGCCCAGCCAGCCACTCTCGCTGGCCATCTGGCCCATATAGAGTTGCAGGCCCATTCTTAGCCCAGATAGTCAAGTGAGCCTCTCCTCCTGTGCGCACCGGACCATTCCGGGCCCAAAAGACCAGCATTTTTCTTGGACCATCGAAGGAGGATGGTACTGACCGAGTCCCTGACCAGTCAGTCAGTCAGTCAGTCAACGGCGTCCTTTCCGTTGGAAAAGTCGCAGGTGGTCAAACGCCCGCCGCCGAGCTAGCAATCAGCCAATCATCGCCTGCTTTCCGTTCCGTGGAACGCCCTGCCACACCTACGGGTATGTGCTATTGCTAGGGCTACCCCACCAGGTATGCTACAGTGCACAGGAGGAGGAGGAGGAGGAGTAGCTGACACGGTAGAGTAGCTCTCGCATTTACACCCTACCCTAGCTACATGGCCATGGCGTCTAGTGTACCATAGGCGCCTAGCGATGGGAGGAGCTGATGGAGCAGCCGCGTACTCGTACTCTTCCCTGTTCCATATGCATAGTATAGTATAGAGCCTGCGCCCCTGGCTATTTTGCCTTTAACACTAACAAAAGGCATGCATGGACAATAATGTTGTTGCGAGAAGGTTTACTACACGTGATATGATCGTCCATCGATCGAGCTGTGCATGGCTGATTGGCTAGAGGGCCCGCCAACAGTCCCGTGTCGTGGTCCTCCGTGTCTTGGCGCACGGCTGAAAACGGTGCTTAACGCGCTGTGACCCATGGCCCGTTTGATTAGACGTGGATGCATGTAATTAACGTTGTCAGTTATCACTAGTTAGCTGGCATTGGTTTTAATTTGGTTTTCCCCATTTCTCTTGGTACGGTGTATATACATGTATGTTGCTTGTGTACGTGTTCATGTTTGATGTACTCCAAGGGATGATTCCCTTAACATATATATCTTGCTCCACATGGATGACACACATGGCCATACGGGAAAGTGGTATAGACAACAAACTATGACATCGGTGGTGTAACTAGGCCCCTTTACATCCAACAACTATTTTTTTTTATCTATGTTAGGTGGGGGTCAGCCGGTCAACAACAAATCTTTTGCTGTAGTAGATAAGATACTAGTTAACATGTTGGATAGGGATCTAAACAAGACATCATATAACTTTTAGCAGATAACTAGTATTAGCAAGGTGCAATCCAAACATGGCACAAATCATTTGAGGGTGTTGTTTTGACTTGGTTTGTACGCTTTCCTAGCATCGCTGCCAAGCTCGACGGGTCTGCATCTGTCTACATGAGCCTGTCGGTTGCTGGAAGGGGGATGCTCGTTTCGTTGAAATCGGGATATAGACCAAGCTTCCAAGGAGATTTCTTTTTTTCGTCGGCTTAGATTGACCACGACCTCTTGTCACTATTCCGGTCCTTCAAATTCATTGATTCCCAACCATACTATATAACCTAAGCCTAGTGATACTTTATCAGACGAGTCCATCTCTCAATAATGGAAGTATTTACCCACAAACTTATGCATGGTACAATAGAAACACCAAAAAATATGTAAAACAATCAAAACCATGACGTCACATGCAAAACCTCGTGTCCCTTCTACAAAGAGCCGTTCAAATTAAAGGTGGTTTTCAATATGTGTTAGTTCACTATCGTGAAAAAAATATATGTACACACAATGCTACTTAGCACAAATTGGATCCCGCTAGACCGTGGAAGGTGGACTTTCAGCTGGATGTAGCTGGATGTCGTGCAATTCTGCTAGAAGTAATCAAACTACTGATCTTATTCCAACCAATGCGTCCAAAGAACTCCAACTCAAAATAGTCGCCACTCTCTAGAATGTTTGGACTGCTAGGAATGATGATAGGTTTCAGAGAAGGAAATGGTCTATCAACAGCCTCCATGCTGCAATCCGAGGAGACATACAAGCTTCTTTACAAACGGATCCACTACTACGACCGGACAAGGCGATGATTTCTACTAACCAAACAACACAACACAATCGCACTATCCTCATGCGCACCGTCTCTCTTGCACTGACGGCAATCCAACCAGTCACCCAGTGGTACCAAAAAACGCGAACAGGACTGGGAGTCAACGCAGCCACAACACTACAACAGGGAATAGCCGTCTAGATTGCTTCTTGGATGGAAAAGATGCGCTGCGGCCGAGGCCAAGGCACTACAAGCAGCGTCTCGAGAATCACCAAAGCTCTTGGCCTCAGGCAAGTGACTTACATATCAGACAACCGGATCCTCATAACCAACATCAACACTCAAGACCCAATCACGCAGGCGGCAGACTATAGAATTCGAAACCAACTCACTGGGATCCTCAATGCAAATGAAGACAGACCCCTCGCCAGATGAACGCAATGGCTCACAAACAAGCAGCACAAGCACTGGCGGAACACAGTGGGGACAAAGCTGGGCCATGTCAAGCTAATTCTCCACTAAATAAACAGTAATTTAGCACTGTTCATTGAGTTTTTCAGTTGAATCACACAGTCCGGCCCCCCCTGTTGTTTCGGTGAAGTTCCGCCACTGAGCACAAGCATGCGCGCAACTATGCATCTACAAGCTGTCTCTTTACTTGCAATCACATAGGTCACACTAGAGACTGTCCTACAAAACTAGCTTTTTGTGACCTGCAATGGGACGACTTCAGTCTCGTCTCTGTGACTTATCTTTAATAAGTAATATATCCCTTGTCAAAATAAAAACTGCTATAATCTTGTGCAAATGAAATTCATACATCGCGGCACGATTAGCCGTGGATGTTATGCCGAGTCTAGAAACATGCATGTAGCACCGTGCACCGCTATTGTCACATTGGACAAACGTATGCACAAACTCCAATCCAATGAAAAGGCCAGTTGGTACGTAGGTCATCCGGCGATGAATGGCGCACAGTGCACGGGGGTGGTGGTCCAACGGCAACCTCCCATCTGCACGGGTCCGAAAGGCCCCATGCAAATAAATGCCCAGTTCCAAGTGCCAGTAGTAGCGCCCCTCTCTCGTCTCTCTCTCATAGGCGCACAGTGTATATTTTCAAAAAAAAAAACATAGGCGCACAGTGAAACAGGAACCAGGCCACGGCCTCCCCCGGGGCCCACGCTACAGTGTCGGAGAGGTGGAGCGAGAGCGCTAGAGCGAGAAAGGGCTAGAGAGAGACAGAGAGCAGGGCCGGGAGGACGACAGGGCATTGAAGCGGACACAGGCGATGCACAGGGGGACTCTCTTTATTTTTCTTTTTTTCCCTCTCTCCTTTGTGCTGCCGCATCTCGCCTATGCTTGCCGCGCCTTTTTTATTCCTGCGCCCTCTTTAAACCTCCTCCTCCTCCACCATGACTCGGCTCCCGTCCATTCTCTCTTTCTCTGCTTTCTCTCTCTAGTTTCTCTCTCTGCCTCCTCCTCCTTTCTCTCTCTTTTGTCAGAGCAAGTATTATAGGCCTATGTCAGCAGGCGAGAAGCGGGCGGAGTCCGACGTGGAAGGGTGAGAAATGAAGAGAGAGAGCGAGACGGACGTCTCCCGACTCGCCCGCCTGCAGCCGGCGAAATCTGACCGGGAGGCGCTGCCACAACTGGGATTGGGCGAGCTCATTGCGCTGCATTAAATGGCAGCGGGGTCCACCAGCACTGTGCGCCATGTCACCCGCGCGAGACGCCGGCAGCGAGCGAAACTAGTTTAGTTCCCACCCTAAATTTTACTATTAATCAAACTTCACTATTCATCAAAGAGAATTTTACATGCATGGAGTATTAAACGTGTGTTAATGACAGAACCCATTTCATAACCCCCGGTAACTTTGCGAGACGAATCTAATGAGCCTAATTTGGCCATGATTCGACAACATCGTGCTACAGTAAACAATCTCTAATGATGGATTAATTAGGCTTAATAGATTCGTCTCGCGATTTCCCGTCCATCCGTGTAATTAGTTTTATAATTAGATCATGTTTAGTCCTCCTAATCTTAGGTTTAGAATTGCTACAGTAAAGTTCGCAAACTTTTTTCCCGAACTAAACAGAAAAACTTGCTCTCAGGCGCGGCCGACAAAGGAAGAGGGAACAATAGAATGACTTGAATGAGGGGACAGAGAAACATGGGGGACTGCCATGGCGCTGCTGGCCTTGCATGTTGCATCCATCTATACTACTCCGTGTTCAGATGGAATGATCAAAAAATTGTCTTCAAGGAATCTTGCATGCATGAAGTACCAAATAAAGTCTATTTACAAAACCTTTTCATAGATGAGTGTAACTTTGCGCGACGAATCTAACGAGCCTAATTAATCCATGATTTGCTACAGTAATGCTACAGTAATCATTCTCTAATCATGCGGTCAAAGGTCTCATTAGATTCGTCTCGCGAATTTGACAGGGGTTGTGGAGGTAGTTTTGTAAACTAATTTTATTTAATACCCCTAATTAGTGGTCAAAGTATGGTACAAAAAATTTGCGCCCCAATGTGAACA
>CM014271.1:31367117-31385707 GCA_004135705.1 Alloteropsis semialata
CTCAACAGTCTGCTACCATGGCTATGTACACAGATTCATCGTTCATCGAATTAGCAAACTTGGACTCCGTGGCTGCCAACAAACACTCAGGTTATGTAGTCAAAACAGATTCAATTTTTTAGTGACAGTACAATAAATTTGTGAACATCATCGAATTCCTCATTACAGCAGATGAGCACTTGACTACAAATCCAGGTAGCAGGAGAACAATCACCATCTTAGTACAGACATGTGTGTTAATAGTACTCTAGCATGTAAACCTCTAATGTATAATTATCCATCCACTAAACATTGTTAATCATCGAACTCCCAACATGCAGACAATGTATATTCTCACCACGACAAAACAACACATTTTCATCTGCGCTTGCACGCTAGTGCGCGCCCTTCCTACTAGCAAATTGAGGCAGATATTCACGATGATACATACCTGCAGTGTCCTCACCTTCCGAAGCCATCCCCACGCGCGCAATACCTGCAGTGTCCTCATTTGTTGCCGTCGCCGCCTCCTCTTCCGAAGCCATCCCCGCGGCCTCCACCCTTGGCTGACACTCGGAGGCCACAGCCAGCCGCCCAGTTCTGCTGCTCCTCTTTCCTGTTGCGAGGTGATTAGGGTTTTGAAAGGGGAGAGAGTGAGTGCATTTCAAAATTTAAAATAGGGTGGTAGCTGGCGGACTTCAGGACTGACGATAGGGCTGGCTGGCTGGGGCGGGTCACGGAGGCGTGGATGATGACGGCCAGCACCCTACGCTCGATGGGGCCATGCAAGGAGCACCAGAGGCCGGATTGAAGGCAGCGCTACGGCCTTCAGGCGTAGCAAAGGCGTGGTAGGCCGTCAGGCGAATGCGAAGGCGTGAGTGCAGTGCGCCAGGCGGATTGGGGGCAGCGCCGCACCACACCATCAGGTTCTAGTGAGTCACGACTCAAGCGAGGTGATTAGGGTTTCGAAAGGGGAGAGAGTGAGTGCATTTCAAAATTTAAAATAGGGTGGTAGCTGGTGGACTTCAGGACTAACGATAGGGCTGGCTGGCTGGGGCGGGCCGCGGAGGCATGGACGATGACGGCCGACACCCTACGCTCGATAGGGCTGCACAAGGAGTACCGAAGGCCGAATTGGGGGCAGCGCTGCAGCCATCAAGTGTAGCGAAGGCGTGGTAGGCCGTCAGGCAAAGGCGAAGGTATGGGTGCACTGCAACACCGGAGTGTGTAAGGTGGATTTGGGGCAGCACCGTGCCGCACCATCAGGTTCTAGCGAGTCACGACTTGAGCGAGGTGATTAGGGTTTTGAAAGGGGAGAGAGAGTAGGATGCTCCAGAAAGGCAGAGCCGGAGGTGGAGCCAGCGGGGGCCACGTCAGGAGCTCCAGCAGCAGCAACAGCAGGCACGGCCGAAACTCTAGTGGTGGCAACGGCGGGGTTATGTAGATGTATGTCATCACGAGCCCATGCACGGGAGGTGGCGGTGCGATCCATGGCGCGCGCCTCTGCGGGATGAAGGCCGGTGCTACGGGACTGAGGGAGCTGATGGAGGGCGCCATTGTTGTTGCTCTGGTGGACGGTGTTGGGGGTGGGCTTAGTCGTCGTCGGAGGAGGGCTTAAGGGGATCCCTCGGGTTAAGTAAGAGGGTTAAGAAAGGAGATCTTAACCCTCGGGTAAAGTAGGTCAAGGGTTAAGGGTTAAGGGTTAAGGAGGTCTAGGGTTAAGGGGATCCCTGGGTTAAGGCGTCCTCAGGTTAAGGAGGTCTAGGGCTAGGGAGATCTTAACCCTCAGGTTAAGAAAGTCAAGGGTTAAGGGGTTAAGTGATTGTAGGCGGGTTAAGAAAGGAGATCTTAACCCTCGGGTTAAGAAAGTCAAGGGTTAAGGAGATCCTAGGATTAAGGCACCCTCGGGTTAAGGAGATCTTAACCCTCGGGTTTAGGGGTTAAGGGATAGGTGGGTTAAGAAAGGAGATCTTAACACTCGGGTTAAGGAGATCCTCGGGTTAAGGGGTTAAGTAGGCGGGTTAAGAAAGGAGATCTTAACCCTCGGGTTAAGGGGCTAAGTAGGCGGGTTAAGGAGATCTTTCGGTTAAGGGGTTAAGGAGATTCTCGGGTTAAGGGGCTAAGTCATGGGTTAAGGAGATCTTAACCCTCGGGTTAAGGAGGTCATGGGTATCGTTTATGGGGAATCTGGCTTCAGCTTCGAATTCTGCCCCTTCCTCTCCCTCTTATTTTTGCCATCCTTCAAACCGATGCCTGCAGCCTCAGCATTTTCTCCAGAGGCTGTTTCGGTGCCTCCAGTTTTGGTGTTTTCCTGCTTGTGTTCATCACCCGCAGCCTCGGCATTTTTTCCAGAGGCTGTTTCGGTGCCTACAGTTTCGGTGTCATCAACAATCACTGATGAGCTTCTTGCAGGCCCCTCCATGGACTTCATCTTCTTTCTCCTCCTCCCATATGATTGTATTGTGCCTGAGCTTCTTGCAGACAAAATCAAAGGTGCAGACTTGTCCCTTTCCTCTTCAAGAGCAATGGTGGCAGCCCCCCCCCCTCCGCGCCGCGATTCCCTCCATGGATGCAGAGGTGACAACGCATCCTTTTCCCTTTCCTCTTGAAGAGCACTGTTGAAAACACCGTTGTTATATGAGAACTTAGTTTCCAAGTAATCAACATCATCATCATCATCTCTTTTGCTTTTGTTAAGAGGGTGGCAGAGAAGGCCTATGGAAGTTTCTATGTGACATTTTTCCACCATATCCTGCAATTTTAATTCACAATTAATTCTATGGGATTTGCAAGTAGGAATATAACTATTTTAATTGTTGAATTACCTTGTTAATTCCACATATCTGCTTTCTGTCATCAAATCCCCTTGCATGCATACGCATTGGGAACATCTCCTAGTCTGAAATATTCTTTGCTTCAAGTGCAAATTTGTCTCCCCTTTTGCCATTTTTGAGCAGGCCCAGATCCAAAGCATTTTGGTTAGGATGGAGTGAAGGAGTTGGACCTCTTCTTGTGCCATCAATTTACGGTTACTAAAATGGAAAGGCGATCCCCGTAACAAGTGTATGATTGTCAAATTTCAATAGTTTGATCCATATTCATTGTGTAATAAAACATTTTTACCACTAGTACAAAAAAAGTATTAGGATTTGTGGATTCGCCATGAACAATTCTTTCAAGTGGATTACATTTTCTTAAGTTTCAGCCTTCCGTAAATTCCTTTAAGTTTGCCCAAAAAAAATGGATTCACCCTTCTGTCAATTCCTTTTATGTTTCAGCCTTGCGATCATACTCCTCCCGAAACCCAAAGACTTTGATTTCTTATAAGGTCCTGACTTCTACAAAATAAACAACTAACCCGTTTTTTCTTTTCCTTTTTTTTTTGCAAAGTTTATCAGCTCCCCAGCTGATGAGAACAGGGGAACAACAAAGAACCCGAAAGTTGTCGGACAAACAGTCAGAGAGTCATTAACGTTGAAACATGCGTGCTGGAGATATATAGTGCCGCTGTCCTAAATGATAAGCGAAACAAAACGGGGTAGTACTAACAAAGAACCGGACGTGACTCGACGATGCACACAGATTATTATTACAAGCAACAGGCCGGGGGATCAAACCATGAGCACTGCCATATAGTGCTCAGCTATTTAAGGAGGGCGAGACTGTTGAGGGTAGCTGAGTGCCACTGTTCAAGCCATAACAGCCGCATGCTTCACCCTGCTAGCTCTCAACCCTCCAGTCCTCGATCACTGAAAAGCTTTTTCTAGGCGTTGTACCGAAAATTCAGAACACAATGAGACACTACCATATGGCTAGATCATAACTCGCGCTTGTCACGCACAGTCGATCGATGCATGCAGGGAGGGAGGGAGGGAGAGAGAGAGAGAGAGAGAGAGAGAGAGAGAGAGAGAGAGAGAGAGAGAGAGAGAGAGAGAGAGAGAGAGAGAGAGGGCCACATTTATGAGGCAGGTTGGTTGCATTGTGGAGCTGGCGAGATCCCATGCACATACCATCCATGGATGGATAGGTCGCGGAAGGGCCGGCCGGGCCTCGTCTCTGCATCATGCATGGCGCCCGGTCGACCGCAACGCAGCGGCGATCGCGCGGCCTGTGCGTCGCGGTGTCTCGCGGCAGCCACATGCTCGTTTCGATCGCAGCCTGCTGAGGCAGAGGCATGGCGTGCAGCAGCTGCTACAGTCGCTACATTGAACAAGCAGAAATACTGGTGCTGATCATGCAATGTGCAGATGCTACAGTGCGAGCTCCATGCGTATATACAGCCTGCATGTGCGCAACACACCGTTGCGGCGCGGCGTTGCCTATGATTATGCATGCACAGCCTAGAAACCTAGCCATGGCCATACACACATGCATGGAGCCCCTATACATGCCGGTGAAGGAGAATAATTGAAAGAGAATGAAGGAGATCTCAATTAGTTTGCTGAATACAAATTCGACGGCAATGTTTGTATATATGGATTGACATGAGCTGGCCGGGTCATGTTTCTTTAAAGAAATAGATAAAGTTTCAGCCTCTGCGACCGCTCCTAGCCACTCGTCACCTCATGTGGGGAGAATTGTCAAATGAATTAAAATCGATAGATGTCCTGCATGCTACAGCAAAACAAGAAACACGTGCCCGTGACAACCTTCCATAAAACCCATGATGGTATACTTGACAGGCTCGTTTAGTCCAAGTCAAGGACGAGGGCACCCAGCCACTTTAACTCTCTGCTGTACACATGAAGCAGCCGTCATGGTGTAGTACCAGTAAGCTAAGCTGCCTCTCCTGTAGTCTCCTAGCTCCATCATCCGATTTGACGACCCAATAGTTAGTGTGATCGAGTTGCACGTACAGTCTGTCGACAAGGACTCGGTCGATCGTCGATTAGTTGCTGTTAGAGAGAAAAAGGATGAAACTCCATCGGAGCAGCTAGCACCTCTCCCTTCTCTTGATACCACTATAGCTTGATGGGCATATCCGCATATGTAAGTCTCTCTGCATTATTGTTCCAAGATGTATCACCGGCCGAGATCAAGACCTGACATGATGGCAATTGTGTCATGGAGTTAACGTACAATGCCGTCTCGTTTAAGCTGATCGACCTTTTTTTCTCGCACACGCCGTTGACTCAAAAGTCAGAACCACCGTCACACATCGTGTGTTAGGCCTGTTGCTGGTATCCATAATTCATACCTGAATCCACACCCACCTCAAATGAGGAGGATATATACAAAAAATTGCTTATCCATTAGAAATACAGAGTATGGAGAGAAAACTATTTATCCATTAGATATGTACTAGTCCATCAACCCATGCTTCCGCACGGACTAATATTTTTAAAAGCTATTATATTTAAAATTATTCAAAAAATTAAACTCATACCTAATAATCAAAATTGTTTACATACTACTCTTTCATTTTTGTCAATACTTTAACTTAATGCTCATAAAGATGTGTACTTATCATTTTCTATTTGAAATTGATTTTGAATTAGTAATTACTCTATACACTTTTTCATCCACATTCACAATTCTTACACTTTGTATCGCGTCTCCATACATTATATTTAACATAAATATCAATATTTTTTATTACTTCCTCACATATCTTTACCTAGTTCTAAAGAAAGGATTGCTTCTCCTTTTTTTGTCTGTCCTGAAAGGTGGGTCCCACCTATTGCGATGAACTATAACCACGGTTCTAACTGTCGGCATCGGTTTTCTAATTGGATTAGAGTCCTAACTGAACCCATCAATCTTTATCTCTTACCTCTCTATCTCTATCTATATATATCTTTATTTATTTCTAAAGGAAGGAACGTTTCAGCGATATGTCATATACGCCTCACGATCGGATTAGACATGCTTCATCTTGTCCTCTGATCGGATTAGGAGTAGTCCATTGTATACCGCAATCAGATTATGAAAAGCAAGTTAATTACTTTAACTTGCTTAGAACAACGATATAACGGTCTTCATCCGTAGCAATGCACGAGCAAGGTTGCTAGTACATGTATGGATGGTCTGCATGGTGACACTCATGATGCGTATATATCTTACCTTATTATTTTTTATGTTAACAATGATAAATTACCGTAATTTAGAATCATATATCAATTTACTTTTGGATTTTTTGGTAGAATACACATGAAGGTAATTAGATTAAGATTTAGATGTTTAGTTTAGGTTATCTTTAATAACAACATAGTGGGTAACTTAGATACAAATTTTGAATGTCATTTTAAGTTATCCTTTATAATAAAATGCATTAGTAAATTAGATAAAAATTATGGGGTTAATTTAATTTATTTTTTTTATAATGGCATAGCTCTATAATTTAGATACATTTTTAGGATTTTTTAGAATACTTTTATAATGATAGTGGTGGGTAACTTTTTAAAAAATATAATAGACCAAGGACAATGGTTGTTAGAATTTACATGATTGATGTTTCTGATTTTTGTGAGAGTTTCTAGAATTTATCTTTTTTCTAGCATATCTTGTAATGACTAATGCGGAGTCTCCAAATAAAAAATTAAGGCTACATTTTTATCAAACTATTATGAGCTATCTTTCATTTGTTTAAATATTCAAACACAATTCCTATATAGATATATACTTATTATTTTCATCTGATTGTGATAGAACATTGTTAGTAATTACTCTATAATATTTTTATACACAATTATAATCTTTAAATTTTCACTTTGCATCACATGTATGCCTTGAATTTATTTAATGAACCCTAAGTTTGAACTATAATTTTAAAGTAGAATTCTATATTGTCGTCACTTCCCCTATATATTCATAAATGACAATGCACATTATGCATATATACCTTAATCACTATATAATATACCAATAGTGTATGAAATACATGATTTAGAATCTATATATATTTTTAATTAAGGTGATTTGGATTCCAATGTAGGATTACCTCATTTTTATTTTTAAAAGTAAAATATGTGGGTAATATAGATGTAAAATAGTTAATTTAAGTTATGTTTTAGGTATTCGTAGTGGGTAATTTAGTTGCAAATTTATGAGGTTATTTTAAATATTGTTTATAATGGCATAGTGGATAATTTTGATAAAGATTAGGGGATTACTTTGGTTTATTTTATATAATGGCAGAGGTGGGTAATTTTGATATAGATTTAGGGGGTTATTTTAAGCTATTTTCATAATGGCATAAGTGGGTAATTTTATAGAAAATATAATAGATCTAATGGCTATGATGATTTGAGTGTTTCAATTGATAGCCAGATGTTTTCTTTTTTTGTGAGAATTTTTAGGATTTCTCTCTTTTTTTAGAGCGTCCACCTAGGATCCTAGGTGGCTTCATCTGGAGGCTTCAAACGGAGCTTCCAATTAGTAATAGTAAGACAATAGGAATTATCCATTGGATATGGGTGAGAATGGAGATGGTGAAGATTGTATAATATATATTTGAATTTAGGAATGAACAAGAGTGGTTTGTCTGTACCCTCTTCAGTGGCAGGTCTATGGTGCGTGGTTACTGTACCGTTATTTCCTTTCTCACACACAAAATCAATTCGGTCAAGCATTTTTAGAACCATGCATGTTACACAAAAACAAACAGTGGCGCGTGCAGTCAGTGTGCTAGCTCGATCCAAATAACAAGCAAGCATGATGCGGCAAGTATACGCTCGATCTGTTCATGTCATCATGCATGTGTCTCATCATGCCATAGAATAGAAACAACGAAGAGCATCTGAGCTCTTGCATGCATGGCGACGAAGGAATTTATAAGCGTGTGCAAGGACGAGGGGGCATCATACGTACGTGCAGAGCGTGTATACTAGCTTAGCCAGCGGAGGACGTACGTACGTGCGTACGTACATTACGTACTTGCATGCGTGGTAAGGTCTAAAGTCTTAAAGGCAGGAGACGGCACAAATTTTGTTGCTGGAGGACGACGGCCGGACGGACCACATCGGTAAAACAAGAGGGAAGCATGGAACCATTTCTCTCTAGCTACTTGTTTGGACAGGTCGGTCCGTTCAGATGTCACCTACGCAGTGTCCTTGCTGCTACCGACACTGTTGCATACGTGTACACTGATGGATATGATGCATGCTACTTTGTCAGGGATCAGTGTACCGGGCCTGTGAAAAATAATATTACAGCCCTAGCTGCACCTGCGTTTGTACGTACAAACATACGTACATATGCCCCTATCTTTTACTATGCCTCAGTACGTGGCTAACATGTACAGGTACCTGAAGCTCATTGAAACCATCAAGATGCTGCAACGTGGCGACTGATGAATTCTGTCGGGATTGCTTGCACCATCGAGAATTCGAGATACCCCACTACAGAAAAAAAAACTAGCCATCGTCGTACGTGCAACAAGGATGTTAGCTTGGCATCATCATCAGTGGTTTCTTGAATCTGTTGTGCTTCTCAGTTGTTATCGTTTGCGCAACGTTATCATCATGCACATCCATTTCCCTAATCTTTTCGTGCACTGCTTCGTATTTTCGTTCATTGTTATTGGTCATTTCGACTCTTTGCAGGCTTCACAATTCTACTTTTACAATCACTAGTCCATCAACCCATGCTCCCGCATGGACTAATATTTTTAAAAGTTATTATATTTAAAAACTATTTAGAAATTAAACTCCTGCCTAATAATCAAAATTATTTACATACTACACTTTCATTTTTTCAACACTTCAACATAATACTCATATAGATGTGTACTTATCTTTTTCTATTTTTAATTTATTTTAATTAGAAATTACTCTATACACTTTTTCATCTACATTCACACCTCTTTCGTTTTGCATCGCACCTCCATACATTATATCTGGCATAAAAATCAATATTTTCCATTATTTCCCTCACATATACATGTATAAATGGTCTACATGGTGACATGGTGATACTCATCATGCGTATATACCTTAACTTATTATTTCTGTATTAAGAATGATAAATAGGTAATTTATTAGAACTATATATTAGTTTACTTTTGGACTTTTCAGTAGGATGCATATGAAGATAATTAGATTAAGATTTAGATGTTTAGTATATGTTATCTTTAATAATGAAATACATGGGTAACTTAGATATAAATTTTGAATGCCATTTTAAGTTATCCTTTATAATGATATGCATGAGTAAATAAGATAAATATTATATAATTAATTTAAATTATTTTTTATAATGACAAAGGTCGGTAATTTAGATATAGTTTTAGGGTTTATTTTAAAATATTTTTATAAAGATAGCGGTGGGTAATTTTTTTAAAAGATATAATAGACCATTGACTATGGTTATTAGAGTTTACATGATTGATATTTTTGAATTTTGTGAGAATTTCTAGGATTTTTTTCTAGCGTGTCTCGTGAGAACTAGTACGGAGTGGCCAATTAAAAAATTAAGGCTACATTGCTGCTAAACTATTACCTTGAGGTATATCTCTCATTCATTAAATATTCGAACACAATACCTATATAGATATATACTTATTATTTTCATCTGTTGTGATAGATTTTAGTTAGTAATTACTCTATAACATTTTCATACACATTTATAATCTTTTAATTTTCACTTTGCATCACATGTATGCGCTTGAATTTATTTAATAAACCTAAGTTTGAAATATAATTTTAACATAGAAATCGATATTCTCGTCACTTCCCCTATATCTTTATAAATGACAATGCACATCATGCTTATATACCTTAATCGCTATATCATACACCGATAGTGTGATTTAGAATCTTATATTGGTGTGTATTTTTAATTAAGGTGTGTGTGTAATATAGATGTAAAGTTAAGGGGTTACTTAAGTTATTTGTAAGTATTTGTAGTGGGTAGTTTAGTTGCAAATTTAGGAGGCTATTTCAAATATTGTTTATAATGGCATAAGTGGGTAATTTTGATGAAGATTAGGGGGTTACTTTGTTTTATTTTATATAATGGCAGTGGTGGGTAATTTAGATATAGATTTAAGGGGGTACTTTAAGCTATTTTTATAATGGCATAGGTGGGTAATTTTTTTGAAAACATAATTGATCTAATGGCTATGTTGATTTGAGTGTTCCAATTGATGGCTAGATGTTTTGCTTTTTTATGAAAATTTCTAGGATTTCTCTCTTTTTCTAGAGAGTCCATCTAAGATCCTAATGGCTTCACCTGAAGGCTTAGTAATAGTAAGATTCTTTATAATTTTTATTAATAAATACTGACAAGTTTTTTTATTTATGGAAGGTAGTACTATTCATAGTCTGAAACGTAAAACGGTCAAATTTACTGAGTAAGAAAGTTTGACAGCATGGGACACGGAAGACATCATCCAGAAAAAAATTGAGCTGGGTACAGACTTCCTTGGGAGACATGCACGTATACACACGCGCTTTGTAGGGTGCTGGTCCAACCAGAAAATTAAGAGGCATAAACCTAAGTGGTCCCTAACATGTTTGTTTTGGACGGCTGGTAAGTTTGTACTCGAGGCAAGATGGACATTAAGAATGCCCTAATTTAAAGGTGTGCTCATTGCCCCCACAAACCTTTTCATTGCAATTATGCCTACAAATTCCGGTTAGCTAGATCGATCAATGTTAATGCTTGTGCCGGCCATGATGGTTCTTCTGATTTGGGAGGACCATATGGAGTTGCATCAACTGCATGTACTAATTTGTTCAGTTATACTCCTATTAGCTGTCATATTTGCGGTCAATTCTTTTCCTTGAGGCCAACTTACATGTCAATTCTCATATTTGCGGTCAATTCTTTTTCTTGAGGCCGACTTACTTGTCGGCTTAGATCCATGCACACATAACAAGGGCACAGCTAACACTTTGTTCTCTTTGACATTGCTTGCCTCTGCTGATTTCCATAGCCATGTCTACCTCGGGCCTTGGCGCGCTACCGACATGTCCAATGGGAAATGTTACTCTTCTCCACATTAAAATAGCAAAATCAACTTCCTGAAATGACATCTTTTCTCAAAACAAAAGCCAAGTGTTCTGACTCATGATGTGTGGCATGCAGCGTAGTAATTTCTTTTGCAATGGTTTTTAACAGAGAGCAGTATATTCCACTTTACTTACCACAAGACATCGGTATTATTCTCTTGTACCAGCAGAGATACTCCAAGGCCCCCACAGCGGATGAGACCTCGCAGCTAGCAGCAGCCAACGGTGTGGCAGCTCCCACAACCACACACAGAGAGCGGCCCCGAGATGCCGCCACGTGACGATCAGCCACGCGCACGGACGGCCAGAAATCATTGGGCAATGATGCCGCTGTGATTGGCGAGATAAAACAAGTCAAAGCCTAGGGATTTGGAGTAAAATTTTACCCGCAGCAGCGTAAAATAGCCCTCTGACAGTGCTTCTCGGAAGCAGTAAAATTCATGGAGGAAAGGAGAGGAGAAGAGAAGAGGATTGGATTTGGATCGGAGAGAGAAGCAGCGACAGACAGCAGAGAAGAGAAGAGTAGACGGAGGAGAATGAAAGGGTGGGTGGAATGGAAGCAAAGATTTCCGGGGGGTGCCTCACGTGAGCCGGAGATGTCGTCACGTGACCCTGGCTTCGCGGAGTAAAATGAGACCACTGCTAGTACAGAGTGATGCTGACACTTGGTCAAGTGTCGACCTCAGGTTAATTAATCGGCTATTAAGTGGTCAGCTGGCGATTAGCCTGTCCGGATTAGTTAACGCTGATCGGCAGCGAGACCTATGAGGCCAGGGTTAGTTTTATCCGACCAAGACATTCGCTCGCAGCAGCGTCAAGTGGGAGCATTGTTATATTTAGCTGCACTCGTACGCAAAATATTCTCCTTGTTTGCTAGCAACAATGTCAAAAGGCAGCCATAGAGTACTCCTGTGTGTGCCGAACAGTGTGAGTATGAAGAAAAAATAAAACACTTTTGGACTGGTATAAGCCCTGTTGGATTTTTTTTTCTTTTTTGCTGGTTTTGTTGAAGCTCTTCCATGTTGTTGGTTAGTACTTAATGCATTCTTCTTTGCTTTTGGATTTAAATACTTGAAATCATTCTCGCAAAGGCATACTCCTCTTTCCATTATTGGAGTAAAACTTATGGAGTATAGAGTAGTAACAAAAAAAAAGGTTCCTTACTTTCTTAACAAAAAAATATCCCCTTTGCTGTTGTAGCTGGATTCATATATAGCACAACAATGCAAATCTTACTATTACTAATTGGAGGCTCTTTTTGAAGCCTCCAGATGAAGCCACCTAGGATCCTAGGTGGACACTCTAGAAAAAAGGAGAAATCCTAGAAATTCTCACAAAAAATCAAAACATCTAGCCATCAACTGAAACACTCAAATCATCATAGCCATTAGATCTATTATATTTTTTTAAAAAAAATACCCACCTATGCCATTATAAAAATAGCTTAAAGTAACCCTAAATCTATATCAAAATTACCCACCATTGCCATTATATAAAATAAATCAAAGTAACCCCTAATCTTTATCAAAATTACCCACTATACCATTGTAAACAATATTTAAAATAACCTCATAAATTTGCAACTTTTTTTTGGGAAACCTCATAAATTTGCAACTAAATTACCCACTACGAATATCTAAAAATAACTTAAAGTAACCCCTTAACTTTACATCTATATTACCCACAAATGTCATTATTAAAAATAACATGAGGTAATCCTACATTGGAATCCAAATCACCTTAACTAAAAATATAAATCAATATAAGATTCTAAATCGTGTATTTCATACACTATTGATATATTATAAAGTGATTAAGGTGTATACATATAATGTGTGTTGTCATTTGTAAATATATAAGGGAACTGATGACAATATAGAATTCTATGTTAAAATTATAGTTCAAACTTAGGATTCATTAAATAAATTCAAGGCATATATGTGATGCAAAGTGAAAATTTAAAGATTATAATTGTGTATGAAAACATTATAGAGTAATTACTAACAAAGATCTATCACAATTGGATGAAAATAATAAGTATATATCTATATAGGTATTGTGTTTGAATATTTAAAAAAAGAGAGATAGCTCATAATAGTTTGGTAGAAATGTAGTCTTAATTTTGTAATTGGAGACTCCTCATTAATTTTCACGAGACACGCTAGAAAAAAATACTAAAAATTCTCACAAAAATCAGAAACATCAATCATGTAAACTCTAATAACCATAGTCATTGGTTTATTATATTTTTTAAAAAGTTACCCACCAATATCATTATAAAAGTATTCTAAAATAAATCTAAAAAATGTATCTAAATTATCGAGCTATGCCATTATAAAAAAAATTTAAATTAACCACATATTTTATCTAATTTTCTCATGCATATCATTATAAAGGATAACTTAAAATGGCATTCAAATTTGTATCTAAGTTACCCACATATGTTGTTATTAAAGATAACCTAAACTAAATACCTAAATTTTAATCTAATTATCTTCATGTCAGGACGGAAAAAAAGGAAGAAGCAATCCTCTATTTAGAAATAGGTAAAGATATGTCATGAAGTAATGAAAAATATTGATTTTTATGTTAAATATAACGTATGGAGGCGCGATACAAAATGTAAGAAGTGTGAATGTGGATGAGAAAGTATATAGAGTAATTTCTTATTAAAAATTAATCACACATGAAAAAGATAAGTACACATCTACATAAGCATTATGTTGAAGTATTGACAAAAATGAAATAGTAGTATGTAAGCAATTTTGATTATTAGGAAGTAGTTTAATTTTTGAATAATTTTAAGTACAATAGCTAAAATATTAGCCCGTGCAGGAGCACGGGTTGATGGACTAACTGTAATACATAATAAGAAATGGCCATCAGTTTGCGATTTGTTTTGAGTGTTGTTATTGCTTACTCCCCCAGTCACAAGGAAGCGATGTGTTAGGCTGCATGTCAGTTCCGAACTTTGGTCAAGTTTCTTTTGCGTACGGAGTTTGAACATTTAAAAATATTATGGGTGATCTCAAAAAGTTGTTTAGTTCTGCAAACTTAACCATACAGTATACTCTCTTATGTTCATAAATATATTGCAATAAATTAGACAAATAGTCAAACATTGTTTGGTAGACCATGTTGATGTCCAGAAGGCCGGCCGGTCACTTATTTTCTTACTGGAGGAGTATATCTCTGGAGAGCAAAAACAATACTGTGAAGATCACCCCTACAGATAAAAGCATAAACAAATGATTTTTAAAGCTGACACTTGGCCACATTCAGGAGAGGAGCATTCTACTGTTAACCTGACATCTTAAGGGCATCTGAGTCGGTAAGAGGATGTGTTTTATTTGCAGGGCAAATTAAGGCCATGTTTAGTTACATCAACTTTTCAAACTTTTCACTATTTATCCGCCACATCAAATGTTAGGACACTAATTAAGGGTATTAAATGTGGATTAATGACAAAACTCATTCCATAACCCCGGGTAACTTCGCGAGACGAATCTAATGAGCCTAATTAGTCCATAATTAGACAACGTCGTGCTACAATAAACAATATCTAATGATAGCTTAATTAGGCTTAATAGATACATCTCGCGATTTTTCGTCCATCCGTGCAATTAGTTTTATAATTAGATCATGTTTAGTCCTCTAATCTTCGGTTTAAAATTGCTACAGTAAAATTCGCAAACTTTCCTCCACCAACTAAACAAGCCCTAACTAATGTGCAGCCCCACAGACACAGTTGCCTTGAGATGCATGCAAGAGACAGCCGGCATGACAGCGGAGAAGAGTGCGGGGATCAGAGAGAGAGAGAGAAGCTTCGAGGTAAGAGTGGTAGTACCACAATCTAGCAACGACCTCATGCAGTTACTTGGATCCTATGCCTCGCCAATTGCCAAGGCACGTGAGGTCAATGACAGTCATCGTGCTTCCAGGAACATTTCGGAGAATGGAATGCTCCGTAGATTCTGCACAATTCCCTTTGACTTCTCCTCTTCTTCTTCTCTCTCTAGATCTCTCTCTCTCTCTCTCTCTCTAACATTCCTGAGGGTCACGTGGGCCCCCCAGCTGCGAGTACATCCGAGCCCCAGGCATGGCTAGCTCGAGCCAACACCATGCTCTTCCAAGCATGGACGAACAGTGAGCGAGCGAGTGAGTGGGGGGGGCCCTGTTCTGCTTGTCCCTCTCGCTCTCGCTGAGGAGGGGGTTTGCCTTGCCATGTGCAGGGTGTATCCGCGGCCGGTACTACTCTCCCCCTGCTTCAGTCCGGCGCGAGAGGAATTAGCAGCTGGTACAGCGATTTGGGCGAGATTCCTTCTGCAATAGCGGCAAAAATAACCCCTGCTGCTGGGTGGCACAATTACCAGGAGTGATACGCCCATGTTACTAGCTTTTTCCGTGACAGCGAGAGGCGCCTCTAACTGCTTTCCAATTAGGCCATTTGCCATTTTCGGCCCTCATCGATGAAGAAAGGAAGAGGGAATAAATGCCCTTTTTGTGCATCAAGCAGTATCGACAAAACATACATAGTAATTGTCCCAGAAATGCCCATGGGTAAGAGTTCTGTTTCATAAATGTAATGATAGTTTTGGTATGACCTCCTCGAACAATTTAACCCAGTCTTGTTCCTCACAAACGGATCATTTGCCAAACACCGTCTCCACTACTGTAGTTTTTAGTTTAGTGTGTATATAACCCACCATCACTTACTTGGACCTAGACATGAATAAAAGGAATAAAAAGCCTAAGCTCAAGGCACTACTGGAGAATTGGGCATTCATCCGAGGAGGAAAAAATACGTTAATTAGTACCGGATGTAAAATGCTCGGTCCTTCGGAGGAGGATATTTTGTACCGGGTGGTGGCTCCACCTGGTACTAAAAGCTGCCTCTTATTATCTGTGTGAAGACACCACCCGGTACAATGCTCTACAAGAGAATTAGTATCGGGTGGTGCCTTCACTACTACAGCAGGAGCATCACAGGCGGTTCGGTTGCCCACATCACAGCCGGTTTTCAAAAGTGGCGCTGGTTAAGTGGCGCTGATAATCCCTTTTTCACAGGCGGTTTTTAACCGACTGTGAAAATCAATTTTCACAGCCGGTTTACGTTATGAACCGGCTGTGAAAATCAGTTTCACAGCCGGTTTTGAACCTTCGAAACCTGCTGCATCAGGCGTTATCAAAGCCGGTTTTTTGCCAAAAAACCGGCTGTGAAAGTGCCTTTTCACAGCCGGTTTTCTTCCAACCAAAACCGGCTGTGAAAGGGCATTTTCACAGCCGGTTTTCTGCAAATCAAAACCGGCTGTGATATGTTTTTTCAGAATAAAAAAATAATTAGAATGTCTCAATTTTCATAGCACAATAATTCACAAATATATAATGCATTCACAATTCATCACCAACATAGTACATTTGCAATCCATACATCAACTTTATTACATGAAGTCTAATACAAATTTGTAGTCCAACATTACTACTACTACTACTAAGTGCTCACAAGTATAAACATGTCTCAGGAGCTTAATCCTAGTGTTTTCAAAACCGGGCACATCACAGAGAGGGCTATCTTCTTTTCCACTTCCATAGGGCCTGTCATCTAGAAGAAAGAGTCAACAAGTAGAGAATCAATTATTCACAAAAAATAGTGCACGAGGACTTCACAACACTGCATCAAATTCTAAGCATTTGAGAGGTCAAGCTTAAAAGCTATATATCATCTATTTTCTGGATAATCAATCATTGGTGAACTCAAGCATGATAACACTTGGTGCAGTGGACACTTGGATTTTTAACTACAAAACTTTACAGATTACTTATATGACCTACCTAACTAACGTGAGGACTGATGGCAGCTCAGCAAAGACCTATTTCATTAGATATGCTACAACCATTAATCACTGGCACAAGCATATTAAGACACACTCAAATGGAACATATATTACAACAATACGTATCAATTATGTATTGTATATTGAGACTCCTAGTTAAAGGCAAAATCAACATCATGTAAACATAGCATTAAGCAAAGATAGCTCATTTATAATAACATCATGTAAACTCTTAATTCTTATGTCACACAAATAGTGAAATAGAAACAACACACAGTAAGCATGTATTGGAGTTATCCCAAGAGTGAAAATGTGACAAGGTTACATGTATTGGATTATACTAATGCTCATAGAAGAATACTCATCTTTAACTAGAGACGGCCTACCTTGGCATGCCATCCAGCCAAAGAGGGGAGGCAAAAGGGCCTCACATTAATCTGCCAAGGAAGAAAGTGTAAGTCTGATAAATTCAATAGTCATCATCACATAACTAAACCAGGGAATAGACAAACCACTAGATTCTACAAATAATTAGAACAAGTGTCCTCTGTATTTTTAGTTTGAAGAGCAGTACATAGTAAAAGGTTTGTGACTATAAGATGGTAGTCCAAATATGTTCAAGAAATGAGCAAGGTTCAGCAACATTGGTACCTACAGATCAGAAGTCATCTGATCCATATAAACAACAGAAAAGAAATTCACCATACTTGTGTTTCCTCAAGGTCTGAATTACAACAGGTCCAGTAAACAGATTAGGAACCAAGTGCATGATAGAAAAGTTAAAATTATTTTTAAACAAAGACGCTACCTGTCTATTCTGATACTTACCTGTCTATCCTCTCTCTCTCCCACTCTCTTCAATATTTTTAAACAAAGACGCTACCTGTCTATTCTTATTCCTAACAGATTAAATCATGGAAGACATGGCCTCCTTAATATAAATACTTGATCAAAAAACACTTAAAAGAAATTTGAATAAGATAAACAGAAGCTTATTGTACACAACTACAAATAGTCCTGATACTTACCTGTAGTCATGTGCATAGATTTTTGGAACTGGGCCACTTAAATTGTTGAATGATAAGTCGCTGAAACATATTGCTTTGTCAGTTTAAAGCCAAAAATTACACATAGGACACTTACATGAAAAGGGAAAACAAACAAGTCAGAAAGAAACATAGAGGAATGTGAGACCTGGAATGTCACCTGATATTTTGTTGTTTTGTAGTGACCTGAAATAAATTGACAAAGAAGCTGAATTATTGAGCACATATACTATCTCATTTTCACAAGGATGGATGGTAAATTGGTAATGAAACCCTGCAGCAAGATAAAAGTCCATAATTGATAAGAGCAAGTACTGTCAGGAGGTCATCAGATAGCCAAATTCCCTAGCACCAACTGACCATTTGCCGTTACTGAAACACCTGACCAACTGACCATTTTTCTAATCTTAATAAGAGTACAAGTTAATCAGTGAGGCACTCCGGCACCAACTGACCATTTGCCGTTACTGAAACACCTGACATGTCCTAAGCAACAGCCGTCATAGTTTTAGTGTTCAGACCAAAATTCCCACGCCAAGTGCAGAGGAGGAGCAGACGAGGCCAGAGATATCGAACCTACGAACTCGGAAGAGGCATCGAGCTTCTCCGCATACGGCGGCGTGTACCCCCGGTGGTTGTTGTTTCTCTGCAGCTTCAGCTTCTCCTCCATCGGCAGGTCGAAGAACCTCTTGCTCTCCGCAAACATCGACTCGATCAGGGCGCGGTCCACCCCGTGGTTGGTCACATAGAAGAACCCGTGCTCCACGCACGCCTGCACG
>CM014271.1:31386707-31398232 GCA_004135705.1 Alloteropsis semialata
GCTCTTTGTGCTCCATTATTTGGTTGAAGCATCATTTTGAAAATTCTGACGACAACAAATCCTTGTCCAATCTCGCTGCAATTTTCTGTCAGATGACTAGCTCTGTTACTTTCAAGGTGAAGCATTCATATTATGACATGTGACATGTGACTAGTTGCAACTGTCTGTATCACGTTCACCCTTCTGTAAAAAACATTAGTGTTCTGGATAAGTTAGGGAACATGCACCTAACAATCAGTTCTTGGGAGGTAAATGCAAGCTAGTTTGGCGACCAGAGAGCAAGATTTTTGTTTCTGGGATAGTTTGGGTTAAACTTATGCTGGTTGTTGGATGCAAGTTTGTAAAAAAGCAAGGTTGGGAAAACAAGTACAGATGGTGGCAGGCTGGCAGTATTTTCATTCTCTGAACCTGTGACGGTGTCTGTGTTTTTTTTGTTCTAGTTTGGCTTACACAGCTCTCTTAACCTGTTGCCATTGGATGCTGAGATTAATTTGGAAAGTACTTGAGTCAAATTTTTGCGATGTTGAATACTGTATTATAATCCTTTCTTGAGCTATGCTGCTAGAATCCATCTCTGGCACAAATCAGTAACCTTGTCAAGCTAGCCTTTTGCATGTATGTCATAGTGGCATGGTTTAATCTTTGCATGTCTGTACATTAGAGTCAGGTCAATCCTTGTTTGCTATCATTTTCGAAGATGCTAATACTAGGAGCCATTGCTGACTGAAACTGATACTAGTTATGTAATACCTTAGTTTGTTCTGAATTCCTAATGCAGTTATATACCTTAGTTTTCCTTAAGAACTTGTTGGTTGGTTTCATTGTTGAGCTGGTTGCCACTCTCTGCCTGGTCTCTTTGTTGCTTTCACTAGATTATAAGTTTATCAATCCCCTCCTGGTATCATTCATGCTTACCATGTGATATATTCTCCGAACTAATAACATGTTGACATGTATTAGCTAGTTCCATTGTTTAGTCAACAAACATGTAGTTTTCTTATGGTAATTTATCTGGCCGCCGCCGCTATAACCTTTTGAAAGGAACTAACTTGATGCTCCATAAGATTTTTTTTTTGGTATACGTACATGTACAACTCATCAAAGCAATAAAACTTGAATGAAACTCTACTTTAATATTTTATTTGTAAATTGAGCTGAAGGAATGTGTTAATGTAATACAGAAACATGAATTTCGTAAGCTAAAGCTCAATTGTTGTTACTTCAGTGTCAAACTTACTTCCGTAGTAATGTGGCCTCTTTAATCACTAGTAGTGGTCAGATTAGTGTAGACTCTAGAGCATTTTTCAACTGAATCGCACTGTTCTAATGCTCAGGTAACAGCTGTTGGAATCAATACAAATGGACTTAATTTAAACTTGTAACAAACAGTTTCTGTTGTCTTGATTCTCCTCCAAACATAATGTTTTTGTTGCTGCCTTCAGTAGATTGTACGTACTAAAGTACAACATGCAATTGTTTTTGTCATACAGGTACTAATGTACAGGAATGGATGGTGGAAGAAATTGCGTAGTAACTGCACTCTTCTCCCTGACATTTCAATTCTTGATTTGTTGTTCTCGATTTATTAGTAATAAATTAGTATACTTGTGAGCACTTAGTAGTAGTAGTAGTAATGTTGGACTACAAACTTGTATTAGACTTCATGTAATAAAGTTGATATATGGATTGCAAATGTACTATGTTGGTGATGAATTGTGAATGCATTATATATTTGTGAATTATTGTGCTGTGAAAATTGAGACATTCTAATTATTTTTTTTTTATTCTGGAAAAACATATCACAGCCGGTTCAAACCGGCTGTGAAAATGCCCTTTCACAGCCGGTTTTTATTTGCAGAAAACCGGCTGTGAAAATGCCCTTTCACAGCCGGTTTTGGTTGGAAGAAAACCGGCTGTGAAAATGCACTTTCACAGCCGGTTTTTTGACAAAAAACCGGCTGTGATAGCGCTTGACGCAGCAGGTTTCCAAGGTTCAAAACCGGCTGTGAAACTATTTTCACAGCCGGTTCATGACGTAAACCGGCTGTGAAAATCAGTTTTCACAGCCGGTTAAAAACCGACTGTGAAAATGAGATTATCAGCGCCACTTAACCAGCGCCACTTTTGAAAACCGCCTGTGATGTGGGCAACCGAACCGCCTGTGATGCTCCTGCTGTAGTAGTGGCCCACAGCCGCAGCTCACTCCAGGGCAGCGTGGCAGCAGCCCTCGGCGAGTGCACGGCGACGTGCCCTTGTGGCCAGCCTCACGGTGGCGTGGCCAAATCCAGGTGCACTCGTGTGCGATGGCAACGCGGTCGCGCGCCCTGCTGACCCTACCGTCGTCTTGTCCAGCCGGGATCTGTCCGGGCTGGGCTTCCCGTCTTCCCTTGCCGTATCCGCCAGGAGTGGTCTTCCCATCGTCTTCCCCATCTCGGATCTGCCTATGGCTGGTGCACCTAGGTGGTCTTGCAACTTAGTATTGGAGGCTGCGGTTGTGTCTCGCTGTGCTTGCAGGTCCGACGAAATTCCATGGGGTGGTTCATTAATGCCCCTTGCCGGGTGAAGAGGGTTGCACTGGGCGATGGTGACGATGGTGATGCCCATAGGCATCATTCGCTTCCTTGGAAGTGTCGTCGATGTGCCTCTTCTTCATCTAGAAAGTGGCGGGCATGAATCGAGGTGCCGGCGGTTGGCTATCGATAATGATGGCTGCAATCGCGGTCATGCTCGGCACCATCAGCAGCTTGGTGAGGCATATTGTTCTACTCAAGCAGCTGCTAGCATGGCATGGTGGAGGTTGGGGTGAAAGCCTGGTCGGTGACGCCTACGGGTGCCACTTCCTTCTTGGAGGCAGCATTGTTTACACTCCCCCGAATATATGGCCATGTTTCCATTCTTTGGCATTCCTTGTTCGTGCTCGGCTGGTTGTGGGTGATGTTCCTACATCGCTTTGGAGGCTACCTTTTGGGGAAACATATTGGCTGTGATTTATCAACCCAGCATGAGGACACAGACGAGACCGTCCATTCGACGAGTAGAGCAATGAAGGCTTTGGATATTTCTTCTTAGAATGGATGGATAAGCAATATTAACCTTTGCTTATGATTATTTTCTCTTCATGTGTATTATTTCTCCCTTTATGTATTTTTTATGATCAACTTTTGAGCTGAAGATCATGTAAGAATTGACTATGTGTGTTTACCGCAGAGGCTGGATATATTTCCATTTTCTAAAAAAAAAGAGATAGCAATTTGTACCCTCTCCTTTGATCATTCCTCGAGCTCTGCCACCGATCAGCTGACCCACTTGAAGTAGCTCGACAAACTATGGTGTTCGCGACCAAAATTGGCAAGTAGAGCAGGGTTTAGGAAAATCCGGGCCCAGACCGGTCTGATCGGTTTGGGGAACCAGTCAGGCCGGTTTTCCCTGTAATCTGATTAGGACTCTTAGTTTGGGTTAATTATGAGTTGTAAAGCTTATTCCTTGCGGGAAAAGTCCTACCCTTCGTATAAATATAAAGAGATTCGGCCGATTGAGAGAGATCTAATTGAATTTATCAAATCTACTATTTTTTGCCTTTACTTTTTTGTACCCCTCAAACCCTAGCTTTTTCAAACCCTAACTGCTGTTCTTCCTTCGTCTCTATGGTGATTGAGGACGTTCTAGGTGGCCTGCCGATCCTAGAACAACACGGCGCACACTTGCCCTGACGGGGTCTCTCCCGGACAAGTGTTCGTTGGATTCTCGTCGAATTCCCGGCGAGAACCGGTCTGACCGGTCTGCTCAGAGGCGCTGCAAAGAGCACCTCTGCGTGTGAGAGTATTTGACGTGAGGCACGTTTTTGCGTCAACATACTTTTTGGCGACTCCGCTAGGGAAAAAAGAAAAAGGATCTACTGTCATGGCTAATCTACCAAAGCCAGGCGAGGTTGATCCCGACAATATTGCAAGGCCGACAGCTAATGAGCTATCGGCTGAAGATCGTCAATGCTATGAAGAGCTCCTTCAGGAGGAGAAGGAGGAGATGGAGCGAGCCAAGAAGAAATTCGAAGACAAGACTCAGTGGTACTTGTCACACTTCTCCAAGGATCAAAAGGGCGCTGTTTCCAAGGACAAGGAGGTGGTGATGGTCACGAACGAAAACGAAGATGACGAAGTAACACCCAATGTGAGTGATCCATCAGCCCCCGTTACCCATGATCAGATGCAAAATTTACTGCTTATTGGTCAAAGACAAATGATTACAATATGACAAGGCTTGATTAAGAAATCATTAGAAAAGCAACCTGCGACCGAAAGTAGTAAAGTTATTGTTTCTGATCCTATTGGTACCTCTAATTCATCGGCAGCAATACCACCCAAAGAACCACAATATGGGATGCCGTTGAATTATTCAGCAGGACAAAATTCTCTGGGACAGTTTGGCCAGGCAAATCCGGTCAGACCGGTTTCAATAACCGGTCAAACCGGTTTGACTGCTACAACACAGTACGGCCAAATTCCGGTTAGACCGGTTCTAGGAACCGGTCCGACCGGTTCGGGCGTGGGGATCCTGTATCAACATGTGCCCGAGCCTCTAGCTATTGTTTCATCTGTTCAGGCTAATTCTGGCCGAACCAGTGGTGGTTTGGGTTATGTACCTCCGCATAATGCTTTGACATACAACACACATCCTATGCCTTCCCAGGGTTCAGGCTATTCGCAGCAAATACATGTACAGCCGAATCATATATCGCAACAAGCACCGAATGTTGGTGAACCTTCATGGATGGCTGATCCCTATATTAGAGGTTTATTTGATGATTATAAAAGGGATTTAGCTAATATGATTAAGGACACATTCGGCATAGAAGTAAAAGATAAAACATTGGCGTGTCAAAACCTTATCCTGAGAGCTTTGATTCTTTGCCATATTCTCAAGGTTTTAAAGTGCCAGAGTTTGTCAAATTTACTGGAAAGGATAATAGGACCACATGGGAGCATGTTAGCCAGTTTAATGCACAATTGGGTGTTCATAGTAGTATTGATCACTTGAAAATTAGATTATTCCCTTTTGTCATTATCTAGTACTGCTTTTTCATGGTTTTCGGCATTATCTCCTAATTCTATTCATACATGGTCTCAATTAGAGCATAAATTTCATGAACACTTTTATAGTGGAGATAATGAATTGAGACTATCTCACTTGATATCGGTTAGGCAAAAGAGTGATGAATCTGTTGCTGATTATGTTAGAAGATTCAGAGATACTAAAAACCGATGTTTTAGTTTGATTATTTCTGAAAAGGATCTTGCCGAATTAGTTCTTAATGGTTTAAGATCTCATATTAGAGAGATATTGGAAGGCTATGAGTTTCTTACCATTAATCAAGTGTTATAAAAAGCTTTGGCTCAAGAAAGCCGAAGTAAAGATGCTCGCTCAAAATCTGATCGTCCCAACATGCATATGCTAAGCAATGATTTATCGGACGATGAGAATGGAGAGGTTTATGCCGC
Organism: Alloteropsis semialata; assembly: GCA_004135705.1. Taxonomy (NCBI): domain Eukaryota; kingdom Viridiplantae; phylum Streptophyta; class Magnoliopsida; order Poales; family Poaceae; genus Alloteropsis; species Alloteropsis semialata. Next base: position 31,392,203 of record CM014271.1, read on the forward strand.
TGAATTTGTATGGCCGAGCAAAGCAAAATCATATAGTTGCGCTTCTCTTAAACCGATTCACAAAAATCGGCAAGAAGAGATGAAATTTACTTTTGATGTGTCCAAATGCGATAGGATATTTGATGAGTTGCATAAGAACGGATACATCAAGTGTGCATATACTATACCACCGCTTGAAGAGTTGAAGCGGCGTGCATATTGTAAATTTCATAATTCCTTCTCACATGCAACTAATGATTGTAATATGTTTCGTCGACATATTCAATCGGCCATTAATTAAGGCCTTTTGAGTTTGTACGAAATGCAAGTTGATTCAAATTCTTTTTCTAGCACTTTCTCTGTTAACACCATTGAAATGAAAAATCCCAAAGTGTTGATCAGGCCAAGTCAGGCCAAAACAACAAAAGGGAAAAACGTAGTCATTGGTAAAGAACGACCAGAGCAGAGAAAAGACAAGAAAGTGCAACTGAAAAAGACCCCCAAAGCTATATCTAAGAATTCAATGCTCGGGAGGCAAGTCAAGAACGAGTAAGCCGGTTCTAACAAAACCAGTCTAACCGGTTCAAGAAACCGGTCTAACCGGTTCTTGGCCAGAAATTCTGGTGGTGCTGAGAAAAAGTCAAGGCCGACCTTTGAGGAACTTTTGGAGAAATACAAGAAACTAGGTGCTACTCAGAAGCACAAAAATCGGCCAGAAAAAATAAAAACCTCATTGAAGCACCAAGAGTCAAATTCTTCCTCAACTCAGGGTAATAGTAGCGCCACGTTGTATCCATCTTTTAGACCGACTACACTATGGTCCTGGTCATATCCTTACTACTATTTGCCTTGGGATTACAGTAGTATGAATATGCAGCTATATTTTGTTCCATATCCTGTTTCATGCTACAATCATGAATCATCACAAAGACCGGTTGTTTTTAGTGATAATCTGGTCAAGAAAAGTGTATCCACTGATTCTAAGACAGGTGAGAAGGACAACAAGCAAGATTCAACATATATGCAACCAAGGTTGTGTCCTCCAGGCTTGTCCCGTACTCAAAAGAGAAAATTGCAGCGGATGCGCAAGAAATCAATGGAGCAACAAGTTGAAGAGAAGCCAGCAGCAGCGACGAAGACAAAGATGGTGTGGAGGCCAAAGAAAGTTGCTTTAACTTCAACTTGAGCAAGACATCAGGACATGGCCAATGTATGAACATTGTACTTAGAGCAATTTTGGTTGCTGAGTGTTTTCTGATTCGCAAGCTTCACCAGAAAACAGGGGGGCATATGTTCGCGACCAAAATTAGCAAGTAGAGCAGGGCTTAGGAAAATCCGGGCCCAGACCGGTTTGGAGAACCGGTCAGACCGGTTTTCCCTTGTAATCCGACTAGGACTCTTAGTTTGGGTTAATTACGAGTTGTAAAGCTTACTCCTTGCGGGAAAAGTCCTACCTCCCTATAAATATAAAGGGATTCGGCCGATTGAGAGAGATCCAATCGAATTTATCAAATCTACTATTTTTTGCCTTTACTTTTTTGTACCTCTCAAACCCTAGCTTTTCCAAACCCTAACTGCTGCTCTTCCTTCGTCTCTACGGCGATTGAGGACGTTCTAGGTGGCCTGCCGATCCTAGAACAACCCTGCGCACACTTGCCCTGACGGGGTCCCTCCCGGACAAGTGTTCGTCGGATTCTCGTCGGCTTCCTGGCGAGAACCGGTCTGACCGGTCTGCTCAGAGGCGCTGCAAAGAGCATCTCTGCGTGTGCGAGTATTTGACGCGAGGCACGTTTTTGCGTCTACATATGGATAGACAGTTAACACAGGCATATTGTAAAACTTATTGTTCCACACAGCATTGCTTTATTGGAGTAGGCAATAAAACAACAATGCTGGCTCGATTAATCGTCAACATTCCCCCATACATTCTCAACCGATGAACACATTAATAAGGTGGATCAGATGCACATTTCTTTTTTCTAAACCTCATTGGCATAAGCATGTGTGGGCGATCAAAGTGCAGAAGCGAGGACTGATGAGGCCAGTGACCACATTACCTATAAACCAATTAAGAAGAAGCAGGGCCATACTACAATGATAAAGGCAGGGGTACAGGGGCGTTCGGGTGTGGGGCGAAGAGGGGGAAAAAAGGATGAACAGTGGCCGGCATAAATGGCGCTCGATCGATCGATCCACCCATCGGCAGGCTGCTAGCGGGTGGCATGCAGTCCCCCGGCCCGTCCGCCACTTAGCTCCTCATCTTCCTCCTCCGTCCGTCCCAGTCAAGCATCGTCGATCTCTGCAGACAGACAATAATCGATCGATCATGCAATGGAATGCAGTGCTGCGATTCCGAAATTTAGGCTTCGGTTGAATTCGATTAATGCACTGTAGAAAAATGCGTTGGGAATCGAAAAAGCAGAGAGGGGGCACGTTGTTCAATAGAATGTCCACTACCGGAGAAGGAGCCATCGGTACCGGTTCCAAACCCCCTTTGGTACCGGGTTTTGGAACCGGTACCGAGCATCCGTGACTAAAGGGTCGTCCCTTTGGTACCGGGTATTTACCCGGTACCAAAAGGGGCCTTTGGTACCGGTTGGTAGGTTTTTATGCGCAAAAAAAATAATTTAAATCCCGGGGAGGCTCCCACACACGATTTTTCACGATTCACAAGTCACACGATTTTTCACGCGAAAATACGCGCGTGCGGCGCGTGGGATTCGAACCCACGACCTGTGGCTTCGCGCGTTGCTTCCTTACCATCTCACCTACACACCACAGCTGACCAAGTCCCAGATACTTTCCTTTTGAATTAACCCGTGGAGGGGCCTTTGGTACCGGGTCGTAACACCACCCGGTACCAAAGACCCCCCTTTGGTACCGGGTGGTGTTACGATCCGGTACCAAAGGGTCTGGGTACCGGGTCGTGTTACCAACCGGTACCAAAGGGTCCAGACCCTTTGGTACCGGATCGTAACACCACCCGGTACCAAAGGGGGGTCTTTGGTACCGGGTGGTGTTACGACCCGGTACCAAAGGGTCCTCGGGGCCTACCAAATTTAGACCCGGTACCAATGACCCCTTTGGTACCGGGTCATAAGCAACGGGTACTAAAGGGGGTGACCGATAGGCCATTTTCTGGTAGTGGTCTTTTGGTTGAATTGGTTGGATTGAAGGGAACTAAACAAGGAGGCCTTGTTTATGGGGGTGATATGGGTCGATGGCATTCACTCGCTCAACCATTCACTTTGCTTCTGGTCCATGCATGGACGGGCAGCTGATCTGATGCACACACACATGCACACGAGCCCGGCCTGCAATGCCTAGAGCTAGCGCAGCGGCTAGGCTAGCAGCTAGGGCCGGGTGGGGGTAGGCGTGTAGGAGACGGGGAGCGCGCACGGTCGTACGCTGCTGGCACGCCCGGTTCAGACAAACTGTTACGTTTCGATCGCCTGCGGCTGCGGGGTTCTGGTCTCTAGTGGCCAAGCCACCACGTGGTCGTGGCCGGATTCAATGCCCGGCGGCCGGCACCCGCCGTGGTGGCCATGCTCATGCACCACTCAATGCTGGTAGCTGCCTGCCTTGCCTGCTTCATTACATTACATGCATGCATGCATGCACACAAGAACCGGTGGAGATGGATCATCATACTGTACATGCATGGTGAAGCATTATTACAATGGCACATCTCCCTGATTTTCCAGCGCAATGGCACGGTATGTTTTCGGGGAAAAGAACATGTGACTGTGTGATCCAAAGTTTGTCCCAGAAACAACCCACACATGTGGCATTCAATTATTAGTACCAAATTTGGCTAATAAACATGAACAAGTAAGGACATTTTATATCTTTATTAATTTTCTTGATATTTTAAGAAGTGAGTCTAGATAAACTGGTTAGGGCAGAAGGTGTCGTGATCGTCCCTTAAATTTAGATGTCTATTTTCTTATTCAAAACGAAAGCCATCTAATTCTTTCTAGGTTGAGGGTCTGTTTGGAACGAAGGAATGAAAAATACAGGAAAGGAAAAAACCGTAGGAAATGGATAGGGAGGCAGTGTCAAAACAGAGGATTGGAAAAACACAGGAAAACAACAGAAAGAGGTGTTTGGAACGCATGAATCCATTACACAGGAATACAAACATTGTAGAAATAATGAAAACCCCAAAGTATTTAGTGATGTATCAATTTAAATTGTTTATAATTATAGGTATCACTTCATCACAAATAACTTCCTATTTGCATGTGGGCCCACCCTACACATGACCCCACATGTCATTCACTTGCAAATAGTAGCTCATCACATTAGGTAGCATATATAATTGAATACTCGGTGCTAGGGATCACAAGCTCCAACTCCTCTGGAGTGTTTCAGCAACAGCGCACGTACTAATGGCAAGCTTAAGTGCTTAAGCGTGTGTAGTTGCCTCGTACTTCGTGAAGGAAAGGAAATCAAGAGCTTCGACTGGATTCTTTTTTTTCCTTTGAAATCACAAGGCTGCAACAGTATTCCTTAGAAAAGGAATCGATGAATCCTTTGATCCAAACACCTTCTCTCCAAACCTTTCCTCTGTTTTTGTTTCCTTCACTTTTCCTATGAAAATACTCCATTCCAAACGGGGCCTGAATCTCTTTTTTTCGATTTAAAAAACTTCTGATATATTTTCTTAGTTTCCGGACAGATCAAGAGTGGTACAGTGGCAAGGCCCATCTCTCTCGGGAACACATACACGATGCACAGCAAGTTTGAGGTCAAGGGATCGACACATGCAGGGCAGGGCCGTGCACGACTACGCATGCACCGTCTCTAGGGCATATGTAGCTTGTAACAGCGCCGATATTGCCTCAAATTTGCAACAGGTGTTCAATTAGGTAAAAAAATTTTGGTGAAAAATTTTGCAAAAGAATCTTATCATTTAGGAGTACTAAATGTAGACTAATAATAAAACTAATTATAGATCTCATCTGGAAATCGCGAGACGAATCTAATGATGGTAATTAATCCATGATTAGTGGATGTTTAGCGGATGGTTACTGTAGCATCACTGTTGCAAATGGCCTAACTAGGCTCATAGATTCGTCTAGAAAAGGTACCTAAGAGTTATGGAATGGATTTTGTCATTAACACACGTTTACTATTCCATACGTGTAAGATTTCCTTGAAAAAAATTTTGGTGAAAATTTTTTGGGAACTGAACACCCCTTTTCCTCCTCCCAGACAGTCTCCTTCGAAATTTGCAACATGGTTGGCCGGGCATTCAATGCCCCTGCTTAACTGCATCAGCATTAAATAATCTCCTTTGGAATCGTGCACGCTTGTAGAGAAGGGACGGAGTTAGGCCATCCCCAACCTTCCAACGCTTGTAGAGAAGGGACGGAGTTAGGCCATCCCAACCTTCCAACTAGGATGATTTCCATAGCATTAATTACATTGCCACCTAGGACTATTAGCTTACATGGCACTATATTAAATAAGAGAGAGAGTGGAGAGAGGAAGAAACCGGGTCTCATGCAAGACCCAGTTTCTTCACGAGAACCTATGCACTGGACACCACCAAGTCATGCATTGGGAGATGATAATTTCCTCATGATAATTGAACAACAAATATGATTGGTAGAGATGAGAGAGAATGATGGATTGAGTATTAATTATGGACCTACATGAAGAAACTATGCATTGAGAGATGTAGTTTCTAAACATAGTGTCTTGCTTAGTTGGCAACATAGACACTATCTATGGACACCATGGGTTGGGGATGGCCTAATTAATCCCTGCGGGGCACATCCAATGCAAAGTAGTAGACATTTACTCAAGAGTAATTTGTGTTAGAACGACATATGATTATCTTGCTTCAAACTATATCCGGTCTCTCTGCCCTTAATTTCTTTTAACCCTGACAATCTCCCTCGCACAATGAATACGGAGCACTATACCTATCCTAGCCAAATCTGTTGTTCAATTGAAGTAATTTTGGCGACCGTGCCTTAGCACGTATTTCATTAAGAAGAAAGCAGTTTACAAACATTGCTTGATACAGGCCAAACAGAAGTT
>CM014271.1:31399232-31587186 GCA_004135705.1 Alloteropsis semialata
ACGCCTGCCAAGCAGGAGACGTTCGTCTCTGACATATCCGCTGACGAGCCAACAGTCCAAGGCGAGGATCAAGCGCACCGCGACGCCAGGATCGGGCGCAACGGTGAGAAGCAACGACGCCGCGACGCGCGGCAAGAACGCCGGAACCCTAGGGTCACGCGTAACCTCCAAGACGATTTCATCCAAGAAATTGGCGGTGTGGGTGTTTACGCCACCCCGTCAGCTAACCTTGCCGCCGCGCACCAAGAGCTAGAAGGAATTCCGGAAACCCCGGAGCTCAACCGGATCAAGGTTAGGCTGACTGCAGCCGCAGGCATGATCAATGCCCACAGGGCTCCTGCTTCCTCGTCTCGCCACTCCAAGTCGGCCAGCCGCCGAGAAGCTGATCGCGACGTGGTCGAGCAGCCAGATCTCCGTGAACAACTCCGCAACCGCGATCTCCGAAGGAACCTTGACGACCGTCATCGGCGAAGGGACGAGGAAGAACTCCGACGGCGCGCCGAGTACAACCGTGAACACGGCCCCCAGGGCTGGATCGCGACGCGCGCCAACGCCGAGAGCTTGAGGTCGCTGAGGCCGCACGCCGCCGAGAGTTCGACCGCAAGTACGGGCCTCCACTCGGACAAGACAGGCCGCCCCGGGCTAACACCCCGGAAGACTACTCCGCCGACTCAGGACACGCGGACGCCGGAAACCTCAACGACTGCGACGGCTTCCCGGCATTCACTGCCCGGGTAAGATCCATTAGAATGCCTGCTAACTTCAAACCTACAGGCATAGAGAAATATGACGGGAAGGCGGACCCGACGATGTGGCTCCGGACTTACAGCATCGCCATCCGCGCGGTGAACGGCGACCACGACTCCATGTGCGCCTACTTCCCCGTCGCCATGACCAAGGTGGGGCAGACCTGGCTTCACAGCCTCGAGCCCGGCTCCATCGACAGCTGGGGCACTCTCTGCGACAAGTTCAAAAGCTACTTCCAGGGGAGTTCCATCCGACCAGGCACCGCCTGGGACCTGGGCAAAGTGAAGCAGAACCGCGGGGAGAGCCTCCGCGACTACACCGACCGGTACATGGAGAACCGGAACCTAGTTCCCGGCTGCTCCGAGTCCGAGATCATCAGCTACTTCCTCGATGGCCTCGCCGACTCCGCCGTCTTCGAGCGCCTCTGCGAGGACATGCCAAAGACCTCCGGCGAGTTCTTTGCCCGGGTAAACAAGATGGCGAACGCCAAGGAGGCCGTTCGTCTCCACTACGGCAAGAAAAGCACTCGGGACGATGATCGTCCCCCTCGCCGAGAAGACCGCCCGAAGAAGGAGGACACACGCCGCTCCCGCCCTGAACCAAGCAGGAGGGATGACCGAAAGCGCTCAAGAGACTTCACCGTCGCCGCCATGGACCGTAGCGGCCCTCGCCCGCGGTCCAACTTTAGCGCTGACTTCGAGAAGATGCTCCAAGGACCCTGCCCCATCCACAAGCAGTCCAAACATCGCATGATCGACTGCATGGGGCTCGCCGAGGCCTACAAGAAGAAGGAGGGGAAGCTGCCACCGCAAGACGACGACAAAGGCGACAAGGGAAAAGGGGCTCCCGCGAACCCTGCTTTCCCAAATGTCGACAGGCAGGTGAACTTCATCCTCGGAGGACCGCCGCCCGTAGATGACAAGCGCCGGGAGAAAGTACGTGATCGGGAGATATTCTCCTGCTACACATCGCCGATCCAACCACTCCGCTGGTCCGAGCAGCCAATCACCTTCTCCAGGGAGGACCAGTGGTTCCAGGTCTCCGACGTGGGCGAGTACCCGCTGGTACTCAGCCCGATCGTGCACAACGCTCGCCTCACCAAAGTACTTATCGACGGTGGGAGCGGGCTCAACATCATCTTCGCCGAGACGCTGAGGGACATGGGCATCGGCCTTGATGCCCTGACTCCTTCTCTCCACCCGTTCTACGGGCTGATCCCGGGGAAGGGCTCCAAACCACTCGGGCAGATTGCTCTGCCCGTCACCTTCGGCGATCAAGACAACTTCAGGACCGAGTACCTCAACTTCCAGGTCGCCGACTTCACCACCGCCTACCACGCCATATTGGGGAGACCAGCGCTCGCCAAGTTCATGACGATCCCCAACTACACGTATCTGCTGATGAAGATGCCAGCACCAAACGGCGTCCTCTCCATCCGCAGCGACGTCCACACCTCCAAGAAATGCGACAAAGAAGGGCTCCACCTCTGCACCGGCGTCGAACGCAGCGTGCTGCAGATGGAGGTGGTCCACGAGGCAAGAACCTTCCAAGGAGACCCGGGCTCCATCCCTGAGTCCTCCAAGCGAAGAACCGCGCCGACCACAATGCAGCCGGCTGAAGAAGTGCACGCCATATCACTTGGGCTCTCCGACTCCTCCAAAACCGCCCTGATCGGATCAGGGCTCGACCCCAAATAGGAAAGCGCGCTCGTCACCTTCCTCCGGAACAACGCCGATATATTTGCATGGACTCCATCAGATATGCCGGGTGTTCCAAGGGAGGTGGTCGAGCACTCCTTGAAGGTTGACGCGAACGCCAAGCCAGTTCGCCAAAAGCTCCGACGCTTCGCGCAGGACCGCAAGGAGGCCATTAGGGCAGAGATTACAAGACTGTTAGCCGCTGGGTTCATTAGAGAAGTCTTTTACCCTGACTGGCTTGCTAACCCAGTCCTTGTAAGAAAAAAGAATAATGAATGGAGAATGTGTGTTGACTACACGGATCTCAATAGGCACTGCCCTAAGGACCCCTTCGTCCTACCCCGCATCGACCAAGTCGTTGACTCCACCGCCGGATGCGTACTCCTGTGTTTCCTTGATTGCTACTCCGGCTACCACCAGATCGCCCTGAAAGAAGAAGACCAGGAGAAGACGTCCTTCATAACTCCGATCGGCGCCTATTGCTACACCAAGATGACGTTTGGCCTCCGCAACGCCGGAGCCACCTACCAGAGGGCCATTAACTTGACCCTGGGCACTCAGATCGGCCGCAACGCCGAGGCCTACGTCGACGACATAGTCATCAAGACGAAGGTCGAAGCCGAGTTCATCGCCGACCTCTCCGAAACGTTTAACAATCTCCGCAGGCTCAACTGGAGGCTGAACCCGACTAAGTGCGTCTTCGGCGTACCCAAAGGGAAACTACTCGGTTTCATCGTCAGCAACAGAGGCATTCAAGCCAACCCAGAGAAGATAGACACCATCCGGAGGATGAAACCGCCGACTGGGAAGAAAGAGATCCAGAAGCTGACTGGTTGCATGGCGGCCTTGAGCAGATTCATCTCTCGGCTCGGGGATAAGGGCCTGCCGTTCTTCAAAATCCTCAAGAAAACCGACAGGTTCGAGTGGAACCAAGAGGCACAGCAAGCTTTCACCGACCTCAAGAACTACCTCTCCAATCCACCAGTACTCGTCGCCCCGCATAACGACGAAACGCTACTCCTGTACATCGCTGCCACGACCAATGTGGTGAGCACTGTCATCGTCGTGGAAAGGGAGGAAGAAGGAAAGGTGCAACGAGTACAGCGACCAGTCTACTACGTAAGCGAAGTACTCAGCGAATCCAAGTCTCGCTATCCCCAGGTGCAGAAGCTACTCTACGCACTGCTGATCACATCAAAAAAACTCCGGCATTACTTCCAAGCGCATCGCATCAAGGTGGTCACGCAATTTCCACTCGGGGAAATCCTCCACAACAGAGATGTCACGGGGCGAATCATCAAGTGGTCCGTCGAGCTCGCCTCCTTCATCATAGACTTCGTCCCGCGCACCGCCATCAGGTCACAAATCCTCGCCGACTTCGTCGCCGAATGGACCGAGAGCCAGGACGCGAAAGAAGACACCAGCAGCGAACACTGGAAGATGTACTTTGACGGCTCCCTCATGATCGACAGAGGAGGGGCCGGGGTACTCTTCATCTCGCCGAAAGGGGAACAGCTCCGATACGTCCTCCAAATTCGTTTCCCCATCACCAACAACGCCGCCGAGTATGAAGCAATTCTCCACGGACTCCGCATCGCCACCTCACTAGGCATAAAGAGGCTCCTGGTCTATGGCGACTCTGCTGTTGTTATAAACCAGGTGAACAAAGAGTGGGATCGCCACAGTGAGCGGATGAACGCCTATTGCGAGGCAGTGCATAAGCAGGAGGGGAAATTCTACGGAGTTGAGTACCACCACGTCCCACGAGAAGACAACCTCGCCGCTGATGCACTCGCCAAGTTGGGATCCACCCGCGCGGAAGTTCCAGGGGGAGTGTTCGTGCAAGGCCTCCTCAAACCCTCGGTTAAAGAGTTGAGCGACGAGCCAGAGCCTGCCCCGGAACTCTGCGAGGTGCTGGCTATTAACGCCGAAGAAGAAGACTGGATGGCCGAGTTCATAGATTTCCTCGCCTACAACAAAGTGCCAAAAGACCCCACGGAGCGAAAGATCCTGGAGTGCCGAAGCAAAAACTACGTGGTGGTCGGTGGCGCCCTGTATAGACGAGCCGCCACAAATCAAGTATTCATCAAATGCGTCACGAAAGAAGTCGGCCTCCAGATCCTTGATGACATCCACTCGGGAAGTTGTGGAAGCCACGCCGCCGCAGGGACACTAGTCGGGAAAGCATATCGAGCAGGGTTCTTTTGGCCCACCGCCGTCTCCGACGCCAAAGCACTCGTCCGCCGATGCCAGGGATGCCAATTTTTCGCCAAGCAGAAACACCTCCCGGCCCAAGCTCTACGCACCATCCCGCCTTCGTGGCCATTCGCCTGTTGGGGGTTGGACATGGTGGGACCATTCAAAGCTGCCCCGGGAGGTTACACACACATCCTCGTGGCCATCGATAAATTCTCCAAATGGATAGAGTACAAGGCCATCGTCGGAACTCCAACATCAAAGCAAGCCGCCGCCTTCGTCGAAGAAATCACACACCGGTTCGGAGTCCCTAACAAGATAATCACCGACTTGGGGACACAGTTCACCGGATCTGCCTTCTGGGACTTTTGCGAGAACAGCTGCATCGGTGTATACTACGCCTCCGTTGCCCATCCCAGATGCAACGGACAGGTGGAACGAGCCAACGCCATGATACTCCAAGGACTAAAAGCAAAAGTCTTCGACCCATTGAAGAAATTCGCCGGACGGTGGCACCAAGAGCTACCACAAGTCATTTGGGGACTCAGGACTCAGCCGAGTCGTGCAACAGGTCATACTCCATTCTTCCTCGTCTACGGCTCCGAGGCGATCCTCCCCACCGACATTGCTTTCGGATCTCCGCGCATCGATAACTACGACGAAGGTGAAGCAGAGGCAGCTCGCGAGGTGGACCTAGTCTCCATCGAAGAACACCGACGTCCAGGAACGGGACTTCAACATTGGTGACCTCGTCTTACGCCGAGTGCAATCCACTGTAGGGGTTCACAAACTCTCCGCCCCATGGGAAGGCCCGTTCATCGTGACTCAGGTCATATGTCCGGGTACTTTTCGTCTCCAATATGAGGATGGCACCGAGGTCCCACACCCGTGGAACATAGAGCATTTACGCCGATTCTACCCATGAAAAGCTATGTATCACAAAGTTCAATAATAGTATATGCTTTTTTCCTCCGTATATTTATTCTCCTTGCAAAACCTCTCGGAATCACTCTGTTCCCGAGTAGTTCTTAACTAAATGCTGTGTAACCGGGCCTGGAACGACGCCTAAGCCTTCTACACGTGCACGGGATCCACTCTCGACGTTATGAACTTAGGATAAGTGAAGCAAAGGGAAAAGCACATTTCAGCTTAAAGCTACTCGGGCAACGTTAAAACATAAAACAAAGTATCCAACACTCTTGTTTTATTTGTTTCTAACCACTTGTATATACAAAAAGTCTATACTACTCTGCTACAGAATACAGGACTCTACTCAAACTTGAGAGCCTCGCCAACTTTCTCGGCGATCAGGCGAGTTTCAGCCATCGCCGCATCGACCTGCTCCGTCGTGGCGTCCGCCGCCACCCCATCTCCGACCGGCGCAAGATCAATCCGCGGGTATAGTGTCCGAACACGCGCCAAGGCGTCGTTCGCGCACACAACGGCCGATTCCTTGATCAACTCGGCGATGCGGACTGGCGCGGCTTGAAGACGCGGGACTAAGGCAGTCGGCTCACCCTCCTCCGGAGCCACGGAGTCTAGCAGCTCCCTCGCCGCCTCGTTAACCTCCGTCAGCGCCAGATGCGCCGATGACAGATCTTGCTCCAGGCCTGTTATGATTTGAGAGTTATTCTGAATTGTATACATGGCTTGGAGCATCGTCGTGTCCGCACCTTTCCGGAAGTCCTGCTCCTGCTTCAGTTTGCCCGCCATCACCTCCTCCGACTGCTGCAGAGTTGCGTTCGCAAATCGCAGCTCCTTCAGCTCGGTGACGTGACGCTCCCTCTCCATCTCCTTCTCTGGAAAGGCAAAGAAGCACTCGGTCAGGACGAAAACAATACGGTAAAGTCCTACAGTCCAGCAACTACTCGGGAATTACAAGGACAGGGCCTTACGATGAAGAATATGCCGATGCTCCACGACGGCGTCGTTCAAGCTCTTCTTGGCAGCGTCACGTTGACGCTTGACCCGTTTGAGCTCTGCTTCCGCCTTCGCCGCACGACGGAGCGCCGACTCCGCGTCCTGAGCCTGCGCAAGGCGCGACTGCCGGAGCGTAGCCAATTTCTACAACCATCCGAAAAGGCGAAGAACTCAGAAAACCAATAAAGAAAAGGAAAAGATCATCAAGACAGGGGAGGAATCTAACCGCTGCAAGGCGCTGGGCGTGGTCGACAGCAATCTGAAGCTCGGCGATCACCGAGCCTTCCTTCTCCGCCATGGCATCCACCCCGGGGACAGTGACGGTCCCCGAGGTGTCCGACTGCTTCGGCAGATCCTCCTCCAGGGCTTCTCCCCGAGTAACGTCGCCCGCACCTACGGGCGAAGACTGGATCACCGTGTCCACAACAGGATCCCCAGTGACACTTGGGATAATCGCCGTATCATCGTCGGCCGCCGGCACCTCCACTACCACCTCCGGGTCAGGCCCGACTGGGACCTCCGCCGTCTGCGCCGCTCCCGGTCCATCGGCCGAGTTCGTCACCTCGGGCGTAGCACCCGAGGATGACTGGCCTGCGGGTGCGGTCAAGGGAGCACTCGGGCCCTGCGGGACATCAGCTGAAGGAGCCCTCCCGCTCGCCACCTCACCGTCCACATCGGAGGCATTGCTGAAAAAAGCACTCGGAAGTTAAACCAAGAACTCGAAGACAAATGATAACAAGAAGAAATGTGAAGACCGATAACTCACCGAGTACTCTTCACCACCGCAACTCGGGGCCGAAAGACGGGGAGCTTGGGACGCCGCTGCGCCGAAGCCGCCACGAGGATTGGCCTGGTCCCCAAATCGGAGACTGGCCTTGCATCCGTCGTGGCCTGCACAAGCGTCTCCGCCACCATGCGCCGCCTCTCCTCCACCGAGACGCCCATGGCCCGGGCATGCTCCTGCTCCTGGAACAAGGCATCGGGCACCGCCTCGTCCTTCTCCTCTTCCTCCATGACGGCCGGGGAACGACGTCCCGGCTCGTCAACATCGGCGTCCGAACCCGCAGACGGCCGCTGAGCCGGCTGCGCGTCCGATTTCTTCGCCGCCACCTTCTTCGCCAACACCTTCTTCGTACGCCTCCGCTTGGGAGGCGGCGGCGCCGTACCCGCCACCGCATCCCGGACGGAGGGCGCTTCGTCCGACAACGTGGCCGAGTCGTCGGCCGCCCCGTCGTCAGTAACCGCCGCCCGCTTGGAAACGCCGCCCCCACGGTTGTTCCTCTTCGCCACAGCCGCTCCGGCGCTTCCGCGGACGGTCCTCCACCACCTCCTCATCCGAAGGACTCAGAGAGCCCTCCGTGTCACTCGGCGCCCATATACGGGGAGCAGGCGGCTCGACCGCCCCCTCTGCCCGAGTGCCGCCCTGAGCAGCCGGGGGCGCGTCCTCGAGAATCACCTTCCTCGGGAAGTCCTCCGGAAGTGGGGCAGCAGAGAAGTATTCGAAGGCCCGATCCTGCGCAAGAGAAGACGCAAAATCAGACGGCCAACGGACGATACCAGAAATTACTCAAGAAGGAACATTCAAAAGCACTCGGAAATGCGACTTACCGGTGGTGGAGGCCTCTTCAGAGAAAAAGGGCGCGGCTGGTCCTTCTCCGACACGCGGCCGAGGAAGAACCCGCCGACGCGTGCCTTCATCTCCTCCTTTCCCACGATGCGGTTAGCAGCCCGAGTGGGATCATCTCGGCCCGAGTACTCGTAGCTCGGGTGCTTCCGCTCCTGGATCGGCTGGATCAGCCGCCTGCTGAAGTTGCAGGCGATGCCAATAACCGTCAAACCTTGATCTTTCAGCTCCTTGATCAGCACAAGGAGCTCGTCAACCTCGTCCATCTCGGAGGCGTCAGGAAGCTCATTCCAGCAATCCTTGACCTTCGGCCGCTCTCCGGTATGGCAGGGGATCGCCGACTCGTGGTTCCCGACATAGAACCACTCGGCTTTCCATCCCTTGTTGGAGGTGTTGAGGGCGATGTCGAAGTACTCGTCCTTCCGCCCTTGATGCAGCATGAACCCGGCGCCTCCAACCACCACCATCTTCTCCTCGCTTGGCTGCGGCTTTAGCCAGTACAGGTACCTCCACAAGTTGAAATGGGGAGAGATCCCCAGATACGCCTCGCAGAGGTGGATGAAGACCGAGATCGCCATAATCGAGTTGGGGTTGAGGTTGATGGCCTCGATCCCGTAGTAGTGCAGCAGCCCTCGGAAGAACGCCCCCGTGGGCAAGCCGAGTCCCGCCTCGAAGAAAGGCTTGAACAGGACCAGCTCGCCGGAGTTCTCCGACGGGAACACCTCCCCTGCGCTCGACCGCCACTCCGCCACGGCCTGAGACGGTAGGATGCTCCGCTCCACCATCTCCTCCAGCATTTCTGTGGTTACCTTCCCCCGCACCCACGCGAGGACAGGGGAGGGGATCTTGTCAGACTTGGGGATGCCAGTGAGCTTCTTCCTCCCCGCCATGGATCTAACAGCAGGGGTCTTCGATCGCATCAGTGAGATTGCGCTCCCCGTGGTGACTGAGATCGCACAACGGACTGGCGAGCAATGGGAGCTTTGGTGGCGGCGGGATGAAAAGCGAAGAACGAGGAAGACGGATCTGGGAATGGGAGGATTTCCCTCCGGGTCAAACCCTCACCTTTTATAGCATGCCTTGATGCCCGAAATTACCGCGAGATAACGCGATTAGCGGGGGCGGGCGAAACGGTAAAAAGAGCCGTTGGGCGCTTCGCCTTCCGTTACACGCCGGGCGTCAACGGTAAAAAAACGACTCCAAAGCACTCGAGCAAACCGAGTGGCGTGCCGCTAAGGCTCGAACAGCCCCCACGCTCGGGGGCTGGCGCCACGATCAAGCCAGTGTGCCTCACGGGCTCGATTGGCCCCGAACCACTCGGGAGCCAACACTGCAAACTCAGTGGTGTGCCGCTAAGGCTCGAACAGCTCCCACGCTCGGGGGCTGGCGCCACGATCAAGCCAGTGTGCCCTCTCGGGCTCGATTGGCCCCGAACCACTCGGGAGCCAACACTGCAAACTCAGTGGTGTGCCGCTAAGGCTCGAACAGCTCCCACGCTCGGGGGCTGGCGCCACGATCAAGCCAGTGTGCCTCTCGGGCTCGATTGGCCCCGAACCACTCGGGAGTCAACACTGCAAACTCAGTGGTGTGCCGCTAAGGCTCGAACAGCTCCCACGCTCGGGGGCTGACACCGCGATTAAGTCAGTGTGCCTCTCGGGCTCGATTGGCTCCGAACCACTCGGAGGCCAACACTTCAGAACTGAAGGCGTACCGCTAAGGTTCGACCAGCACTCGGACTCGGGGGCTGGCGCCATATCAAAGGCAGCGTGCCATTCGGGCTCGATCAGCCCCGAAACGCTCGGGAACTGACGCTGCGAATAAATTGCGACAGACAGTGCAACCCTTTTGTAGGAAGTACAGTTACAACGGAGCCGGACTTGCGCCGGTTACAAACATCAAACACATCAACCGCCAAGATGACGGCCTGGGGCACTCGTCCCTGCGCCTAGTGCTACATCCGGAGCAAGCTCGGTTCACCTGAGCTCCTCGCAAGCTCTCTTGTAGCACCACTGCAGCCGTCGACGGGACAGCACCGGTGGAGGGTTGATAGCGAATGCCTTCGGCTATCCCTCGCTCTACAAAGCATTTCACCCCACATGGCCCTCATCACATGGGAATGCGGGGGTGAACGGGACAGCACTCAGACGCTGATCATCGCCTCAGGTTCTTCACAAGCACTCTTCTAGCACCATACCATGATGACTCCACAAACTCTTCCCGGTGGATGAACCCAACAATAAGCCTCCGGCATGTTGATTGCAAAGATCCTATATCTATTCGCTCTTGGGTAGCAGCTCAGGCTCCCCGACGGTTGGGCCAAACATCCGACACGAGGTGGTCCGGCCGCCGCCCGTGTCGCCCGAGCGGGAGGCGACGCGGGGGCCTCTCTCAATTGAAGTAATTAACCTGGCGCTTTTTTATCAACTTAACCTTTTACACTCATTACGTAATAGTCCCATTTCATCCTAGCATAATGAACAAAAGAATAACTTTGGTTATCATCTAATTAATCACATCATCAATCACCCTTGCTTTTCCGCGAAAAAACTCAGTATTGATGTTTTCATATAGCACCAATTTTTTTCTAGAGGAGTTACTTTGCACTGGAACAAAAACGGCCATTTTATGTCATAGCTGAGACTACAATTCAAATAGGACTTGAAAAAATTCAGTTTTGGCAATGGACTATCAAAAAAAGAATGGAGGGAGTAAGATCCTGTTTGGATCCACCCTGGAGGTTTGTTTGGATCACAAGCTAAAGTTTATACAATATGTTACCACTGCACCCAACTAAATTTTAGCTTGTTAGTTAGAAGCACCAACTAATCACCTAAACTTTAGACGGTGGAACCAGGACCTAGGTATACTGCTGATCGATGCGTGCATATTAACCCAGCGATATAACTGTGTAGCTATAGGATCTCGAGTACATGCTGATGCATGGAAAAGGCTTGGTCGACGAAAGGTTCACATTGGATCGTACTGTACTGTACTGCTGCATCATATGCAATGCTACCCCCCTAGTGGGGCTCAAGTCATCTGGTGGCACTTAATACTCGTATTTGCAGCGACGCAGAAACAAACTTCACTATTAGTCTGGTACATGCTAACCCTGTTTGTCTTCCTCGTGTGGGCACTGCCATGCATGCGTCATGCATGTCCCTCACGTACGATGCTCCAAATTGCATTTACTTTCAATTTATATCTCTTGCAATTTTTTTTTGGAAATATATATGTACTATGTGAGACTGCATTACATTGTCGGGAGTCATACTATTAGTAGTTGGAGGTTTTTTTTCAGAGTCTAGTATCAGTATATGTTAATCCTCACGAGACGCAATAGAAATAATAAATCCTAAAAATCTTTGAAAAATAAAAAACATCCGATCTGGTACACTCTAACATCATTGATAATAGTAGTAATTTAATCTTTTATGTTTTCTAAACAAATATCTATTTCTGTCACTATGAAAATAGTCTAAAATAATCCTGTGTATATTTTGCTTTTTAGCGACCATACCTTAGCACGTTTTTCATTAAGAGGGAAGAGTATATTTTGTATTTTCTTATACTTATATCTTGTAGTTTCTAGCATGTGCAAGAACATGTGTTTCATCAATGGAGGGCACAAAATATAGAAAGTAGAATACTGGTGCACCTTGCAGAACTATTGTGCTTTCCTTATCTTCAAAATTGCGCCAAAGATCATATGGTTGTGTTTGCTCACTACAAACCCCTTGGAACACGGGAACATAGCAAGGTCTACTCATATAGTATATTGCTTGGACAAGGGAGAATACATTAATTACCACCATGACGGAACCGCTATCGCTCAATTGGACTCCCTTTCCGCTCCTTCTTCCAGTTCTGCTCGTGAATTGTAAATAACTTTTAAATACTCTAACTTTTGTATTGGCCGATCTCAAATGTTTATATGTGAATGTTCGAAAAAAAATGCAATCAAAGTCGGGTCAAAATCAATTGACAATTGCGACGACTTCAATCTTATTGCGTGAAAGATCGTGTACGACATATGACATATGACGAGCAGACACGTAGACGCGTAGATTTGTATATAACTAACCCAAATATCAAACATTTAAAAAAAATAACCAAAAGAGCCTTTGGTACCGGTTGGTAACACCAACCGGTACCAAAGGCCCTCTCCCGCATGCCTACGCGGGGGGGGGTCCTTTGGTACCGGTTGGTGTTACCAACCGGTACCAAAGGCTCCCTTTGGTACCGGTTCTGGACCCGGTACCAAAGGCCGCCCCCCTTTAGTCACGGTGTCGCGGTACCGGTTCCAGAACCGGTACCTATGAGGGTTACGAACCGTGACCGATGAGAGGTTTTCTGGTAGTGAAACCTTTATATATTACTGGTAGGTGCAGAACTTATTAATAATTTATATTTTATATAGCACATATAAAGATATCACCAGTGTAGGCGCCCGGGATACCCTTGACCCTACCAGTCGATCTGCTGCTTTATTATACTACTGTTGTACACCTCATCTCTAGCCCTGTTTAGTTCCAAAAAAACGCATAAAGTTTTTATCTAGAAAACCGTGTCAGTTCATTTCTTCTCTCTGTGCACGTGACTCAATGCATAAACACTATGCATAACGGGGTGCATCTAGACACCCCTCTCTGGTGTTCACTTGTTCCCTCAACACTACTAGGCATATATATGATAAGACAACACAGTGTATCAACTATTCTCTCCATGGGTGCATGCATGTCACGCACCAAACAGCATTCTCCGGTCTTTTCGCGTCATCTGTGTACTACAGTTTATAAGTAACATGCTATTACTCAATTTAGCATATTATAAGGTGGCTTTAGACGACTAGAATGTGAAGAATGAACCAGCGTAATGCTACTGCTCAATTATATATGAAACTCTCTCTCTCTCTCATATGAAAGCTCATTACCATTTTCTATAGATACAATTTTCTCTATTTTGATGAAATATAGGTACAATATTCTATGAGCAGTGAAGTTAGTTAGGCCTGATGAAGAGATGTTTTAGGAGTTTCAGAGCCACTGCTATGAGTGAAGTGACGTTCAGTTAGGCCTGATGAAGAGATGTTTTTGGAGTTTCAGAGCCACCGCTATGAGTGAGGCCCATGCATATTGCTTCTATGCTATGAGAGAGACATGACATGCTTAGACCTTATCACCATAAAGACCAGTAGATCGAGTATCGACCACATGTATCTTGTTCTCACCTTGTGAGCTGTGAGCGATCAGATCATACCACACATGGTGCACGGAGGATCCATCCACACATGCAAGCATGCATGCATCCGCAGTGGCCCACCACGCAGGTGGATGAGGAGCGGGCCCGGACCCGGGGCATGCAGTACGCTAGTAAAGGAGAAGCAAAGACTAGATGGGGAGGTTGGAGGAATTTAACTCCCCATGGCCCTAGTCTTTTCAGCTAGCCTTTCATGGCTTTTCCTCCCAGCTCCCTTTGACGAGATCAGGAGGAAATCAATTCAAAGAGCTGCTGCTGCTCTGCTAGGGAGGAGGGCAGCCAGCAACAAGCAAAGAATATAGAGAGTACCTTGTTCCCATTCCACCCCTAGCCATGCATCTAGAGTTAGCCTTCCAGTCCTTGCTGTCCAATCGGAGCGGGCCACGTGGGCCGGACACGACCAGGCTTTCCCGTTCCCCATCCTATCTGAACACGAAATCCTTCAAGCTATGGGTCGTAGCACACGCTTTGTGTTACACACTCACATGCATGGACGTGGATGGACGATGGCCCCTTTGGCCTTTCCGATCGATCTACATGGTGTGTGGGTGTGGCAGCTGCAGATGGACACCACCGGCATTGCTCGTTTGCTTTTGACATTGACAGGGCGGTGGTGCCATTGACATAAAGCGACGCGGTCATGTTTATTCCCAAACGACACTTTTAGCCTTTTAAAAGAGAGACCAGAGAGATTCGCTAGATAATATGCCGGCCGGTCCTCGCCGTTGTCGGTAGGCGAAGTCAACAGGAAAGAAAAGGTCTGATGATTAAATTAGCACGGGCATGCACTGTGTATTTAGTTAGCTCTAAAAGCGACAAGTATTTGCATTCGAGCTCCAAATGTTTAGGCTCTGTTTAGATCTTTAGAACTAATAATTATCTAGCTAAGAACTAATAGTGATAATTATTAACTAGCTACCTATTACCAGGTCGGGTGTTTGGATCCATCTGCTAATAGATAGTAAGATAGTAGTTGATTTTATACTATTAGCTGAGCGGATTATCGTGGACGGTGGGAACACACGATGCCGACCACAGGGAGCAAGTTCATAGAACATCTAGGGGTTGTGCGGCAAGGGGGGTGGTCAAAAGGCATCGACATTAGGAATAGTAACAGTGGCACAGTAAAATAACGTTGCCCGAGATGGGGATGGCAAGGGAGGCCAGCGCTGAAAGAAGCCACAGAAGGAGGGAGGGGATGACAAAAGAGGGAGAGAGACAGGCAATCGCATTGAAGCTGCTGTCAGTCGCCCACAGAGTATTTTACTGCTTTCCTATGACTTCTCTTTGTCAGACGGCTTGCTGCTCGCGCTGCCTGCCTCAAGCCTGAAGCCTCCCTCCCTCCTCAAAGGAGAGAGAGAGAGATTGATTGACGGAGAAGAAGAGAGAGAAACAAACAATAGAGAGAGAAACCGAGAGAAGGGCCCCGTTTGGTTTTCCAGCGCTAGATACTGTTCACAACTTTGACCACTAATTAAAGATATTAAATAAAGATATTTTACAAAACTAACTTCAGAACCCCTGCACTAGGAACCCTGAAGAATCTAATGAGGCCTTTGACCGTATGATTAGAGGATGATTAGATGATGGTTACTGCAGCATCACTGTAGCCAATCATCGATTAATTAGGCTCATTAGATTCGTCTCGAAAAGTTACGCTCATCCGTGAAGAGGTTTTGCAAATAGACTTCATTTAGTACTCCATGCAAAAAAGATTCCCTCCACGCTAGATGCTAGAATAGGAAACCAAACGAAGCCAAGAGCTCAGCAGGAGAGCTGGACGGAGCCATGGAAGTGAGAGGAAGAGAGAGAGGAGAGGAGACCGGCCGACTGACGACTGGGTTGAGGCAGGAGCAGGGAGTAAAGAGCAACATCCCTGATATAAATACGTACGTACAGAAAAACAGAAGAGAGCGTGGGAGGAGAGAGAGGCAGAGTGAGGCCGTGCGAAATGATTTTGTAATCCATTGCTTTATGATTGCGCTCTGCCTTTCCCTCTCTCTCTCCTCCTTTTCTCTCTCTCCTGTGTTTTTGACGCTGACACAAAAGAAGTCATGATGGCCTCATGATAGATGTGCATGCAGCAGTATGACCGGACCGCCTGCTTTTCTTCCACCTCCGCACCTTCTCCCTCCTCTCTCGCAGAGCTGCTGCTGTAGGTCTTTAGAAAGGACCGGTCCCGGATGTGGGGCCCAACTGCCAGGCCTGTGCGTGCAACCCACTGCTGCTTTGCCTGTGCTGCCTGGGCCTGGCTATTCTCTCTTTCTCCTCCTCCGTCCACTGAGCTAATGGGTCCGGCCCGGGCGCGTGCATGCATGGCTCTTCCTCGCTTGTTAACTGCCCTCTCTGCCACGTGGTACCACGGCCGAAATACCAACCAAATCTGCAATTAGGGCTCCCCTTGACATCCCCTTGGAGCAACGTTGACTGAATAAAATTGAACTACATATGTCACCCCTATAGGAAGTACACTTGTAGGTTTTGCAGACTAAACTAAATGTCGGCAACACATGGGAAATGACGTGTTCAAAATTGAAATCCCTTGGCCGAGCTGAAAATGTACCAAAAAAAAAACAAACTAGGGAGAAAGGATACTACTCTATTGTAAGGAAAAGAAGAAGAGAAGAGAGATGTGTTGTGTGCATGAAAGTAAGCTTGCATGCATAGGTGACTAGTGAGGTGACGGCCCTGCAGGGCAATGTATTGTCATCTCAATAATACAAATCGTTTGCCTCTGCACACACACACACACACACACACACACACAGAGAGAGAGAGAGAGAGAGAGAGAGAGAGAGGTGCAACATATGCACCAACAGTATCGGACATAAATGTGCTTTTTCCTTGGCATGCCTTCGTGCTCTGCGTCTGCGCGCCTTCATCTCTCTCGCGATCGCCTTGTCGCTGGCCGCGTGCGTCCACGCTGTGCCCGGGCCCGCTGCACAGACGTGACCCGGTGGCAGCTACTGGTGCTAAACATTCTAGCGCCTGCGTGCATGCCGCCACTCTGTTGTGGCTGCCAAAGCAAGCTGCTAATAACCTGGCAGGGGGGAGGAGGAGGAGGACGACGACTCGTCAGGCTCGATAAATCGACAGCGTTTAAGGAGAGGGAACGGCTGTAGTAATAAGCACATCCACTGTTTAGTTGGAGCCCATATATATGTGGAACATGCATGTTTGTGGATTATACTGAAGTGACAGCAAGTCACTTTGCTTGCCTTCGTCTTGGTGGTGAGGTCTTGGTGGTGAGAGATCTTGATTGAGCACGCCATCATGGGTGCAGGTTTCTTCTTCTTCTTTTAATTGAAACTATTAAGACTCACGTATATATGAACTGAATGTAACGTTATATAATTGTTACTTCATTTATTTCCATTTTTTTTTAAAAAAATGAATGTTGTAGGGCGTCCATTCACAGGAGTGAATGTGCACACGTACATACAATTGTGCGAGTGTTGTCTTGTGTTTTGAAGAAACTAAAGCACAAGTATAAAAGGAAGGGCACATGAAGAGGCGCATAAGATTTCAACAAAGACCGGGGTATTTTTCATAAATGCACTGTTGAGTGAGTCTTGATAAATGACGAAAACAAACAACTGAGGGCGGGTTCATTGCACCATCTGTCTCAAAGGTTGTCTCGTGACGATATGCATCATGTAGAATTGTTTATGATGTGAAGGGGAGGTGTGAGAGAAAGAGACGGATTTTCGCGAAACAACCGTTAAATGAGCTAGAACTTAGAAATAGACCATCAAACTACCATTGTAGTGTTGCCGTGCAGCTCACATTATTCTCCTTTTTTTCCATCCAAAAACTAGGTGATTGTTTATAGCTAAAAGACACCAACAACTAGGCGGATACCTCTCAGCCATGTGATGTCTCCTTGGTATAGGTTGTAGGTCTAGCTTGTGCGCTGCGTGCGTGTGTGTGGGCGTGAGTGTGGTTGTGATGTAAGTTTGTGCGTGAGTTCATAATATAGCTTGTATTTGAAGGATTGAGCAATAAAAAAACAACAAAAAAAAAAGACACGAATGTATTTTCCCTGAGAAGCTGAAAGTGGCCCAGATGACAGCCCACACACGTGATGGGCCACCGACGTGGTAGCCCGACGGTCCGTTAGGGACGGGCTCATCCGCGCGCTCAACGTTGTTTTCAGGGAGCAGTTCCTATCGTCCAAATAGTCTAGTAGTCGGCAGCCGGGCAGCCGCAGAAATGCAGAATGTAGCTGACGCCGATGCGTGGGGCAGGCGCACGAGATACCAGATTGCTCGCACCCTAATCAAGCCTCCGATCAGCCACCAGCAGACAGGTCACGAAGCCAGCACAGCGCGGAGGCGCCGATCGGTCCATGCGCCGACTGTCGATCGACAGCGCCGTCGCCCGCGACACGGCTCGCCGGCAGTGGCGCTAGCTAGCTGCACGAAAGCTTCCCGCCATGGCGGATTACCTGGTCGACGGAGCACGCATACGATAGATTTCAAAGAGACCAAAAACTACCAGGAAATTAAATCGATCGATATGCTTGCCTTTCGTTACTGATCACCACGATCGCTGTCCTAGCTATATTTTTTTTAGAAAAAGGGGAAATTAAACTGGATTGTAACTATTGTTGGAGATCTGCAGGCAGAGGAGCAAAAGAGCTATGGCTCGGGATGGAGCACAGTACGCAGGCGTCGCGATCGGCAGGGTCGCTAGCCATGGCGCGCCCATCCGTTTGGACGCATCGCTTTTAGGGTTCGTCGCCGGAGAGGAGAAAATGGACGCTGCAAATGGGAGGAACGACGGGTGACGGCGACGCGGCACCCGCCACCGGCAGCTGGGGACAGAGCCGTCGTCTATACCTGTCAGGTGTGTGCGCACGGCAACGATGGATCCATCGACCAGGGAGAGCCCAGCCGTTCCTCCAAATTAATTCCGGCCCAGATCCGCCACACGTTCCTCGCGCGCGGCTGCCAGGCCACTTGCTCCCGGTGCTCCATCGATGTGTCTATGCACATAGCAGGGTTTCAGGCTTTCAGCAAACTGAAGAACTGGGGCGCGCCAGCCCTGATTCCTGAATCCTGAGTCCTGACACGTTCCGAGGTTGGAAGATGAAATCGCCTCTGGAGGCTAATCTAGCATAGTAGCATGGATTGGTAAGCTAGTAGTTTCTCTGAAAATTCAGCCGTTTCTGTCCCTTGTAAGACGTCATGAATTAAAACACGTTGAAACAATAGCGTCGCAAAGGGTGGAATAATGAGCAGATGGCTTGAGACCGACGGCAGCGCGGCCATCTGTTCCTGTCCATCCATGTCTTATTCAACTAACACTGGGGGAGGCGCGCCCATCTGATCTCCAACGACAAATTGATTAAGCCCTGGCCTAATCCGCCTTAAATTAGAGGAGACTGACAGTTTAGTGTCTATAGAGTAGTAAGATGCAGCTAATTTAGGTCTTGTTTAGAATGCGGGGTTTTTTTCTATTCCTGCGTTTTTTCTGTGAAATTGAACTTTCCTGCACTGGCCACGGGCAGGTAGAGGCACTTGCGCGGGAAGACGGGGCTAGTAATACAAACGCGGGGGCTACTACTACTACTCGCAGTAACTAGCCAGTTACCTGTGGGTTTCTGTGGGAGCGGCAGTGAACTAGCGAGTAGTAGACCATTCGAGAGTTGGGACCAGGCGCCTGCGTGTGCCGTGCCCAGCAGCAGGAACGGAAAAAAATTGGTACTGTAGCTGCACGGCACAGTCGCAGCCGTTGACCAGGCAGTAGGATTTTTTTTTTTGATCAAAACATACCTGTATTGATGTTAAGGATACGGTACAAAACCCAGTACAAATACAGGTACATCCAAGAAGGATACAGGAAACAGGTAATATGCAGATAGGCCCCTAAAACACAGCAAAATTACATTTGAGACCCGAAGACCTTCTGCATCTTCCAGACTCCAGAAACTGAATCCGTCGGCCGCACGACGCCGCCGGACCTCGTCGCCGGTTTGCCGTCGTCCCCAGGTCGCAAGGAACCCTATCGCCATAAGGCTTTGATAGTCGCAGTAGCCACTCATCCGCACGGATGAGATTGAGGCGTCGCCGATGGACCATCGACCGGGGCCACGCCCCGAATTCCCGTGACCCTGGCCCAGAACTCGCCGTCGGTGACCGTCGCCGCCGAGGGAGGGTCGAGCTTGGTCCAGCCACCAGCCATCCACAAATCCACCAACCTGCTCCGAATCCTTAAGACAAAAGCCCCGAACCTTCGCCGCCCGCCGGAGACGAAGACGAAACGAAGCTGGACTCCTGTACAGGAGCTCCACGGTGGGAACCCCTCCTCCACGGACTCGCCGATGGCGCCGGAGTAGAGCACCAAAAGGGCGGGGGAGAGTCCGAGAGGACCTTATTCCTTGACGACGCCGCCGCCGCCGCCTCGCCGCCGCCGCCGGAAACCTAACCCTAGAGGAAGGAAAACCTAACCTAGGACCTACTGCGCCAGCCGGTAAGAGACCGACGGTTCCCGCCACCTCCCGACAACCCGAAGGCCACCGGAGGCGGAAGGAACCGCCGGCTCCGCCAGCGGCGACCGCGTCGCCTTTTCCCCTGCTCTCAACTGTAGCTGGCCGAGAGAGTTCGAGAGAGGGAATCATGCTTCAGGCAGTAGGATTAATGGCCCGTTTGCAGTTTTGACTGTTGATGTCCAGACCTTTTCTCTCTTGGGTGGGCAGACCAGAGATCCAGGTTTCGATCCGTTTCGGCATTCGTAGGCACCTGCAGCCCAACAACGGAAGGAAACTAATCAATCCGACAATGGACCTTTGTTGGGCCTACTGGCAGCGGCCCCACACAAGCACTCTCTTATGACAACAACGTGCGGATCCGGCTTGGTAATGCGATGAGCTCATGGGTCTCGGCCTAATAAACCACGCGCTATCACCCGGGAACTTGTATCCGTCTTCCTCCATGTTTCTACTTCAAGCATTTAGGATTCGTGCTATAGAAAATGAATGACTGAGTCACTGAGATAAGTTGGGAGAGCAAGGCAACCAACGTTAGGGAAACTACTAGTTCTCAGTCAACCGTTGGTTCGAAATGTTCAAATACTAGTTCAATGTTTTGGATATACTGTATTTTATATACTACTATAACATTTCAGTCAAACTATTTAATTCAACACCACTGCTTGAAAATATTAAATATACCACTCTTGCTTCAAATTGTTTTATTGGATTATCTGCTGTTGTCTAGAGCTTGTTGGGCTACCATGGGCCTTAAAATTAAATCGCATAGCCGACTTTGGGGATATATATACATAGGAGCCTCCGCCATGAAATATGTGCTGAACTTTTGAATTTTTTTTGGAAACATCTGAACTTTTTGAATCTTAATAGTGCATTTATTTACTCAGTAAAAATTAGAAAGTTTAAGGGGAAAGTCTACTTAATCGAAGCTAATTCTATTCTTAATAAATATGTGTTCAACTAATCCGTGGAGAGGTTTAATTTAGATGGAACTAATCGACGCTAATACAACCACGTAAGCGGAGAAGGTTTTCAAGGGTCAGAAGAGAGACATGCATGCCAAACCAGGGCGATCAACCGTTGG
The DNA here is from genome assembly GCA_004135705.1 of Alloteropsis semialata. Classification (NCBI taxonomy): domain Eukaryota; kingdom Viridiplantae; phylum Streptophyta; class Magnoliopsida; order Poales; family Poaceae; genus Alloteropsis; species Alloteropsis semialata. Next base: position 31,420,253 of record CM014271.1, read on the forward strand.
ATCGGTCCTACAAATCGAGCAAGCATGTCCATTGGTCTGAGTCTCTGACACATGTCCTCCCCAAAGACATCAGAGCGCGCGCCTGACTCGATCACTGGGCCTCCCCCCACGCGCGAAGGAGATGGGCGAACCTGTCGACGGCGCCATCGCTGCTCCTTCTTCCTCCTCCTCGTGGTCGTCTTCGCTGTCCGGCGCCGAGGAGATCGCGTTCCAGGACCAGCTCAGCGGGTACGGAGCGCACGCCACACCAACTACCGGCGGCGTCAGCCAGCATGCGCCAATACCGCGGCGGCTCTGGGCGGCCGCGGGCGACGGCGCACCCAGGCTGCGCCAGGCGTGCGAGAACGCGGCGGGGAAACTCGTCGCGTGGACCAGGCAGGGCGGCGCGCCCCGCGCTCTCCTCGTCGTGTCGGTGAGCCGGGCGCGCGACGACGACGAACATCATTACATTACACCACGCGCTCGACAATGCAAGTCGTCACATATGATCAGCCGATCTGCTACTCGATCTGATCGGTTGTTCATGTGATCTGTGGCTCGCAGGTCGGATCCGTGGCGCTTGCGGCGGTAAGCGCCCTCCTGATCGTGGTGGTGTTCGTGGCGGCGGCGGCGACGAACGCCATCGTCTTCTCCGTCCTGGTGTCCATGACCGCCACCGGGGGTTTCCTGGCCGTGCTACTGGCTCTCGTGGGCACGGCGTATGCCTGCGCTCTGTCAACTGCCGTCATTGTTATCTCGGCCACGACCATCGCAACAGTCGTCGCCATCACGATTGCAACTGGTATGTTCGTCGGACCCCGGGGGAGAATGCCTCGCAAGTCTGAAGTCTGAACACTGCTTCGTGTGCGTTTCAGGTTGGGCTGCGTTCTTCTGGGTCGTTTGGTTTGCCGTCAGAGAATGCCTGAACCTGACGACGAAGCGATGGACGACCAGCGCGACGATCCTGTGATGTGAGCATGTATCGCAGTTCTCTGTGCCGATCTTGCTGTGTGTAAATAATGCCATTTATTTTCTTGATAGTAGTAGAAATAGGGAAAAAAAACTGTTCCATGTTGTGTATTTCGATCTTTAGTGTTTGGAAAAGGCCTGTTACTTAAGCAAAGCATACATATACATACTTCAGGCATTTTGTTAGGCTTTAGCCCAGTTGAGAATTGATCTAATCCCTGATTTTATCAAACAAAATCTGAATCTCCTATCAACCGTCTCTGTTCGAAGCTCGCATAGAGTGGAACAAACAAAATACTAACATCCTCTTGCAATTTTACCCAGCACTGTCCTCTTATCCAACTTTTTTTATGTGTCTCCTCAAAATTCACAAGACAGTGCTAGTTCAGCTTGATAAATACAGAGGTTCAAACTTGCAAGATAAAAAACCATCAAAGCAGGCAGCTTGGCCACAAGTCTGTTTGCCAAAGGAAAAAGGTGGACTAGGGGTCTTTGATCTTTTAGTACAAAATGACGCTCTTTTGATGAAAAGTTTGCACAAATTTTCCAATCAAGCTGATTTGCCTTGGGTGAAATTAGTCTGGAACAATTATTATCCTAATGGTCAGCTTCCTAACATATCAAAAAAGGATCCTTCTGGTGAAAAGACATTGTGAAGTTAATCAATCAATACAAAGGCATAGCCTGTCCCACACCTCAGAATGGTGCCTCAATTCTTTGGGAAGATCTCTGGAAAGATGTGCCTAAGCTTGCCTATCCTCAACTGTACTCTTTTGCAAAGAACAGAAATATCTCTTTGGCCACAGCCTCTCATGAACAGCACCTGTACAACCTCTTTCATATGCCATTAACAACAGAGACATATCAACAATTACATCAACTCTCAGACCAGATAAACTCAGCGGATTTGAATGAAAATAATGACATCTAGACGTATATTTGGGGCAATGCTTCTTATTCATCTTAGAGAGCTTACAAATACATGAAAGGACATAGAACTATTCACAGATCATACAAGTGGCTCTGGAAGAGTACATGCCAAATGAAACACAAGATTTTCTTTTGGCTAATCCTTATAGATAAACTCAATACAAGAGGTATGTTATGAAGAAGAAATATGTTTCTACCTAACTATAGCTGTGTCTTCTGTTCTAGCAACGATGGTGAAACAATAGAGCACCTCTTTCTGCAATGCCCCTTCTCGATCCAATGCTGGGAGGCTATTAATCTTCACTTGCAAGTCACCTAGGAACCCTTCCAAGCCTTGGAGCATTTGAAGCAGCAAATTCAACAACCTTTCTTTATGGAAATTATTGTGGTAATGGCATGGAGTATCTGGACAACTCGGAATGATGTTATCTTCAATGGGGTGAACTTCTCCGTCTCGGCTGCCAAATCAAAGTTTATCAAGGAATTCCAATTGAGCATCTACCGAGCAAAAAAGAAATACCTCCGAAGGATGAGATATTGGCTAAATGATCTGTTGTAATTTTTTCTTTCTTTTCTGTTTTTTCTTTTCTTCTGTTGTTTTTGCTGGAACCTTTTTTATTATTATTAATATATAATCAGCAGGGATCAAACCCCTCCTGTTTCATAAAAAATTTTACCCAGCAGCCTATCAACAACCCATTGTGCCTCCTCAAAAAAGATTCCCCAATCCCCACACATTGGACGTCTTACCTTCATCCTCTTATTGCTCCCCTTGGATGTTCAAGGACATCTGCCACCACAAGAAAAAGCGGTTTTAGTCTCGAATTCCCAAGTTGTGGGATATGGGTACCCCTTGGCCCACTACCGACCGGGTAGCCAGTCGGCCTGGTCCCACATCTGACAAGGAGGTGGACCGATCCCAGGCCAGCCCACGAGGATCCTCGGCTTGATGGACAAGATTGGAGAAGACTTAGCCCGCAAGGCATTCGACGATATCCTCGGATCCCACCCGGAGATCGTGGAGATTATATGGCAACCGACTCAGATTAGTTTCCTAGTCTGAGTCGGATACGATTAGAGATAACCGACTTGTAAACCCTAGGCAGCCAGCTTATATAAGGCGGCCTAGGTCGACCCCTTAGCTCATTCAATCTCACCTCCACGCCATCTTTCATCCTATTGTAACCCCAAACTCGCCGTCGTTCTCCAGAGCCTCGCCAAGCAGATCAATACAAGACCCCCGAGCACAGGACGTAGGGTATTATACCTCCGGGTAGCCCGAACCTGTATAATCCCTGTGTCCTGTGTTACCTCGAGCTCCCTAGTCCAGCGATCTCCCTTTGCCTACAAATCAACCATCTGGGTACCCCCGGGTGGACTGCCGGATGATAACTCCGACAGTTGGCACGCCAGGTAGGGGAGATTCGCCGGGCAATAAAGCTAGCTCGATGGCAGATCGTCGCTCCGTCGTCTTCCCGGACTCCATCAAGGACTGCGCTACGCATCTTGAGGGCATCAGTTCCTTTGCTGAGGTCCACTCCGCCGCCTCTGGCTCCACCGTGACGCCCGACGCTCCTACGCCGACCAGCTTCGCGCTGACTTTGTCGCCGATCTCCTCATCAGCCATCGCTCCGCTCCAGCAGCGGCTCGATGCGATCTCCATCAACGACCAGGCTCTGGGTCATGCCACTCGCCGAAGAATTCCTCCCCCAGATGAGCTCCTCGCCAGGTTGGATCGTGTCCAGGACACCATCGCCGAATGCATCTACATGTCGGAGGTGGCCCTGCACCGACCCCGTAAAGCGCTCCTGCTAGGGTTCCGCAACGCCTCGGCAATCTACTCGGCCCAGGTCCGAGAAGACATGTCTCAGATCCGGTCTGAGATCCCACCCCAGCCCGCCCAGTCTTCGGATTGCGGTGAGTTCCAGGTCGCCACTAGCGTGCTCTTGCCGGCACCGGCCGACTCGAGCAATGACTCAAGCTACGCCACGCCTCCGGGGCGTGAAGTCTTCGTTTCTGAGGATTCCGTAACTCAGGACGGAGAAACCGACTTGGCCAGGGATCGCCGTCAAGAGCGAAACCATGGCCGAGCTCAACGACGCGCCGAAGAGGCCGCCCTGCCCCCAGCAGCGGCTGGAAACCTTGCACCTGCTGCAGTCCCTGGTGATCCTGCGGCTGCCGCTGCCGCCGGTGCACCTGCAGCCGCTGTAGCAGCCGGAGAGATCCCCCCTAGGGCTCCACCAAGACGGCAACCCCCACCTCGGGGTCCCCACGGGGTCACGCCCCAGAACCTAGATGGTGCATTCGCCCGGGTACCGTTCCGCACGCCCCAGGCCAATGTCGCTGCTGCTTTCGCCGAACTGGGTCACATGCCCGACACCCAGAGGTGTAGCGAGCCCGAGCTCAGTTGGAAGCAGCCCAGGAGCAGATTGAGCGATCGTATCACGCCAGATCCCGGCCTGGGCGATCAAACTAAACTCGTTCTACAAGTCGCCGCTCTGCTCATAGCAGATCGGATCGGGATCATCCTCGCCAGAGGAACCCCCCCACTACCCATTGTAGAAGAAGAGGTGGCCCAGAACCACAATGAAGATGAAGAAGAAGAGCGGCGCAACCCGCACAACGCGGACCAGCACCGTGAACGATACCAGGAGCGGCGCGAACGGCGCCAACAACATCACTAACCTGACGATCTCCGTGATTGCATCAGGGCGTGCGCCCGCGACATCCGCGCCGACCTCGATGCTCGTCACCGAGAACGCGACGCGGCCGAGCTCGAGCGTCACGAGCGGTACGACCGAGACTACGGCCGGCCCGACCGCCAGCCGGTTGGCGAGGCAGGTGATGACTCGACAAAGGCGAACGAGCGCCGCGTTGTTCACGAGCTCATGGAGCGTGAGCAATACGACGCAAGATACGGCCCCCCGCGGGACAATCACCGCCATGGGCGCGGTGACGCTCGGCCCCGCGCCGACCAGATCCGACCTCCTCACCGCGACCAGCACAACGACGATGAGGAGGACTTCGACGGCTTCGCCGCCTTTTCCGCCTGACTCCGTGCCATCCGCTGGCCTGAGTCCTTCAAGCCAGCCCTCGTGGAGAAGTTTGACGGTCGCTCTGACCCCAAGCTCTGGCTCAAGACGTACCACACGGCGGTCAAAGCCGCCCACGGGACCAACGACCAAGCCGCCGCTTACTTCCCCGTGATGCTGGGCAAGGAAGCGCTCATATGGCTTGAGGGTGTTCCCCGGAACACCATCGACAGTTGGGCAGATCTCTGCCATGCTTTCACCAAAAACTACCAGGCGAGCTACACTCGGCCAGGCACCAGATTCAATCTGGATAACATCAAGCAGAAGAAGGGTGAGAGTCTCCGAGACTACTCCGACCGTTTCTTTGACAACCGGAACAAGATCGCCGAGGTCGAGGACCGAGATGTCATTGACGCGTTCCAGCGCGGTCTTATCGACAACCAGCTATTCCGTACGATGTTCAAAACCAACCTTGTCACGGTCTCCGACCTGATGGAGGTGGTCAACTTGGAGGTTCGGGCCGATCAAGCTGAGTAGGCCCAGTTCAAGAACAAGCAGAAGCGCCCGGAAGATGATGACCGGGTTGAAAGATTGAAGCGTCACGAGCCACTATGTGGGCGCAAGACAAGCCCCGAGCCCCTTGTAGCCATAGCAGAAGAAGAAAGCCGGCAGGAACCCAGGTTCCTTGCCGAGGAGTTTCATGATACACTGAACTATCAGCGCCCCTTCCACAAAGACGCAAAGCACAATCTCCGTGATTGTCATGCGCTGCTCAAAGAACTCGGCGTCCTCCCGCCAACCAAGAAACAGCGCTTCAACAACAACGGCGGACGCTACAACAACTACCGCCGCGACGGCTACAACGGCGACCGACGGGATGACTACCACCGCAAAGAAGATCGCGATCGCTGGGATGACTACAGACGCGGCGAACGTGACCGTGATGCTCCGGCTCGCAGGGACGACCAACGTCGCCAAGACGACGAACGCCGACTACCACCACCACCAGAAGCCCCCAGGCGGGTCAATGGCGACTTCCAGCACGCTGACCGTCAGGTTAACGTCATCATCGGGGGGCCCGGCGCCTTCCCTGATCGACGCAAGGGAAAGCTCCACAAGCGTGAGGTTAAGATGGTCTCCACCAAGCTGGTGGAATACCTCCAGTAGTCAGAGACGCCTATCTCCTTCAGCCGTGACGACCACTGGGTGTACCTCCCCGAGCCAGGGTCCTACCCACTCGTCGTGGCTCCGGTCATTGACAAAGTCCTCCTCTCCAAGGTCCTGATTGACGGTGGGAGTGCCATCAACATCATCTTCACCAGCACCCTCAACAGCATGGGGTTCGATTACAGCTGGCTCCTGAGTGCTGAAGATCCGTTCTTTGGCATTGTGCCGGGAAAAGCTTCTTACCCGGTAGAAAGAGTTGCTCTACCGGTCACGTTCAGCACGGCCGACAACTACCGCCCGGAGTTCCTATACTTCGAGGTAGCCGACTTCAGGAGCTCCTACCATGCCATCTTTGGCAGGCCCATGCTGGCCTGGTTCATGGCCATTCCGAACCACACTTACCGGGTTCTGAAGATGCCAGCGCCTAATGGCGTCCTCTCCATTCGTGGAGACATCAAGACCTCCTTTGAGTGCAACGGGGAAGCCATCAAGATAGCCGAGTTGTCCCATCAACTCGGCAACACTACCCTGCTGGCAGAAGAAGCCCCCAAGGCGGACACCGGAGAGCCTGTACTCCCGAAGCAGAAGCAGCAGCCCACGGCACTGGCACCTGCAGACGCCCTCAAAGCAATAAGCTTGGGGCTCGACGACCCATCCACGACGGCCCTCATAGGGCTAGGGCTCACTCCCAAATAGGAAGACGCGCTCACCTCCTTCCTTCGGGACAACTGGGACATCTTCGCATGGAAGCCATCAGACATGACGGGTGTTCCGAGGGAGAAGGCTAAGCGCTCCTTGGAATTGAGCGAAAACACAAAGCCTGCCAAACAGAAGCTACGCCGATTCGCTCAAGATCGCAAGGAAGCCATTAGGGTAGAACTGAATAAGCTCCTAGCTGCCGGTTTCATTAGAGAATGTAAACAACCCGAGTGGCTTGCAAATACTGTACTTGTAAAGAAGCAATTCGATGAATGGAGAATGTGCATTGATTACACGGATCTCAACCGCTATTGCCCTAAAGATCCCTTCTCTCTCCCGCGAATTGATCAAGTCGTCGACTCTACGTCCGGCTGCGTGCTCCCGTGCTTTCTCGACTGCTACTCGGGTTATCACCAGATAGCCCTGAAGACGTCCGACCAGGACAAGACAGCGTTCATCACCCCGCACGGCATCTACTGCTACAAGACGATGATGTTTGGGTTGAAGAACGCCGGTGCCATGTACCAGAAGGCCATCCAAGGTTGCCTGCAGAGCCAAATCAGCCGCAACGTGGAGGCTTACGTGGATGACGTCGTTGTTAAGACGTATGACGCAGACTCCTTAATCGCCGACCTCCAGGAAACCTTCAACAACTTGCGCCACTTCAGATGGAAGATTAACCTCACGAAGTGCGTATTCGGGGTGCTGTGAGGAAAGCTCTTGGGCTTCCTGGTCAGCCAACACGGCATCGAGGCAAACCCAGTCAAGCTGGACGCCATACGCAACCTCAAGGAACCAACGTGCAAGAAAGACATCATGAAGCTTGCTGGGATGATGGCGGCCCTGAGCCGGTTCATCAGCAAACTCGGCGGGAAGGGACTTCCATTCTTCAAGATCCTCAAGAAGGCCGACAAGTTCGAGTGGACCCCTGAGGCAAGCAAGGCCCTGGCCGACCTCAAGGAGTTCCTAGTTACACCCCCGGTACTCACGGGTCCGACTCCCGGGGAAGAACTCTTGCTATACATCTCGGCCACCACTCATGTGGTCAGCACGGCCCTGGTCGTCGAGCGACCAGAAGAAGGCCACCCATACAAGGTCCAGCGCCCTGTATACTTCGTCAGCGAAGTACTCAGCGAGTCCGAGGTCCGGTACCCCCATCCTCAGAAGCTGCTCTATGCGCTCCTGATCACTGCCAGGAAGCTACGCCACTATTTCCAGGCACACGTCATTCGAGTCATCTCGAATTTTCCCCTCGGAGCCATCCTCCACAACAGGGATGCCAATGGCCGCATAGTCAAGTGGTCCGTCGAACTCGGCGAGCACACCATAAACTTTGAGCCACGGGAGGCCATCAAGTCCCAAATATTGGCCGACTTCCTGGCCGAGTGGACGGAAATCCAGATGCTGACCCCCGCGGAACGGCCGACACACTGGAAGATGTACTTTGATGGCGCCCTCAACCTTGAGGGAGCCGGCGCAGGAGTGCTGTTCATCTCTCCAGAGGGGCAGTACCTGAAATACGTTCTTCAGATACACTACCAGGCCACCAACAACGGGGCCGAGTACGAGGCCCTTATCCACGGTCTCCGGATCGCGGTGTCGCTGGGCATCAAGCGGCTAATGTGCTATGGTGACTCCAAGCTAGTCGTCGAACAAGTCAACAAGAATTGGGACACGACCAAGGAAACCATGAGTGCGTACTGCGCAGAGGTACGCAAACTCGAAGCCCACTTCTATGGGCTCGAGTTCCATCACGTCCTCCAGGAAGACAATGTCACCGCCGATGTTTTATCCAAGTTAGGATCCACCAGAGCCCAGGTTCCAGTCGGCGTCTTCGTCCAAGACCTGCGCACCCCGTCCATCAAGATGCTTGAGGACGGCAGCCCCGTGCCCGACTCGGAGCGACCCACGGGTGGCCCGCCGACCAATGAAGTTCTCGTGGTGGAAATAGACTGGCGCGCCCCTTTTATCACTTTCCTCACAGAGAACTGGTCACCGGGTACGAAGGAAGAAATCGAGAAGTTAACTCGGCGAGCAACAAATTACGTCGTTATCGGCGATGCCCTGTTCAGAAAGGCCGCCTCCACAGGAATACTCATGAAGTGTGTCCGCCACGATGAAGGTATCACCCTTCTGCAAGATATCCACTCGGGTACTTGCAGCAACCACGCGGCAGCCGGCACCCTAGTCGGCAAAGCTTACAGGGCAGGGTTCTACTGGCCAACGGCCCTATCTGACACAAGAGAGTTGGTGCACTGCTGCACCGGCTGCCAGTTCTTCCAGAAGCAAAAGCACCTGCCGGCTCAGGCGCTAAGGACCATCCCCCCATCTTGGCCATTTGCCATATGGGGACTCGACAACGTCGGGCCCTTCAAAACCGCTCCGGGTGGATTCAAGCCCATCTTGGTGGCGGTTGATAAATTCACCAAGTGGATCGAGTATAAGGTTGTGACCGACACCAAGTCAGCTACAGCTACCAAGTTCATCCAAGAGCTCGTGACTGACCTCGGCTCCGAGTTCACAGGCCACGAGTTCTGGGACTTCTGCCAGGACAATTGCATCGATGTCTACTACTCCTCCACGGTGCACCCCAGGTGCAATGGCCAGGTTGAGCGGGCTAATGGCGTGGTCCAGGACTCGCTCAAGAAAGCCATGTACGACGAACTCAACAAGCACCCAGGCCGGTGGGCCAAAGAGGTACCCCATGTAATATGGGGCCTACGCACCCAGAAGAGCAGAGCAACGGGATATACTCCCTTCTTCCTGGTGTATGGCTCCGAAGCCGTCCTCCCAGCTGACATTGCCCATGGTGCTAAACGCATCCAGCACTACGAGGAAGGTGAAGCAGAAATCGGCCGCCAGGTTGACATCGACTGCCTAGAAGAACATCGACTCGCTGCACTGGTCAGGCATGCAAGGCACGAGCAGCAGATACGGCGCTACCACGACAAGAACGTCCGGGAACGCTCCCTCAACATTGGCAACTTGGCTCTGCGCCGAGTCATGTCCACCAAAGACAAGCACAAGCTATCCGCCCCCTGGGAGGGCCCCTTCATCGTCAAAGAAGTTGTTTCGTCAGGAACATATAGCCTCCAGTGGGCTAACGGTGACCCCGTCCTGAACGTGTGGAACATCGAGCACCTCGTCAAGTTCTACCCGTAGAATTTAACAAAGCTATGTATTCTTTGTCTCATATCAATGAAAGCATCTTTGCCTCGTTATATGGCTTGTTATTAACTCCTTACCCGGCACCCATGTTGATGCTCGGGGACTGGGCCCGACCCAGACTGTGTTTTCTTCACTACGATACCTGGGAGAGTACCTGCTTACTCCGACTTCCGAGTCCTTGCCCAACCCTGTGTTCCCCCCGGCGACTACTGAGCTAACCCGGCTGGTTCGAGTCCCCAACTGTGAAACCCTGAGCTCCGTGCTCAACCCACGCGCCCCCTACACTTAAGCCTCCCTGCTGAGCAGTGTAGCAGGGCAAGCCGTCCTCTCCGTGAGCAATGGTCAGCAGGTCCAAAAGGGCGCTTAAACAGCACAAGGCAGTGGCCAGTCGGGTGACGCAAGGTCTTAGTCGGCAGGGAAAAGGGTTCAACAAAACACCAATGCACATCAATGCTTCACATAAACCTAAAATTTTATACATATCCGAATACTACAAAGTTTACATTTATAATTGTTTTTACAGGCCCAGTTCCTTTGCTACAACCTCGGCCAGAGGGGTACACTCGTCGACTAGTCCGTCGAACTCTTCGTCGGCAAGCTCCTCGGGTATACCATCTGCGATTCGGGCCAGCTCGTGCGTCGGGAAATGAATTCTGAACAGAGCCAGTATCCGGCTCCCGAAGCCAACTGCAGTTTGCTGCATCAACTGGGCGGCGCGGTTCGGGCCGGCCTTGAGCCGCTGTGCCAACGTCAATGTTGCCGGGCCCGACTCGGCTGGCACCAGCGAGTTGGCGTTGAACTCGGCCGCCTGCTTCAGTTCCATCAACTCCGCCCGGAGCGCTGCAATGGAACCCAAATAAGCATTCCAACTTACTCAAACTCTAGAAGACTCGGCAAGAGATACTCACCATGCATGGCCTGGTCGTGCGAATCCTTCAACGCCTGGTTGGCATCCTTCAGGTGCTCAGATTCGGCCACCAGACGAAGGTTGGCCACCTTCAGCGTCCGCACCTCCTCCTCTAGCTTCCGCTTGGCCCCGGCCAGCTCGTCCTCAAGTTTTTTCTTGGCTCCAGCCAGCTTATCCACCTTCACCTGGAGAGCTTCCTCCTTCTTGCTCGTCTCTACAACGGAAGTCTCATGGCCACAGATGGCTCGATTCAATGGAACACTCAAGACAAGGACAAGAACGTACCCTCGACCATGACCTTCATGTCATTCATGAGGTCCTCATTGGTCTTCTGCAGATCGGCGAGCTCCCGCTCCCTTTGCATCAGGTACTCCTTGGCGGCTTCAGCTTCACGAAACCGCTCCGTGCGGACTCGCGCCAAGGCCCGGCGGTCTTCCAAGGCCTGCTGTTTGAAGCGAAGATCCTTCATAGATCGAGCTGTGAAACCCTAATTAACAGAGAAAGCGAGTGATCAGCCACTACAGAACTTACGAATTCAACACCGCGACATGAGAGTACCTGGACCACGCGGTTTAGCACACAAGCCACGTTCTGCAGCTTTCGGAGCTCGCTCTCGTGGTCGGCGATGTCCAGTTCCAAATCACGCTCCGGCGTCAGTACAGATGAGTTCGTCCCGGCCCCGAGCCCGGCCGAGCCGGTCTCAACAACTGGCGGCACAGCGGCGCCAATGCCAGCATCCAGCTGCTCCCCTAGCAACTGGTCATCATCGTCTTTAAGGGCCGGCGGGGGGCGGCTCGGCTGCTCAGCCCCTGCAGAGTGATCCGGCTCCTCCTCCTCGGTGGCGGCCTTGGGCACCCCGGCCTGCCGGTCACCCGTCCCCAAGATGTGTGGAGGACTCGGCGGGCGCGGCGGTCCGGACATGCTGACCGGCACATGTTTCGGCACGATCAGTGCAGTGCTAGTCCTGGACTCAGACTCTGTGGCGGCAGGTTGACTTGGCGGCGCCTTGCCACCGGCCCCCGGGCGTAGCAGGACGATGGCACCCACCTGGCTCCCGAGCCTGCATCCAAGAGTTCAACAATTTAAGCCCGGCGTACCAAAGGAACAAACAGAATCTCAAGGCAACTTACCCACCCTTACGTGGACGCTTGAATTGCACCCCCTGTAGCAACTGTGGGGTGTCTCGCTCGGCAGCAGCGTCGAGTCTAGCTGCAGTGCAGGCTGCGCAAAAATGCCCCCTTGGCCTCCTGGAGATTCTAGCACTGGCTGCTCAGACCCAGGGCCTGAGGGGGACCCGTCAGCGCCACCTCCTGCATCACTCGCCGCCTTCCTCTTCCTCCGCGCCTCGGTCTCGGCCTGTGCGGCCTGCCCCAACTTCGGAGACGACTTGGGGGACCCTGCTCGAGTCGTCCTCTGTGACAGGGTCAGCTTGCGTACGCCCTGACGTGTCGGTCGTGCCAAGCCAGTCCCAAGCACCCGCGCCACCGGGTCATCCTCCGCTTCCTCCTGGGGGGGCGAAGTCGGCCACCTCCCAGGCGGCTTGTCCCTCATCCACGACTTGAGGTGTCCGGGACGCCTCCTCCACCGTCATCAGCTTCTCCACCCGGACATCACCCTCTGGCAGGGGTGCCGGGCTGAAGTATTTCGTCACTCGGTCCTGCAAGACAAAGGCACGGCACCAGCAATGGTACAGTTTGTCAGACATCCAGCAATTCAGCAATCAGATACACAACTCGCAAGGAAGTAGGAAACTAACCGCAGGAGGAGGATTTTGCAAAGAAAACGGGACAGGTGTCCCCTGGTTGAAGATCTTGCCGCGCATGAAGCCGGAGATCCTCTCACACGTCTCAGGGACAGATACTGTCCGGATCTGCTCCCGAGTCGGGTCCTTGCCACCCGAGAACTCATACCCAGGATGCATCCGGTCCTTGATCGGTTGTGTCAATCGCCGGACGAAGGAGATCATTATAGCCACTGCAGTCAAGTTCCACTCCTTCAGCTTGGTGATCAACTTAAACAGCTCCTCGGCCTCCTGTAGCTCCTGGCCCTCTGGCTGTGACTCCTAGCAATCCTTCTTCGCTGGCCGGTGGCCAGTCCGGGCAGGCAGAGCAGGGGGATGGTTCGCGACATAGAACCACTCTTGCCTCCAGTTTTTGTTGGAATCGTTCATGTCTAGGACAAAATACCTCCTCGACATGCCGACCCTCAACGAAAACCCAGCCCCTCCGGTGATCCTAGTCGGACCCTTCCCGGAGCCTTCCCCAATAATCTTCATTCGATACAAGCACCGCCACAACCCGAAATGTGGCGGGATCCCAAGAAAAGCTTCGCATAGATGAATGAAAATGGAGATGGAAAGAATGGAGGTGGGGTTCAAGTGACTCATCTCCACTCCGTAGAAGTGTAGCAGCCCCCGGAAGAAGTCTCCCGTGGGCAATCCAAACCCCCGCTCGAAGAATGGCACGAAGACGGCCATCTCGGTCTCCGAGCGCTCCCATGGTCGGGCGTCATCCCCGGCGGTCTGCCACTGCAGGATCTCCCGTGGTCCGAGCACGCCTCGGCACACCATGTCCAGAAGTCTCTCCTCGGTGACGGAGGATTGGCCCTAGGCCGGCTCTTGTGGCGGCACTCCCCCGGGCACGGATGTCAGCTCTGGGGTCTCTTCAGGCGAGGCCACGGCCTTCCCTTTGGCGTCCGCCCCCGTGGCGGTCGCCGACGCATCAGGATCACCGCCCTCGTGGGCGACGGCATCCCCCGCGGTCCCAGACTGGCTCGCGGAGGGCGCCACCCTCCTCCCCGCGTCAACATCGCTACGGCCCGTGGCAACGCCCGTGTCCACAATCTCCGTCGCCGGCGGCGCTTCCTCCCCTGACGCCGGTGTCCTCATCTCCTCCCTCGAGTCCGCCATCCCCGCTAAGGAGCTTGGGCGTGATGCGGACACGTAGCGGTGGTGGCAGCGCTCGAACTCCGGCGGCGGTGCGTGGGCGGAGGGCGAATCGCTCTTGCGGCGGTGCTAAGCGGCGGTGGAGGCGTGGGATGTTTCTAGATTTGCAAATGACAACCGTAAAAGTCGCCGGTGAACAGATCCAATTTACCCCCTCTGGTCTATTCGAATTACCCTAACGGCGCCGTAACTGACGGACAGAATCCGCGGAAGTCCCGTTAACTGCGGGCCAACAGCTCTCCGAGCGCCAACGGCTCTTTGCCCCAGTGCTCGGCCAGCCCCGACCCTCGGGGACTCGGCGCTCTTGACTCCGGTCAACGGGTCTCCGGACTCGGCCAGCCCCGACCCTCGGGGACTCGGCGCTCTTGACTCCGGTCAACGGGTCTCCGGACTCGGCCAGCCCCGACCCTCGGGGACTCGGCGCTCTTGACTCCGGTCAACGGGTCTCCGGACTCGGCCAGCCCCGACCTTCGGGGACTCGGCGCTCTTGACTCCGGTCAACGGGTCTCCGGACTCGGCCAGCCCCGACCCTCGGGGACTCGGCGCTCTTGACTCCGGTCAAAGGGTCTTCGGACTCGGCCATCCCCGGCGTCGGGGACTCGGTGTTTCGACTACGACCAAGAAGTCTCTATGACTAGTTGCTACTATGTGAACCTAAAACGTCTCTGTCGACTTTTGGGTCCTGGGAATACAGATATTGCATCGATAGGGACAAGATTCATCAGAAAGCTATAAGTTACAAAGGGAGCCGGTCATAGGCCGGTTACAAAGATCAAATACATCAACCATCAAGGTGACGGCCTGGGGCACTCGTCCCTGCGCCTAGTGCTGCATCCGTAGCAAGCTTGGCCCACATGAGCTCCTCGCAAGCTCTCTTGTAGCACCACTGCAGCCGTCGACGGGACAGCACCAATTGAGGGTTGTTAGCGAATGCCTCCGGCTATCCCTCGCTCTACAAAGCATTTCACCCCACATAGCCCTCGTCACACAGGAATGCAGGGGTGAATGGGACAGCATTCAGATGCCAATCAACACCTCAGGATTTTTGCAAGCACTCTTCTAGCACCAAGCTATCAAGTCCCCATGATTCCTCCCTGGAGGATGAACCCAGGAGCAAGTCCCCAACATTCTTCAAGCTAGGTGGTTGCTATGCCTATCTTCTAATGACCGCAAGGTTCAGGGCCTTGGCGTATATTTATGGCTCTGTGCTAAATGATAATATGTGACCCCGGTTGCATTGTTCAGCGCGTGAGCTCTATGCCACACAGCAGCTCCTCTCTTCGAGGTCCTCAGTCCGCCCTTATCACCTTTGGCTTCATCCGATCACGGGAACGCTCTGTGCGTTCACACGAGTGCTGTTCTTGTCATGACTCATTTGGCAGGCTCATCATTTGGGTGGCTTGATTGCCCCGAAGCTTGGAGATCCTTCTCTTTTGACCATTGGCTCGACTTTACTAGTCGGCCCAATGCTCGAGGACTACTCCATATGGAGGGCTCCTTGCGTCGCCCTCCATATGCCCCATTAGGATGTGTCACTTTTCTCAAGTGGCGCAGCTCCTCGGTGTCCGACTCGGTCATGACTCGGCGCTATGCCACTCGCGGCTCCGCCCCTGGTTTGCCCAGGGTCATCCCCGGATGGCCTGCGGTTTTCTTTTTTGAGCACCGCCCACCCTTGTGTCGGCCTGCCGACCAAGATGCTTCAGCCGACCTGAAAGGCTTCGTTTCTTCATCAACAGTCCGACACGCGCCTGCACGTTGCTCGGGGACTTGTGGGATATGGGTACCCCTGGGCCCACTACCGATCGGGTAGCCAGTCGGCCTGGTCCCACATCTGACAAGGAGGTGGGCCGATCCCAGGCCGGCCCACGAGGATCCTCGGCTTGATGGACAAGATTGGAGAAGACTTAGCCCGCGAGGCATTCGACGATATCCTCGGATCCCCCCCGGATATCATGGAGATTATATGGCAACCGACTCAGATTAGTTTCCTAGTCTGAGTCAGATACGATTAGAGATAACCGACTTGTAAACCCTAGGCCGCCAGCCTATATAAGGCGGTCTAGGTCGACCCCTTGGCTCATTCAATCTCACCTCCACGCCATCTTTCATCCTATTGTAACCCCAAACTCGCCGTCGTTCTCCAGAACCACGCCGAGCAGATCAATACAAGACCCCCGAGCACAGGACGTAGGGTATTATACCTCCGGGTAGCCCGAACCTGTATAATCCCTGTGTCCCTGTGTTACCTCGAGCTCCCTAGTCCAGCGATCTCCCTTTGCCTACAAATCAACCATCTGGGTACCCCCGGGTGGACTGCCGGACGATAACTCCAACACAAATGGGACTATGAAGCCTTTAGTCCCGGGTATTTACCTGGGAACAAAAGTGACTTTTAGTCGTAGTGGATTACACCAAGCGGAAATAAATACTTCACAAGAAAATAAAAAAAAATTTGCATCAGCTCCCTGCCGTCCGCCCCTACACCTCCGTCCCCATCACCACCTTCTCGAGCTCAACTTCACCATAGAGATGAAATCAAATCCACGACAAGACCATCACAAATTGAAGCACAAACATAACTCACCAACACAATCAAAACAAATCATTCACAAAAAAATCTATTGAATCACTCATCAACAAATTTCATGGACTTCTTATTCACAGACACAAAGGATTCACAGAAAAAATCATTCACAAAACACAGAGGATTCAGGCACCAGCCGCCAGTGCCGCTCGCCGGCCTCCGCCTGNGGCCACGGGGGCTGCCCGCGAGCAACTCCAGCCGCGCCGCCTTGGCCTGCGCAGGAGGAAGAGAGAAGGGAGAGAGGATGGGGAAGAAGAGATAAGGATAAGAGAGTTGAGAGGGAGAGAGAGGATAAGATGAGGAGAGGGAGAGGCTGGGAGGGAGCTGAGCCAGATTATTCGGGACCGGGCAGAAATAAAAAAAATTATGCGTCTCGGGTGGTATTATAACCCGAGACTAAAAGTTTTGTCCCGGGACTAATATGGATGGTCCATATTAGTTCCAGCTAGTGGCTAGACCCGGGACTAAAAGACCCTTTCTAACCGGGAATAAATCTTCTGTGTGGCTTTAGTCTCTGGACCCGGGACTAATCGGGGGACTAATGTGACCGGGACAAATGTGTTGGACCGAAGGTGTTTTTTTAGTAGTGTTCGATTCAATTAATTACTTCACCATTATCCACGTCCATTTGTATTCGACAAACACCATCTATATCCGTCTTAGGGCCTATTTAGTTGGGTAGAATGAAAGTTGCCATTTACTGTAGCAATTGTAAATTGAAGATTAGGAGGACTAAACATGATCTAATTATAAAACTAAATACATGGTTGGACGGGAAATCGCGAGACGAATCTATTAAGCCTAATTAATCCGTCATTAGAGATTGCTTACTGTAGCACGACGTTGTCTAATCATGGCCAAATTAGGCTCATTAGATTCATCTCGAAAAGTTACCGGGGGGTTATGGAATGAGTTTTGTTATTAACACACGTTTAATACTCCATGCATGAAAGATTCCCTTTGATGAATAGTTGGATGGGACGTTTTGCCCTTTTTTTTCTATTCATCTAAACAGGCCCTTAATATTGTTTCATCATTAGTCATCACATTCTTCAAAATGTGTTGGACTGCACACAGGGCTCTCCTGCTTGCAAGCCTAGATTTGGCCAGCCCCAAAAAATTTGGCCTGAGCCCGCTACAGTCAACTGGTGAGAAGGGCCTTTGCGCGGGCGAGCATTTTGCTTGCCAAAATTTGGCGTGGCTGGCTGGCTGCTGTTGCCTTGGATGAGGTGGCTAGCATCCATTGGTCGCACGTGGTTCGAGATTGTTAGATTATCATATTTTAAATGCAAATATCTATTAAACCATATATTCGATTATCAGTTTAATTTCACCGTAACATTCCTTATGATTTTATCTACAAAACAAGATCACATATGACTATATTTTAGTAAAAAAAAGGATAATAACATGTTGACCCCACACGTCATACATGCAACCATAGCCAAATTTTGGCATGTTGTAAACCAAGCAACATTGTATTCTTATTTTGGCATTGCCCATATTTGGCTAGAGCCAAAATTTGGCTTGGCATGATGGGGATAGCAACCAAACACGTAATTTTAGGGTAACTTTTGACTACTTTTGCAATGGTAGGTGGTGGTAAATTTTTTTAGAAAACAAAATAGATAAGACGGCTATTATCATTAATGATAGTACCATGGAGCAGGATATTTTCTATGTTTTGCTAGAATTTTTAAGATTTTTGTTTGTGTATACGTACTTTGTCCTATGAGGATGGCGTGGAAAGGAGTTTTCATTTAGTTGAAGTAAGATGGTGCACGAAAAAAAAAAAGCTCCAACGACATAGAAAAAAAGCACTTTTTCTGACGTGGTAACCGGCCGTTTTACACTTTTACCGTGGCTAAGGCCTTGTTGAGACAAGCAAGTTTCAACTATTCATGAGTCACATCGAATGTGGTGTCACTAATTAGGAGTACTAAACGTAGATTATTGACAAAACTCATTCTATAATCCCGGGTAAATTCGTGAGACGAATTTATTGAGCCTAATTAGACCATGATTAGAGTAAACAATCTCTAATAATAGATTAATTAGACTTAATAGATTCATCTTATGATTTTTCATTCATCTGTGTAATTAGTTTTATAATTAGATCATGATTAGTTCTTTTAATTAGTAGTCTCAAACTTGATGTGATATTTCGGCAAGACCTAAATTTACAAAGCCTTGGATGGGGAGCGGTGCCACGACGAGACGTGTAAGGAAACCATGCATGGATGCTCGTGTAAGAGAAGAAAGAGGAAACCATGCATGGATGCTCGGTGGAGGGCCTGGATATAGCTAGCTTCCTGCTTCCGCAGCTACGGGTCTGTTTAGTTCCAGTGAAAGTTGAAAAGTGGTGAAAATTTTTTATTGAAAAACGTGTTCTGTGAGAGGGGGCACGGTTGTCGGTGTGAAAACTTTTTGATGAATTTGAGAAGTTTGTGGAATTGAACAGGGCCATCCACTAGTTTCATCGAAGGGCTTCTTCGTTGCTACTGCAACTGCGACCAAAAGCCCGAGCGAGGTCGGCCGCGGCCAGTCCCGAGAGGGATAGCCACTCTAGCCCAGGCCAGGCCACGACTGTGTTGTCAAGTCAAAATTAAGGATTCGACAGATTGGCCCTGTTTGGATCTTTACAGTTCTAAAAACGCTAAAGAGAATCTTGCATGCATGGAGTGCTAAATAAAGTCTATTTGCAAAACCTCTTCACAGATAGGTGTAACTTTTCGAGACGAATCTAATGACCCTAATTAATCCATGATTAGCTACAGTAATGTTACAGTAACCATCCTCCGATCATGTGGTCAAAGGCCTCATTAGATTCGTCTCGCGAATTAGCACAGGGGTTGTGGAGGTAGTTTTGTAAACTGCCTTTATTTAAAACCCCTAATTAGTAGTCAAAGTTATAAACAGTAGTACTAAATTTTATAACTGGTGGATCCAAACAGATGCGCCAAATTCATTACATACGCGCGCCACACCTGCATGCGACGATCGTCGATCGGTTCTCACTTTCCAGTTTCCACGCATCGCCCGTGCATGCGGATGCCGCGACGCCCCCAAAGCGTACAAGCATCCTAGCCCGGTCGTCGTAGCCCTGTGCCACAGCTTAGTGGAGGTCCTATGCAGTCAGTGACTCAACTGCGGAGGCAGCAGCAACTGCAGGCGAGTCTCGTCGGATCACACACGAGACATGGGCGACGCCGACGCTGCCGGCCGTACGTGTCCATCTCGTCGGCAGATTTCTGTTTTACGCGCGTCACCACGTTGGGCCGCAAGCGTGCTGCCGCCGTGCACCGTCCATTGGATTCCTGGGAGGTCGTCGACCGTACCGGAGCGGCAGGGGAAGGCGAGATGGAGCCACCGAGATCAGCTGAAGGCTCGCCGGTCACCGCCGCGCGCATTGTCCCTGCACATGCATGCAACGATCGATTGGCGCGGCTCACCACGTTGTTCAGATCGAAAAAGGCCAAAAATGACCGCGTGCTGCATTGGCTCCGTCGTCACGCATCATCATCGCTCAATCTATCTATACACTCCGTCGCCGGCACGTGCAGCACTGCAGCCCACGATGCTGGTGCTTGCGGTTAGGAGACACGGAGCGCCCATCCAAGTCAAGCTCTACCAAGTCGTCGTCGGCATGCTTATTACCTCAAGGCATCGACCCATCGTCGTCGTAATCGTTTCCGTGCTGCACGTACCTAGACGATACCGTCAAGCAAAGAGCCGACGCCTCGGCCCTTCATGGCAGGCTGGCAGCTTAAGCTAGCACGTTCGTCTCCTCAAGAGCAAGAGCAAGAAAGAAACAGCTGAGCTGCTTGCTTTACACGGCCTGCTGCTTCAAAGTCGTCAAGTCTCTGGCAGACAGGACAAACGGTGTGACCCATCTGCATGCATACACCCCGTGCGTTCCGCGCTTTGTTTTCTACCGTACTAGCCCCCTTGGCTCGCATATGGCACAGGAGTGAACTCAGACAACATTATCATATGAGAAAATTTCGTGTATGCCATTAGAAATTTATCATATCTTCTCTGTGCCATCCAAATTTAGTTCATCCCTTCAGTGCCACTAGAAATTTATCTTCATCCCTTGTGTGTCATTGCCGTCACAACACAGTTACATGGCTGTTAACTCAAGGAGTAAAAGACAATCTTGCCCCTAAAAGAGAAGAGATAAAGCATTTTTAAAGTTTTTAGCTAATTGCCATGACAAAAAATAGCTTCGCCAAAATACCTCGGTAAAGATTGCAACTTCGATTTCCATGCCATTTTAAACTTTCTTATTTCCTTCTCTCATATTAAGATACTATCCTGCACATGGATGGAGCGCTCCTTGTCCTTGTCCTCTTCTGACTTCTCGTCTTCGTGGACGAGGGCCGCTGCTGCCATCGATCCTCTCTCCCTCCCCCGTATTTCCCTCGTGGAGCACTGGAGCTCCTCCTCTAGCCCCTCCGCGACGTCCGCGTGCTTTGCAGGTCTGTAGATAGGATGTTCGTGACGTTGCGCCGGCAGGCCGTGGGGGCAAGTAAGCCGGCATTGAGGGTGGACGCAGAGCTCGTTGAGGAGAAGCAGGCGAACGCTTCAGGGCGGGCGGACGGGACCGGTTGCAGGCGAATCTCCAGAGCAACTCGCTCGGTCCTTCCAGCGCGGCCATCACTCTATGGCCGTGCGCTGGACCAGGCGGCGCTACAAAGGCCAGCGGCCCGGCACCACGCGCTGAACCAGGGCGCCGCTGCTAGGGCCCGCGCCGCTGCGCCGCGCGCTCGACCAGGACGCCGCTACAAGGGGCCAGGGATTCAGAGAGGATTTGGGGAAGAGGAGAGGAGAATATGTATATCTCTGTTGGACATCACTGCTGTGACTGTCACAGCAGGATAAGAGACAGGAGAGTAGGGCTGCCAAAAAAAGCTCGAGGATCACGAGCTACTCGAACTCGGCTCGCTAAAGGCTTGATTCGAGATCGGTTCGATTGCAAAACGAGCCGAGCTCGAGCCTGCTTTGGCGAGCCGAGCTCGAGCCTTCGATGAGCTTTTTAATTTACAGCTTTTTATATACATATGTGTGTTAAACTGCTAATAACCTTGTGGCTAGCTTCAAACTCCAAAGGTATAAGGCCATGAGATCTTAATTTGACATGACCCATACCCATATGGATGCTTACGAGGCCTACCAACTCGTGACCACACTTTAAGTAGCTTGTAATCATATATTTTACTTTTTTCTGTGGTAAAAAACTGGGCCATTAATATAAACGAGCCTTGTCGAGCTTCCTCGAACCGAGCTCGAGCTTCAATCGAGCCGAGCTCGAGCCTCACTCTAGGCTCGACCGGTATATCAGGCTCGCTCAAGCTCGGCTCGAGAGGAAACCAAGCTCGAGCTTGAGGCAGTAGGCTCGCTCGAGCTCGGCTCGTTGACAGCCCTACAGGAGAGGAGTAAAATCGGGATAAAGGTAAAGAGATGGACTCGGTTTGACGGCGTCACAGTCTATTTTTGGCCAAAAATGACTGCGATGGCACGTAAGGGATGGAGATAAATTTCTAGTGGCATTGAAGGGATGAGCAAAATTTGGATGGCACAGAAGGGATGAGATAAATTTTTAATGACATAGAGGGAATTTTCTTTTATCATATTTGGTTATTTGTATTTGTGTTTAGTCTGGTTAGAGCGATATCGTGTGTAGTTGCACGCATGGCAACATGTTGTAAGGGATAAAAATATATATTATAGTCTTTATTATTTTTAATATTGTTTAGAATATGTTAATATAAATTAATATATACTAATTATGCACTAACACAATCATCAGATGATTAATCGTTTGCATCCAACGAGTCTAGCGTATGAAAAACGGCCATCATTTTTGTTTCTTTGGAGCCAGGCTTGAATTATGTATCCAGACTCACAGCGATGTAAGCAAACAAAAAGATCCTACATCCCCTCGGGGTCTGGTCCAGCAAAGAAGGTAACCAAACGTCCCTAGATGACCACATACGGGACGTCGAATCACTCTGCCGTAGCACGGTCGTAGCAAGTACCTACCTCTGAGGCCATCCCAAACCTCTTAGTGGGATGGTTTCTACAGCATTAATGAGGATGCCATATAAACAATTTGGTGATGTGGCATAAGAGTTAAAGAGGTGAGAGAAAAAAATAGTTTCTTATGCAAGAAACCATGTCTACACAAGAACGAAGAAATAAAAGAAGGGGATAGGTTGAGAAAAGAGAGAGAAGAGAGGAGATTGGACAATAATTTATTTTGAATAAACTATGTATTAGAAGAATAGTTTTTATGATAGTATCTATATGACATGGCAACTATAGAAACTATATGTGGTAGTATCTTGGATTGGGGATGGCCCGAGGCTACGATGAATCACATGGGTAGCCCAGAAACAGGTCTACAAAATGCACTGCACTGCATGCACGGTCACGCTACGCACACTACAAAAGAGAAATGTACTATCCTAGGACTGGTACGCTATTGACCATAGTCGGACTAGGAGCGATAGATTAACACAGCATTATAACACAAATTCCTAGAGCTCTTGCTGTGAACGTTTTGGCCTTTGGCTTGAGCCAGCCCTATATAACAAGCACGCACGACCGGCACCTTATAGCTATTAGGTAAGCCCGTTCCGATTATCTCTACAGAACTATGAGAGGCGAGGCTGGTGGTTGGAGCTGAGGGCGCTAGCAAAGCCCTCAACAGCTCCTCCGACCAGATCTCTCGACGTCCCAGCCTACGAAAATCAAGGCCAGCCGGCGGTAGTTCGTAGTTGGAGCTCTGTCTTACAGCGAGCGAGCCGCTCGGTTCCCCGCTCAGGAGGCAAAACGACCTTGCAACAACCGGCCGACGACGGCGATGGACTCATCGGCGGCGGCGGCCACGGATACGGAGGGCGTTGGCGGCGCCGATGAGGCGGCGGCCACGGCCACGGCGACGTGCGCGTGCTGCGGCATCGGCGAGGAGTGCACGGCGCGGTACGTGGACGCGGTGGCCGCGCAGTTCGGCGGCGCCTGGGTGTGCGGCCTGTGCGCGGAGGCCATCAAGGACGAGGCCGCGCGCCGCGGCGTCGGGATCGAGGCCGCCACGCGCGCGCACGCCGAGTTCGTCGGGACCGCCCGCTCCGGCCCGGCAGCCCAGGTCGCGCGGGCCCTGCTCGTGCTGCTCAAGAAGGTGCTCGCCGCCGCCGCGCCGGGTGCCGCCGTTCTGCCGCCCGCCGCGCCCGCGGCACACGACCTGGATATGTAGTGTCACTCCCGACTCGATTTCTGGCTACTGATTTAGTTCTAGTTGAATAGTTCTGATTTAGTGAGTCAGTTCTAGCATGAGATCGCCGAGTAGTTGAATGGTGCATACATCTACGAGACCACGAGCTCAGCTTGTTTCTTAAGATCTTCAATGACTGTCCATTGAACAGGTATCTGCGTCTTTCAATCTGAATCTGGTAGTAGAACACAAGGCATTTCACATATTTACAGGATGCGCTAATATCCTTTGTTAGAATGTCAGGGAATGTAGGAACAAAAAATGATAGAGATTAACGGGTAGTAGCGGAAACGGAATAGCCAGACACATTCACTGATGAGGGAAATGAGTGAGCACACACGAACATGACATGATATTATTGGTGTTACGGAGACACATAATACAAGCCCACTGCAACCAGCAATCGCCCTAGTGCCCCGTCCAGAATTCTCCAACAAAACCCCAGATCCGCATATATACACAAACACGGATGGTTTAGACAAGCATACTAGGAATGCATATGTGGTAGTTAGACAAGTTGTCAAGTCATGACAGATAAATGGCGACATTATGTTTTCCAGGTAGGTCGCTGCATCAAGCGTGGATCGATGGAATCATCACGTCCCATGGTCGAAACATAGCCTGATAAGAAGATAGGAAACCATTGGAACGCATAAGAGACCAGTTTGGAAAAGAAATAATCACAGTAGCTCCAGTGAACAAACCTAGTGGCCATGACCGACAAGCGAGAGAAGGAATGTCCGATAGCTTCCTGATGTTTCAGAGTTGATAGCCTCGGCTAATGGCTTCTTATACTTCTTGAAGTACTCTGCCTTGATATATTGCATATCAATCTCAGTCCTCGTCGCCACGACCCTTATAAGGGTTTTGTCATCAGTGCCTAGGCCTTTCATGGCCTTTCGCAAGAGCTGTATTCATGTCATCAGAGAAGATTGGTCACTT
This sequence comes from Alloteropsis semialata, assembly GCA_004135705.1. Classification (NCBI taxonomy): domain Eukaryota; kingdom Viridiplantae; phylum Streptophyta; class Magnoliopsida; order Poales; family Poaceae; genus Alloteropsis; species Alloteropsis semialata. The sequence continues at coordinate 31,444,850 of CM014271.1, forward strand.
GCAAGTGAAGTATCAACCAAGAAAAACAGATGCCTTCAACTATTATTTTATATGTCTTCAATGTTGAAGGGGTTTAACAAAGATGACAACATGCACATATAATTCTTAAGAAGAGTTGATTTGAGGATGCTATCCTATGCATAAAAAGAAACCTGAAATTATAAAACAAAACAAAATGCCAATGAACTAAGGTTAGCAGCATATTCTGACAGGACAGCCCTCCCCATATATAGGATACTAGGGTCTAGGCTAATAGAGGGGGAGGGAATGGGCACCAAAGATAGAGAGCAATCTAGCATGTGCGGCTTGGCAGCATTAGCAGAAAATGACACTTAAAGATGGTGGCAAGCTACATACAGTTAAAATAAGAAATAATGTATACAAAGATCAACTCAAGATGATATAGCAAGCTATAAGTTATGGTGCCTATACTATCAGAAGCTACAATATTTCTTTATCGAGGACAGCATGAGTCCAATACCTTAGCAAAATACTTTGCCGGATTCTCTGCGCATCTGAGGATAGTTAAAAGCGCAAATTCAAAGTTTCCAGATGTTTCGCTCTTGATAACCTATGATACAGATAAAGGTCACTTTGTGATGCACTCTAAGAGAACAGAAAAAGCTTATGTGAGAAGTGTACCGAACAGAAGTGTTACCTTCTCTAATTTCCGGTCATACATATGATGGTAAGCAGAAGAAACGGATGCTATGTGTGCCCAACTGCGTTCAGTGAAAACGCGGATGAAAGTCTTCTCATCCGTACCCAGCCTTTTCTCACCAGCTTTGTACAAGTCCTTCGCATCATGTGTCACTATAGTAGGATCAACCTCAGGACCTTCATAGCGCGGAATTCCCACATAGGCAAGTAAAATCTGAAACATACATTATATCATTCATTACTTCTGGCAAAAAAAACAGTAGCTTAAATTCAGATAGATATAACTACATACTTCGTGTAAAGAATACTGATTGGCTACTGCATGGGGATAAAAGATCTACTTGTGAATTAGGTAAAAGCTTGTGAATTAGGTAAAAGCTATAAAAGGATACAGAAAAACAATTGAAACAACTTCTCATTTAGTCGTTGCAATATCAATGAAGACAGGGGTAATTCCTTATACAGCACAGAGACACTAGATGTGAGGATGTGCTGTCCCACTGACATGTGTACCAACCATGTCAGGCTCACAATAGCAGATTATGCGACCATTCAGTCGCATACTGAAGTTATTCCAAACAAAATCATAGCCAAGTATTCTTCTTACTAAAGCTGGGCAGTGTAAAACTAAAACTTGAATAGAAAGTATATTCACCATATATTATGTGAAGTAGAACAAATGCAAGGGAGATACTCTGATAAGAATCAGAACCTTCTGGTGATCGCCGGATGTGTGGTGACCAATATCGTGCTCAAGATAAGTACCGAATCTTGCAAAATAAGTCTGTTTCATTATTTGCAACTGTGATGGTGTCCTGGAACATATTATCTCAGTGGCTGCTCTCAGATCCATAGTGTCACCACTTAGAGCTTCTCTCAGAACAGTTGCATCACGTCCTGCAGGATCAAGAATCCACAGCAACATAGCTTTCTGGAATCACAAGAAACAAAGTTTATTTAACACAATGATGATCAATTCAACTCAACTCAGGATTGAAGCAACACATTCAAATTTTTGGATAAGTTATTAAATCATCAGATCTACTTGGTGAATATACAGTACAGTTCATTAAGCATATTTCTCCACCTAGCTTATCAATTTGATTTATTTAATAAAGAGAACTCTTCAAAAACTTTTCGTGCCTTGTGGTTTCCACTGAGTTCAGATGAAATACGCTGGGAGAGTTCCTCATGATACATAGCTCTGTATTCCTGTTGAATGAGTCCACGTTGCACCGAATCGCGATGGGTAAGTATGTTTATCACGGTTGTACTGTCGCAGCCTAAACCTGGAAGACCATCAACCAAGACAACATAAAAGCAAAGTCAGCAAGTTAACCATTACCTCCTGAAAGTCAGATAATGATATTCAAAATGAAAAAAAGAAGAAGCTCGATAGTTAAGTAAAAGCATCAAATTATGTGCAACATTCAGTTACTAAAATTCAAGTCCATGGCCAATTTCAACTATTTATGCTCACTCCCTCACAACAGCTAGACATCATTCAAGCATATGAAGCCCAACACACTAAGAAACAATTTTGTCGATGGAAAATAACATTTCATAAAAAAACGTACTTGAGAAAACAAACACCTTGAATGTACAGAAACTATGCAAAGTGACAGCAACATAATATTACAACTTTTAGTTACATATAGTTACAAGTAATGGTTAATTAAAGCAGTATCTCTAGGCCATAAAATATCAGAAACCCCAATGGAAAAGAGCGGAGCGAGTATATATTTCAAGAGGGTAAAAACTACTTAGTTACAGCCTTACAGTGGTAGCTCTTGATAATCCCAAACTGGAGTGATTCATCCATAACAATTAAGTTCTTGAAAGGCTAGAAGCAGTTGACCTGTTTTTCGTATTTTTTTGGCAGTTGGTGCTCAGTGCTCTTAACACATCCGGAGGATATTGGCAATTTTAAGGGAGGAAGATACATAACAGAAATGAACTAAACAAATAAAATACAGCCAGAGTTATATAATCACAAATATTGAATATGAAAGCACTCTGTACTTCCTTAAAAAACAAAAATCTTATATCTTTAAGCCTTACTATTGTTCATTTCCCTCAGCCATCAAGTTAGCTATCTAGTAAATATGTGAAATCTATTGCTACCAGAAAATTACAAAACTGTGATCGTTGACCCCAAGAACTGACTATTCAAGGCTCGAACCCACATTTTGACACCAAGTTGTAGCCAGAGGAAAACAAAAGTGTCAGATAACAGAAATGAACTGAACAAATAAAATAATTGGAGAATACATCAACTTGCATACCAGCAAGCCAGAGAGCTCTTTAATCACAAATATTGTATATGAAAGCATTTTGTCCATTCTTAAAAACAGAATTCTTATATCTTTGAGCCTTATAATTATTCATTTCCCACAGCCATCAAGCTAATTATCTAGTAAACATGTGAAATCTACTGCTGCCAGAAATTACAAAATTGCGCTTGTTGACCCTGAGAACTGACTATTCAAGGGTCGAACCCAGCCTTGACTTGCCCTCGCGTTAAACAGCTACCCACTTGACACCAATTTGTAGCCAGAGGAAAACAAAAATGTCTTAATCCATGCAATTACCAAGGTCGATTGCCACCCAATTCGTAACCAAGCAACCTCAGTCAATACCCCTCTGTGTCTACAAAATATCCCATGGCCTATATATAAGTCTCTCTAACAAGAACCCTCCTCGACAATAACGGACAACCTCCACATCAGCCACCTGAACCCAATCCGGCCAGTCCCTGGAACAGCGAAGTCGAGCTTCGTCAAGCTCCCCAACACACCCCAACCTCACATGCACGGATAATCGGATTGGTAGGGGCAGGCGACCGCCGGCGAACAGATTTTCCGAGCCCCATACCACACTACCCTGCTCATTCAGCCATATATATCCAACCAAAATCGAACGACAGCACCGCGGCGGACGCGGGGAATTGCGGGGGGGAAACGGAGATTGGGGACCGAGAACACGAGTAGGAAGCGGTCGGGGAGCGGACCTTTGAAGGCCTTGTGGAGGTCGATGGCGTCCTGGCGCGGGTTGGGGGGCGCCGGCGGCAGGGAGAGGCTGGCCATCGCCGGCGATCGGTGCGCGTGCTCGCGCGCTCGCTCCCCGCGATTCGATTCGATTCGATTCGATTTGGTCGGCTCGGGGCAGGGAGATTAGCGATTTGGGATAGGTGCGATTTGGGGCGCGCTTTGCGTTAAAGGAGGAGGAGAGGAGCCAGCGTGGACCGGGTCTAGCCGTCCTAGGCGCTGTCGTCAATTCGTTGTCCACGTCGCGGCTTCAACGGACGCAACGGCCCTAGGGCCTGGTCTGCCGCGTGTCAGGCCGCGTGTCCGGTGGACCGGGTCGATGTCTGTAGTGGTGAGCCAGTTCCCCGGTCCCCGCCTGGGCGCATGCGAAGAAGGGAAAGTGGCAAACCGGTTTGTGCTGCCAATTGGATGGCATGCCGTATCCGTTGCCATTTTTGCCGTATATTTTGCTCTTTACTGATGTTTATAAATGCCGAAATAGCGATCATGATGAGTGGATATCTTAGATGAAATGAAGAAATTTGGTCCATATGAAATGAAGAAATTTGGTCTACAAACGCATCCCTTGTAGCGTTTGTCAGACCCACACAGTCGCAATGAGCCTACAAACAGTGCTAGCAAACCTACGTAGCAAAGCGGAAGCAATAACCAACAAAAACAAGTGCTAAAAATCCAGCTTTGGAGACACGAGCATTTTTTTCCATCGACTTCACGTCTTTGTCGACAACTTGACACCAACATCTTCGTTCTCATCTCCATCATCTAAAATGACATTTTTCTGTTCTTTCGAGAAGGTTTCAACGTCTTTTTTTTTAGAGTTTAAGGGCTATAGCTCCCGTCTTGCTTGAAACACATAAGACCGTATCTGCGGTTTACAGCTCCGAGGCTCAACAACCAGTCACAAAAAGGAAACAGCACAGCTGTGACCCAAGCACTCACTCAGCAGCTTGACACTAGTAAGCAAAAAACTACATACACCACCCCTTTTTACGCTCCCTCGACCTGCCATCAGACCTCCACAGATTCACACCCAGATTGTGAATGGCTCCAGCTCAGGCCTTGTTCGATCATCCTCTTGACTTCAGGCGATGAACTCCAGATTTCTCCAGCCACCTTCATCAGATCTTCTTTCTTCCATGCATTTCCATAGTTCATCAGCCACGTTATGAGATTTGGATCCCACTTGGAGCCCTCCAGGATATTCTCTCGGATTCGCTTACAGTTCTCCTTAAACTTGAGATGAACTTCCTCATCTGTTCCTGCCAGCTTGTTGGTAACAGAATTATCTAACTCTGCACCAAATTCATTACCATCCCAAGAAGCACTTTCATATCCCTCCAAGCTACATTCTGAAAACATAAGCTATTTCTTAGTTTTCAAACAGCCCATAAAACAGTTGAGCTAACGACATTAACAAGCATATACTTCTTGTTACTTAAACAGAATCTACCAATACTTTCAAAACCAGATCCTAATTGAACATTGTTGACGGCCCTTAGGCACGCCAATTACGAACCGCAAGCGCACGGATCAGTTGTAGCTTTTCCCTTGAAGTATTCCCCCAAGGTCTATCAATCCATGGAACAAGGGATTTCTACGTTTAACCTAGCACTAATGATGTTAGCAAGAATGTTCTTTTGATTGTAAAGTGATGTATGAATTAAAGAACAATCTAACCTAATCAATGTTACGAGCGGTAGAGAGGAGTACACAAGGTATGGAAACATTTGCCCATAGGGTCTAGGATCACTATGAGATGTAATCGCCAAGCAAGATAAAACCAATCTAATCTATCAATGATAAAGGTGTGAACCAAACTCAACACTTTCTCTCCCGCATACTGTCACTACATGAGGGTACTCACCTATCGAGCTATAGGAACACGAATCGTTGATGTGATCTAGGCATGTGAGGCAATGAGCGATGCATACCCATAATGATGCCGGATGGCTATTAGGATGAAAAGCACCATCAACTAAGAACATGATAGATTGATCTCATAAAAGGATTCGGCAATTACAAATCAAGATCTCCTTACAACCTTATGGACAAATGAGGACTTTACCCCATGAAGCTAAGCATGATGTTGCGATTCATGGTGTGGAAGCCTCCGGCGAAGATGAGCTCCTCGCTGTCCTCCAACTTGAGACGGCGCCCGGACGACGGGTAGGACCTCTGGCGGCGTCTCCTCCTTGTGTTTCTCTCCAATGGTGGCTTTAGATCTAATCTCCTCGATGATGATATGCGATGAATGACTTGACGGCGCCCTCGGGGGTGTTTATATAGGTCTCTGGTGAAAGACGGCGGCTGGAACCCTTAGGGTTTGCATTTACTTTGTGCTGAAGAAAGGGAGCACGAAAGGGCTCAGAACGGGCTAGGCCGGTCGGCTCATAGGGTCCAAGCCGGCCGGTTTTGCCTCCCCTCGTCTTCATCTTTCGCGGGCTGGTCTTTCTCCTCAATCCTTATCCATGTGGGTGCTTTGTTCCACGTCAAACTCCGCCAAATATGTCGTATTTCCTGTAAAATCACAACATGCTCCAAAATACAAGACATATTCGAAAACGGGGTTATTTCAGGTGCCAAGTGGCGGGTTAGTATAAGAATTAGTCCAAAACCAATGCCAAATCAGCCCTAAAAGTGTACCAATAACGACCGTCAACAATCCCCCATGCTTAACTTTTGCTCGTCCTCGAGTAAATCAAGCTATCAAAATCTTCCAACGGGGTTGCACAAAAGCTCTTGCTCTGCAAAACATACTTAAGCAAACAAGTCTAACAAAAAATCTTTAAGTAAATGTCAGCGGAGCGACGAGGATAATCAAAGTATGGGTGTTCAAAAATCTATCCAAAACATTACTCCACAACCCCTTACCTTTAGCTAGAAATCTTGAAAATCAACAACACTTACTTTCTTGCCTTCCTTGGAGGTTTTTCTTAGGTTTTGAAAATAATCTCCCTGCAACAAGAGTTAGACCAAAGTTCTTGCACAAGTCCTTTCAAGTCTCTCAATATAAGTGGCTATCCTATTTTGCAAGCTCTCAACTCACAACTCAAGTTTAAGTGGCTATCCTATTGGGTTTGGAAACTCTCAACTCACCACATAAGTCTCTCAAGTATAAGTGGAGTTGTAGATAGGGCTAGCAAAGTAAATACACATATTTTCAAATTAAGAAAACTTTCTAACGGTTGCTTACCTTTTGAGCCAATGATCACGAGAATGTTACCATAATGTGAGGGGTTTCAAGGATAAGAAGATTTAGAATGGTGGACATGTGCAAGGGCATATAAAAAATTGACTTCAAGGCACAAGCGACGTCCTCGTTGTCGGATTGCACATGGTTGGAAAAGAAGATTTGTTCTCAACAATAAGGCGGTCTTCCTTTGCACTTCTCCTATTCTTCCAACTATAGAATTCTCCCTCTTTAATTGCAATTTTCTCCTTTCTTCCTTTCTCTTTTCTTTTCATATATATATATATATCTTCTTTCTTTTGTTTTCTTTCTTTCCTGAATTTATATATATATATATATCTTCTTTCTTTCTTTCTTTCTTTTGTTTTCTTTCTTTCCTGAATTTTTCTTCTCTTCTCCGAACCTTTCTTGAACAATTCCTTATGTAAATAGACAAATAAAACACCGAGGAAACTCCACAATTTTTCGGAGCTCGAACCGCCACTGGAAAGGGCTAGGCCGGCCGGCTCAAGGAGTCCAGGCCGGCCGGCCTGGGGTCTCCTCGACTCGGTTCCGGTTCAATCTTTTCGTACTCCTTCCTTACTCTCTTCTTAAATTATGTTTTATTCAAACTTCGCCCAGAAAGAGAACAAATCTTCCAGTAATGGGTTGTGTTCAAGGAAAAGATAATAAAACAAGATGTATTTGGGTTCGGGTTTTGAAATCCGGTAGATCATATGAGTTGTTCCAATGAGAAACTCTCATTAATGAATATTGACGAGGCTAGCAAATAAGAGATAAGATAATCAAGGACATGATCATTGCTCAAAATTAAAACTTCCGAGAGAAAGAAGTCCTAACTCAACTCATTGCACCTCCAATGCTTATGGTGGAACGATTATAAAGTGACTTTGATATGTATAGGATATAATCTCTCAACTTGACAAGAACTAGATCAACCTTGCAATTGCAGGGGGTTTTAAAAGAGTGGTAAAATAAATTTCCTCCAATTCTAGCATTACTAGCAAGTGTCATCAAAACCAAGCACTAGTTCAAAATCGGGTATGGGTATTTGTAAGGATAAATCAAATAATAAGCTTCACAACTAAGATTCAATTCCAAGATAATGCTCACGAACAAGTACTTAAAGAAATAAGGTAAAAAATGAATGCATAAATAAATTTGCTCGATCCAACAATTATTCAAAAGTAAAAACTCTTTTTATTGATTTTCTTGACTCAATGCTAAATTAAGACTCTCACACACGCTAATTTAAGACTCTCACACAAAGACTCAAAATAACATTAAGACTTCAAAATCACACCAACTAGCTCTTGGCGAAAAACGGCTAAAGAAATTTTAAAAACACGACGCGTCACACCTCCCCTCCATGCTTAGGTTTTACGACGTCCTCGTTGTAAGAAAATAGATCACATGGGTGAGACGCTCGCAAACTCCTTCAACGGCACTCCGGGAAATTGCACTTAGCATGGTTGCTACTCCCTTCTCCTTGCTTCTTCAAGGTCCCATACATGCTAAAAAGGATCCTCACATTGCGGTTGAGGAACTTGAAGTCGCCATCCGATTGCCGCTTAAGATCTTCCACCTTTTGATTAAGCAACTCCAAAGATTGGAGGCACTCATCTAGGGCTTCGAAAAGTGAATGAATATTCTCACGGCAAGGACGGCAACACCTATTGTGATGCTCGGGGGATTTTGGATCCTCGCCGCCCTCGGGTTCATCTTCCTTAGGCTCATCACGGCGATTCTCCTCCGGTTTGTCCACCTCCTTTGGTTCATCCTCCCATATGTACCCGTCGTCGTCATCGCGTCCGGCGGTGCCCCACGAAGCGGCACTCCGGTCGTCTTCCTAATCGCTATCTCCTCCAAAGTCCTTGGGCTCGGGAGTTTTCTCGATGTAGCTCTTCTTCTTCACGCCAAGGAGGCGTTTAGAGCGCCTTGAGAGGACGATGATGGAGCGCATCTCGATGCTAGCTTCGCCGTCGCTCAAGATGATGACGGGATGGCGTTCGGCGATCTTCTTGCTAGGCACCTTCCCTCCTGTGCGCATACGAGCTTGGGTAGGGAATTTCTTCACGGAGGGGAACTTGAAGTCGTAGGTTTTAACCTCCAGGCGAAGGAGCTCGCCAGCCGCCCCAGGAAGGGCCTGGGCCGATCGGCCTGGTAAGGGTGTGCCGGCCGGCACACCCCCCTTCTTCGTCGCCAACGCTTCAACTTCGATGCCCATGCTCATGGATGATGCCCTAGCTCTCTTGGTTCATGAGGTGGTGGTTGGAGATTGGAAAAAGACGTGAATTTGGATCTCAATGGTGCCTCTATTTATGTCCCGGAAGTCTTGAACGAGAAGTCCAATCTTTCTAAGTTTCAACTACGCAAGCTCCTGGACACCGGTTTAAACTTTCCTAATCTCCAACATACCAAAAGATGACACGAAACCGACCCCGAAAAGGGGCCGGCCGGCCTAGGGGTCTATGGGCCGGCCGGCCTGGGCGGTTTTTCGCTCCCAGCCTCCAGATTTTTACGGGGTGCTTCTTGTTTAATTGTTAACCCTTTTGTCTACCAAGAACCAGAAAAACTCAAAGAAAAACAGAGAGAAAATAAAAGCTAAAAGGAATATTTACAAAGTTACCTCATTTAACGTCGTTAGGCTTGACGCTCCGGTTCTTCCATCATGGTGTAGATGTCGATGTAGTGAAGAGACACAATGTCGGGCTCCAAGAATACCTTAAGTCGCTGCCGGTTCACCACATATTGATATCCTTTGACGTCCATGATCGTTACCGCTCCCGTCGGTGAGATTGAGTGAACAATGTACGGTCCATCCCATTTGCTTTGCAACTTTCATTTCCCGAAGAGTTTGAATCTTGAATTATATAGTAAAACCTTGTCTCCCTCTTTGAATTCTTTTCTTTGTAACCTTTTGTCATACCATCTCTTCATTCTTTCTTTGTAGATGCTTGCACTATTGTACGCTTTCAATCTCAACTCTTCCAATTCGCTTATTTGAATTCTTCGTTTAACTCTAGCGGCATCCTCATCGAAATTCATCTCTTTCATCGCCCAATATGCCTTGTGTTCTAACTCCACCGGCAAATGACACGTCTTTTCATAAACGAATTTATAAGGGGTCATCCCTATCGGCGTCTTATGTGCGGTCCGATAAGCCCATAGTGCATCATCTAGCTTCTTCGACCAATCCTTTCCTCCCTTGGCCATGGTCTTCTTTAGAATATCCTTTAGTTGCTTGTTCGAAGTTTCCGCTTGCCCATTTGTTTGAGGATGATACGCCTTAGATACCCTATGTTCGATCCCCAACTTTGCCAAGCATTTGCGGAAATCCTTGCTCGTGAAGTGCGTTCCTCCATCACTTATCAAAATTCTCGGGACACCATACCGAGAGAATATCACTGACTTAATAATATGTATGGATTCTTCGGTCGATGTTCCAACCTACTTTGATACATAGTCAACCATCACCAATATATGCTCATATCCATATGAGTTCAAGAATGATCCCATGAAGTCGATTCCCCATACATCAAATAAATCAATTTGCAAATTGTAGTTCAATGGGATGGCATTCCTTTGCGATATGTTTCCCATTCTTTGACATTCCGAACAAGTTGCAACAAATCTTTTTGCATCTTCATGCATTTTGGGCCAATAAAATCCACATGACCATACCTTAGCATGAGTCCTATAATGTCCATAGTGTCCTCCATATTCCAATGAGTGACACTTCTTTAAGATCTCTTCTCTTTCCTCTCTTGGAATACACCTTCTTAGAATTTCATCTTCTCAATGTCTATATAAGTATGGTGCATCCCAAAAGTATTTCCTCTTTTCAGAGATAACCTTTCGCCTTGCATTTCTATCCAAATGATCCAAAGGTATTATTGACACCAGCGGTGGCAAACAGAAAGTCCGCAAGCGCACGGCTGTCGAAGTAGCTTTCACCCGTGAGTAAACCAGGTATCGAATCCACGAGGAACGTGAACGAGTATCTAATCACTAAAGCTGAGCCGGATCGATCGAGTGTATATAAAGGCTGGGTAGAGAGGATAACTTAGTATTAAGATTCTGATGATAGTTAAGAGAATTCTCCTATGCTTGCTTTAGGCACCGGGGTATCCTAGGCCTCTAGGAAATTGCCTGCCAACAGCTCTACGCCGTACCCGTACGTGGAGGATTACAAAGGACGGACAGGGCTGTCACCACCTGCCGCCTACCTCTACTAATCCGTGGGGCTACGAGGCAAACGAGGGCAGATATACACCTAAGCACCACGCCTAAGATAATATCAGCTATCCTAACCTTGATCAGAGATTAGAATACTTTATATAAATAAAGCAACGAATCCACAAGCACAATAGAGAAATTAACTTATCTATAACTCAGTCTTAATTACTAGTTGAATCCCGGATACTCACTGAGCAGCTCGCATCCGTCGAGGTACAGGTGGAGGGTCGCCGACACGCCGGGACTCCTCCAGACTCTCCCTCATTCTCTCCCTATTTCTACTCTGGATATGAGGAGGGCTTCGCCTTGGATCTTCACTTTAGCTCGATGATGATCAGCCCTGCCCCGAGCTCAGCTACTTATAGCTTGAAGAGGCGGTTTAGAGTCGGTGTGCAGCGGTTGAGGCGGTCCGGAGGTGGGCCCAGGTCGGCCGACTAAGGGGGATCGGCTGACCATCAGATGCACCGTCCTTGATGATGCACGGCACAGATGAACTCCTGGAGACGGTTTACAGTTACTCCTGAAGGCGGTGGCGGTTTGGACGCGCGGCCAGGTCGACCGACCCAGGGCTATGGCCCCTCGGCCCCACTCTGTCAGGGTCACTTTCCAGTGGGTCCTTTGGTCGGTTTCCGGTGGGTAATGGTGAAGATGTGTCAGTTTAGTTGGGGATGTGGGCCCATGAATCCATGTGATTGCCACGTGGCCCAATCCCATCTCTTTATTCCCACCGACTTGATCTCAACGTTCTTGATCACTCCTGAGTGTGCTTTTGCTGTTGGGCTAAGGCTGGACCTCATTGGGCTTGGTCCCAGGTCGGCCGACCAGGATAGGTCGGCCGACCTGGCCCTGGGCCCACTTTGGCTCTGCTTTTGCCACTTTATTCCTGTAAGCACATATACACCAAAACTCATGGAATTCATTAGTAATCAACCCTATGTCTATTTGTTTTTATCATATTTTATATCTTTGTTGGCAGTAATAAGTTGTCATTAAGAATCGCCAACAAGCTCCCCCACACTTATCCTTTACTCGCCCTCGAGTAAAGTCTAAGTTTCATCATGGAGATCATTAACAGACATATAAGTTATTCCCAAACATTTAGGCTTGGTGGAGTTATATAAGTGGCTAATCATGTCTTCTTGAATAATTGCAGGAAGGAACAGCCTATCCATGACATGATACACTTTACTTTCAAGTACTTGGGGTTTTTGAAATTTTGCAAAGAAAACCTATGCCTTGCTCCTCAAAGAGTTTCTCTCTGGATAATCATGGTGGTTAGACAACACTCATACTCTCCAAAATAGAACTTTTTGTGTGGAGCTCTCAAGATACATACATTTTCTCACTTATGTTGTCATTCCAAGGATTGGATCCAAATCAGAGACAAGTCATGTAATCAAGTCAAGATGTGCAAGTGTGTGATATGAAGTGGACATGTAATGATACTCCTTTATTTTGACCCTTCTTCCCTTTTTCTTTCTTTTGGATATGGGCTATTGCACTCTCTTCTCTTTTTTTTTCTACTCAATGCTCTTTTTAGCATGAGTCTTTTTCTTCTCTTTATTTTCCTATGCATTTAGCCCATATCTTCTTTCTATTTTAATTTTGGGAAGAAGAGTCGTTTTTCAGGAGTATTTATTTTATGACCATGAGACAAAGGCATGTTTTGCTTCATCCTCAGTGTAAGGATTTAGCTTTTATGGTGGAGTGTGATCTTGACTTTAAAAACATGAAATATCTCTAATAAGGGTCACAAGACTTGAAACAACTCAAAGCTCAAAGGTAAAGTTTGATCATATTTGTAGGTGTTTGTCTCTCAAACTCATGAGGAGCATAGCAAGGTAAACAATTTTAAAACTTTTCATAAATTCCAAGTACTTAGATAGTAAAGGCATCTTTTATATCAAAGCCATATCTCAAAATGCAATTACTTAGATGACATGAGATCCTATAAATATGAGGATTTCCACAAGCCAAAAGGTACAGGGAATAAAATATATGTACGTTAATATGAATTTCCATGTGATGGTAAGGTGCAACAGGGTTGATTTTACTAAGTTTTTAAATTCCAGGATCAGGTTCTGCAACAATTCAGCTGAAACAGAGTTTAGGATGACCAAACCAGCGTGCAGGAAGAAGCAGAGGCCTGGTGGGACCCAGACCAGGTCGGCCGACCTGGTGGGGTCGGGCGATCTAGGGGTGATTCCCCTGGTTCTGATCTCTCTCGTGCTGTTCTGTAGCGTTCTGATGTTCTCTGTTTCACGTTGGATCACTCTGTTTTCCCATTGCAGGTCTCCCCCACACTTGTACCTTTTATTCAAAACAAGTGGAAACACAAAACACAATCCTAATACACTAAACAATTTATTTTATTCAGCAACTCAGAGGCACATTACAAGATAATCAAAAGAAATAAATGAAATAAATGAATAGAAGGGAAACTAATGAGCCTATCCTAATCCGAGGCCTAGGGTATCTAGGGTGCATTATAGAGATTTTCATCCCCAGCAGCCTTGGCATAGCGCTTAAGTTTCACGGCTGTTGATTTGCGAAGCATATCAAAGTCGTCTTGAAGACTTATGCGCTCAAGTCGCTCTTCAGCGAACTTCTTCTCCAATTTTGCATGGTCACGACCGAGTTGATTAATCAACTCTAGTAACTCAGTATTGGAGGGAGCCTTGGGGACCTTCTCTTCATCATCACTCTCAAATTGGCCCCCAGGCCTGCGAATTGGAGGAGGCTTGATGTGCCTCTTGATCTTGCCGGCGGGTGAAGATTCCACCGACTCCTCCAACTCCTTCCTCTCCTCAGGTGTGAAGGGAGTGAACAACCCCTTCCCATAGCCACCACCGGGTTTCCTTTCTCCGAAGACCCAGAAACGTGGCTCTGGGGTGCTGGCAGGAGAGTAAATGGACACATCGGACGTATAATGATACGCCACGACGTCGTCCCATTTATTCCTGACCACCTCCTTCAGCTTCTCCCCTGGTTGAAGCTTGGGGAGTCCATCCCCCTTGATTGGAGCGGCCGCCGATGTCATCTTTGGGGTCAATTGCCCCGTCGTCGGCCTTCTATACGGGCTTGATGCCCGTGCATCACGTCTCTGGATTCTTCTCGGGGACTGAGATCGCGCCGCTGAGCGAGGACGTGAGGGGCCACCAGGGCCGGTCGGCCGACCAAGCACATCGGCCAACCCCCTGGTGTGGCCTCTCGCGTCCTCCTCTGGCGGGATGCTGGCCAGAGGGGTGACAACTACGGCCATGGCTTGCTCCAGGTTGGTTGGCACCAATTGGTTGGCCGGAGTGGGTTCTCCATCCAGATCAAAGGTTGATCGGGATTTGGGGTGGCTTTTCCCGGCCATTGATGGAGAATTGGGAGGTGTGGCTTGGTGATTTCAGAATGGGGGCGAGGAAGAACTCAGATGAGAAGGAAGAAGAGGATGCGTGAAATTTTAAAGATGAGCTAACCCTCTTCTCGGATCAAACAGAGTTGGAATCGCTCGTCCACCGCAAAACGGCTTCAGAGACGTTAGAGTGGAACGTTGGCAGAAGATGGGGCTGATCGGGCTTAGGATCAAGTCGCCCGACCTGGTTAGGTCGGCCGACCTGGCCTTGAGCCCGGTTGCCCTCTTCTTCTTTGTGCACTGCGTGACAGGTCCACTAAACCCCAGAATGTGTGCAATTACGTGCTAGGGGTTAAGGATTTAACATAAGGTGTGATTATAAATGGGAATCATCCATGACCAAATTGATCACGTCAAATTCCTCATCTACTTTATCAGGCTCAAAGAAAACTTTTAAACGTTGACCATTTACCTTGAAGAGGTTACCTTCATCATCTTGGAGTGTGATTGCCCATGCGATGAAGTCTCCACCACAACGAATGGTCCTTCCCATTTGCTTCGAAGTTTTCCATGTCCAAAGAGCTTCACCCTGGAATTAAAGAGTAATACCTTATCCCCGGGGTGGAACTCCTTCACCTTGATCCTCTTGTCGTGCCATCTCTTGGTTCTGTCCTTGTAGATTCTGGTACTGTGGTATGCTTTGTGTCTCCACTCTTCCAATTCTGATAGTTGCATCCTTCTCATCTGCTGGGCTGCTGGCAAGTCCATGTTCCACTTTCTTATGGCCCAGTGCGCCCGATGCTCTAGCTCAACTGGTAAATGGCAAGTCTTGCCGTAAACCAGCTGGTATGGGGACATCCCAATCGGCGTTTTGTACGCCGTTCGGTAGGCCCATAGAGCATCTGGTAACTTGCTCTTCCATCCTTTGCCCATTTCTGTCACGGTCTTCTGCAGAATGTTCTTGATCTGTTTGTTCGATGTTTCTGCTTGACCGCTTGTCTGGGGGTGGTACGGTGTAGCTATGTTATGCTTTGCCCCCAGTTCTGCCAGAAATTTCCGAAAGGTCTTGTCGATGAAGTGCGACCCTCCATCACTGATCACCATCCTGGGAGTTCCAAAACGTGGAAAGATGATCTCATGGAACATCTTTCGCGCGTGTTTGGAGTCAGCGGCTCGACAGGGCATTGCTTCAACCCACTTCGAGACGTAGTCCACTGCCACCAGGATGTACTCGCTGTCATAGGATTTGACGAAGGGTCCATGAAGTCAATGCCCCACACATCAAACAACTCAACTTGTAAGTTGTTTGTGAGTGGCATAGCATCTCTTGCAGTGATCCCTCCGTGTTTCTGGCACTGCTGGCATCGTCGAATGAATTCCTTTGTATCCTCATACATTGTGGGCCAATAGAATCCACTCTGCCAGATCTTCGACCTTGTCCTGAACGCCCCGTAGTGACCTCCATATGGGGCTACATGGCACTGCTCGACGATCTTTCTTGCTTCGGTTGTTGGTACACATCGCCTGAGCATGCCATCTGAACACACCCTGTACAGGTATGGTTCATCCCACAGATGGATTCTACTCTCATAGATAAGCCTTCTCTTATTCTCTCCTGGCGGTACATATCCTGCAACCATAAAGTTCACAATATTTGCATACCAGGGGTCAGAGGCGGTCACCTTGAGTAGGGTGTCGTCACGTAGAAAATCATTTATCGGTAGATCCTGCATGTCAGTAAACTGCATATGCGACAAATGATCGGCTACTGAATTTTCCACTCCCTTTTTATCTTTAATTTCTAAATCAAATTCTTGGAATAGGAGAATCCAGCGGATAAGGCGAGGTTTAGCATCTTTCTTGGTAAGCAAATATTTCAAAGCAGCGTGATCGGTGTAGACAATCACCTTGGCTCCTACCAAGTAAGATCTAAACTTGTCTATAGCAAAAACTACTGCCAAGAGCTCTTTTTCAGTGGTAGCATAGTTAAGTTGAGCTCCTGTCAAAGTTTTACTAGCATATAAGATAGCATGATGATTCTTATTTTTGGTCTATCCAAGGACAGCACCAACAGCATAATCACTGGCATCACACATTATCTCAAAGGGTAGCGTCCAGTCAGGGGGTTGAATGACTGGTGCTGAGATGAGAGCGTTCTTTAAAATGGTGAAAGCATGTAAACACTCATCATCGAAGTCAAAGGGCACGTCCTTGGCTAAAAGGCTAGTGAGGGGCCTGGCTATCTGAGAAAAATCTCTGATAAAGCGCCGGTAAAACCCCGCATGACCTAAGAAGCTACGGATCCCTTTAACATTGGTGGGAGGTGGAAGCTTTTCTATGACTTCTATTTTTGCTCTATCCACCTCTATTCCTCTTTCGGACACCAAGTGTCCTAGCACTATACCCTCTCGGACCATGAAATGGCACTTTTCCCAGTTTAGCACCAGGTCCTTGTCTCGGCATCTTTGTAGCACCCTATCTAGGTTCTGCAGATAATGGTCGAAAGTCTTTCCGTAGACTGAAAAATCATCCATGAAAACTTCCATAATCTCTTCTATCATGTCTGAGAAGATAGGCATCATACACCTTTGGAACAATGCTGGTGCATTGCATAACCCAAACGACATTCTGCGGTATGCATACATCCCATAGGGGCAGGTGAAGGTGGTCTTTTCTTGATCATCGGGGTGGATGGGAATCTGATGGTAGCCGGAATACCCATCAAGGAAACAGAAGAAGGAGTGGTTTGCGAGTCTCTCCAACATCTCATCGATGAAAGGGAGCGGAAAGTGATCCTTTTTTGTCGCCTTGTTGAGTCGGCGATAATCAATGCACATCCGCCACCCAGTAACGGTACGCTGAGGAATCAGCTCGTTTTTCTCGTTACTTACGACGGTCATACCTCCCTTCTTGGGCACTACTTGGACAGGGCTGACCCATTCACTATGAGGGACGGGATAAATGATCCCGGCGTGCAGAAGTTTTAAAACTTCCTTCTTCACGACTTCCCTCATCGCATTGTTTAGCCTACGCTGAGGCTCCCTAGAAGGTGTAGAAGCTGGGTCTATGGGAATGCGATGGGTACAGAGTGCAGGGCTTACTCCCTTCAAATCCTTGAGGGAGTACCCGAACGCCGAGCGGTGTTTCTCGAGCACCTTTACAAGTCTATCACTCTCGTCCTGCGATAGCTTGTCACTAATGATGACGTGTCACACCCGATTTTGTAAACAAAACCGAATGACTATCATATGTGCGCCAGGATCAAGTTTACACACATATGAGACTTCATCAGTGATATAAAAGACAGTGCACAACGTAAATAGAATTAAATACCACTATTACACTCACGGAAGCGAATTATTAGCAGCGGAACTTCAAAACTTCTCCACAGGCAGCTGACTGGGGGAACACGTACGCCTAGAAACTCCAAAATACTCCACTGAAACTTCTGTCTAAGCCTGAGCCGCAGATAAAGCAAGGTTGAGTACACTTATGGTTGGTACTCAGCAAATGTAGAGCAAAAGCATAATGACATGCAAAGCTAAATCAAGGATAGGCTGGCAATTAACAGCATTAAGCATTTTAATTGGTCAAATTTTAATTAGCAGCACAATTACTAAGTATAAGTATATACCAACCCAATTATAGAACTGAAATAAATAAATGCTCATAAAGTAACCACAATTTATTTCAACTTCAAGTTCAATTATCATGAGAGGGTCCAAACCGCTCTTAACCGTGAGCACGGCTGATATATCAGTTTTACACTCTGCAGAGGTTGTACACTTTCCCCACAAACAATGTTTCTCATATAGCCTGAGGTAGCTAGCCTCTTCAACACTTCCTTAGGTGAGGGGCCAGAGAACCATTACATGACCTTTACAAAGAATTATTAACATGAAACAACCCGCTAAGGTTTCAAGCCACAGCAGAGCATAACCTTTTCTAATCGCCGAGTTACTTACCAAAGCATACTCCCAAGAGATCCGGCTATACCCCGTCTATGCTTCCCCTCTTGCCCTTTCGGTAAGGTTATTACAAGTTAACTCTTCTAATTAATTAGTCACGACCAGAGCCCGTTAGCTATGTGGTTGCACTGTTTTCTTGGGTGGTCACTCCATGTTCCAATTAAAATAATGATCTTATTTATCGTCCAATGAGCATAACACAAGTTCATATAGTTCAGCATTAATGATATCCATAACCCAAAGTTAAGCAACTAAGCAATGCTACCCAACAGTAATTAAATAACCCGGTTATGCAAGGGAAAAGGTAATCAAAACTAGTCAAGTCCTTAACATGGGTCCCATCATAATTATAAAAGCATGCAAGCATAGCATAACTATAAAGTGAGCATGTCATATGGTTATTAGGACTGAAAATATGATCAAGAATACACTTGCCTTAAATCCAACAACAACTGCTACTGCTCAGGGTCTTCTCAACGGAAAACTCGAAACAC
Organism: Alloteropsis semialata; assembly: GCA_004135705.1. Classification (NCBI taxonomy): domain Eukaryota; kingdom Viridiplantae; phylum Streptophyta; class Magnoliopsida; order Poales; family Poaceae; genus Alloteropsis; species Alloteropsis semialata. The sequence goes on from CM014271.1 coordinate 31,463,791, forward strand.
TAAGAACGATCCTTGAATACCACGAACTTTGCACCTTCTACTCGAAGCACAGGGTCACATACAAGAACAACAATACAACAAATAAGAAACAATACACCAAACATGGGCAACAGTACAAAGGAATGGTATAAAGGTATAGATCAAGTCCTTACGGTCACGTGAGCGAAAAGATCACTTGAAACAGAGCTAGAACGATCAATATAGAGCCAAAACGGTGCTCAGGGGCTTAACTGCGAAGGATCAAACTTCCAGGGGTTAGATTGATAGGAATCCAAGGGTATATACATAATTATGTATATAACTTCAGGGTTTAACATGCTAAAAGATAGATTTGGGTGGCGGGTTAGATAAACCGAAAGATCAGGGGCTAAACCGAGAAAGATAAGGACCTTCTTGTAAATAATTTACATAGTCAATGGAGTGCGGGTTTATTATCCAAAACTTCAGGTATTCTTAAGAAATATTACCATGGCTGACCGGTATGTTCTTCTGTTGACTCGATCTGGAGCGTTCGTTCACTGAGGCACGGTCCGGATCGGCTCTGGGGTCTCCGGTCACCGTCGACTTAAGACGACGGCGGCGTACGACGGGGGAGGGCGGCGATCTCGCCGGCGTTAGCTCGATTAAGGGCTTCAGTTCACGGACTTTAACGAGGAAAACCTCTGGATGGAGCAGACGATCTTGCGAACTCAACTAGGGCAAACGCGTCGGTGATTGAGGGATGGAGATGGCTCTCGGCGCGCGATGGCGGACGGCTTCGAAAGGAGAAACACCGGTGAGCAAAAGCAACACACAGAGGGCAAAGAGACGAGTTCAAGCTGCACAGGTGTCTTCCTCACCTCGACACGAAACTCCTGGTGGTGCTCTGGTCTTCGGAAACACCACACCGAACAAGAACGGCGGCGGCGGCTCAAATCCGCGGCGGGGGCAGAACCAAGCTCGGGCGGCGGCACAGGGCTAGGGCACGTGGTGGCTAGGGTTTAGGTGATTCACGGGGCGACGGAAGCTCCTTATTTATAGGCTGGAGGGCGGCTTGGCGTGCGGACCCAGGAGACCGAGGAGGCGCGGCGTCCGGCTCGGACTCGAGCAGAATCCAGCTCGGGGACGACTCAAGGAGGGGGATGACGGGTGGGGTCCACAGTTCAGCGAGACAAGAGAGAGGGTGGCGGGGACACGGGCCTGCGGGCGAACTGGGCCGGAAGAGGAAATGGGCCGGAGCTGGCGGGCTGCAACGGGGAAGAGTAGAGGGAGGCAAAAAGAACTGGGGCAAAGCTCAAGGAGCAAAACTAGACTCGGCAGAAAAACAACTAATCTAAAGAACAAACAAATGCCAAATTAATTTGAATTCAAACAAAGTTGAACCCAAAACAATTTGAGCAAAGCAACACAAAAAAATATTCAACAACACAAAATTGACAATACACTTATTAAGTCTATTAATAAATTATTTAATTCAATAAAAACCTAAATAATTCCAATTAAATCCTAGAAATTTATTCAAAGCCTTAAATAAATCCTAGAAAATTCCATAAATGTTTCTACAATTTCTTGTGATGAAAATTAGGGTGTTACATGACGGGGGTGTCCCTGTCTTCATTTAGAAAGACATAGCGAAGGCCAGCGGGCAAGGGTTTTAGCTCTACGTGTGTCTTAGGTGGCTCCTCAGTTTCAAGCGGCTCAGAAGCGTCATCCTCTTCTTCTATAAAGTCATGAACATGATCTTCGAGAAATGACTCAAAAGGGTCGCTAGGTTGCAGGGATTTCACTTCCTCGGCTGGGTTAGGTCCTACCAAAGGTTCAACTATGGAATTCTTGACCCTGGCTAAAGGTATGGTGAGAAGATTTCTTCCTATTTTGGCTAGGAGGTTTCCTTCCGAGGTTACATCTTGAAAGAGGCCCTCGACAGGGTGTCCTACCAGGAGGTCGAAATCTAATGTCTCAAAGACGTAAAAGTCCAGAGCCATCTCAATCCCATGGTGAACGAGGAGAAAATCTCGTACTATGCCGAGACTCTCGAGAATTTGACCTGAGGGTGTTCTAAGAAGTTTTGATGTTGGGGCCATCTTTTTACGGCGTCCAAGGACGTAAGCGAAAGAACTGGACATGATGTTTGCCCCAACAGTCGGGTTGTACAGAATGTCTACGGCCACCTTGCTTACGAAACCGCGAATAGTCTGCGAAGGTGAGTTAATCTGAATGACTTTGGAAGAAGACTCAGATTCGTTTGACCATTCCGTGTTTAGGATGGGAATGAGCTCCCTCACGGTTTCGTCTAGGAATTCTGTCTCCATATAAATGGAGGGGGTCTTTACCGTAGGCTTTTTCTGTGTTGTGTAGTTCGAGGTATTCCCGAAGTCTTCAAAAAGATCTTCCTCGAACTCAAATGGCAATCCGAGGGGTTGAGTTTCCTCTTCCGCAACGGATGAGGTCTCAGGAACTGGACTGGGCAAGTCTATAGGTTCTACCTGGGAGTCTTCTTGCTCAGTTTTGGTCGCGTCGGCAGGGGAGTTTTCCCGGATGGCTGCTAGGACTTCTTGTGCTCTGGCCAGGGTTATGTGTAGGAATGAGCCTCCGGCTGCAGTGTCTATGTACCGGGCGGCTTCACTATTCAACCCAGACCGAAAATGCTGCATGAGCATGTAGTCTGGGATGCCTAGATCTGTTCCGGTCAGACATGAGTCCTGGAACCGGTCCCATGCTTTGGCGATCGTTTCCTTCTCTTGTTGCTGGAAGTTAATAATCTCCTTCCGCAGTGCACAGATCCGGTGAACAGGGAAGTATTCAAGACAAAACTTGTCCCGTAACTTTTTCCATTCACCGTTCGTTAGCGCAACGGTGTGATCGTACCACTTCCTCGCTTTCTCTTTGAGAGAGAACGGGAAGAGCTTCCATCTAATCGTTGCCTGCGTCATGCCTGATATGACCAGACACGAGCAAAGCAACTCGAATTCGTGCAAGTGACGGTATGGGTTTTCACCATCACTTCCTGAGAAGGATTTGTCCTGGACCATAGCTATGAAGGCAGGGCGAAGCTCATAGCTATCGGTTAAAATAGGATTTGACGAGGGGTGAGGCTCCAATAATTCGCCCTTTGGAGCAGAGAACTCATGAATTTGGGTGGAATTCATGGTTGACAAAAAGGAAATAAAAAAAGAAATATAAAATAAAAGATATACGGGCAACCTTAGATCTTAGATAACTGCTACCGCTCCCCGGCAACAGCGCCAGAAAGCTTATTGACACCAGCGGTGGCAAACAGAAAGTCCGCAAGCGCACGGCTGTCGAAGTAGCTTTCACCCGTGAGTAAACCAGGTATCGAATCCACGGGGAACGTGAACGAGTATCTAATCACTAAAGCTGAGCCGGATCGATCGAGTGTATATAAAGGCTGGGTAGAGAGGATAACTTAGTATTAAGGTTCTGATGATAGTTAAGAGAATTCTCCTATGCTTGCTTTAGGCACGGGGTATCCTAGGCCTCTAGGAAATTGCCGGCCAACAGCTCTACGCCGTACCCGTACGTGGAGGATTACAAAGGACGGACAGGGCTGTCACCACCTGCCTCCTACCTCTACTAATCCGTGGGGCTACGAGGCAAACGAGGGCAGATATACACCTAAGCACCACGCCTAAGATAATATTAGCTATCCTAACCTTGATCAGAGATTAGAATACTTTATATAAATAAAGCAACAAATCCACAAGCACAATAGAGAAATTAACTTATCTATAACTCAGTCTTAATTACTAGTTGAATCCCGGATACTCACTGAGCAGCTCGCATCCGTCGAGGTACAGGTGGAGGGTCGCCGACACGCCGGGACTCCTCCAGACTCTCCCTCACTCTCTCCCTATTTCTACTCTGGATATGAGGAGGGCTTCGCCTTGGATCTTCACTTCAGCTCGATGATGATTAGCCCTGCCCCGAGCTCAACTACTTATAGCTTGGAGAGGCGGTTTAGAGTCGGTGTGCAGCGGTTGAGGCGGTCTGGAGGTGGGCCCAGGTCGGCCGACTAAGGGGGATCGACCGACCATCAGATGCACCGTCCTTGCTGATGCATGGCACAGATGAACTCCTAGAGACGGTTTACAGTTACTCCTGAAGGCGGTGGCGGTTTGGACGCGCTGCCAGGTCGGCCGACCTGGCTAGGTCGGCCGACCCAGGGCTGTGGCCCCTCGGCCCCACTCTGTCAGGGTCACTTCCCAGTGGGTCCTTTGGTCGGTTTCCGGTGGGTAATGGTGAAGATGTGTCAGTTTAGTTGGGGATGTGGGCCCATGAATCCATGTGATTGCCACGTGGCCCAATCCCATCTCTTTATTCCCACCGACTTGATCTCAACGTTCTTGATCACTCCTGAGTGTGCTTTTGCTGTTGGGCTAAGGCTGGACCTCATTGGGCTTGGTCCCAGGTCGGCCGACCAGGATAGGTCGGGCGACCTGGCCCTGGGCCCACTTTGGCTCTGCTTTTGCCACTTTATTCTTGTAAGCACATATACACCAAAACTCATAGAATTCATTAGTAATCAACCCTATGTCTATTTGTTTTATCATATTTTATATCTTTGTTGGCAGTAATAAGTTGTCATTAAGAATCGCCAACAGGCATCCCCCTTATTGCTCTTATTATGTCTTTCATCCATCCATCCCTATTAAGTATCCTATAAAGATGGTCATATCTCATTTTATCTTCAATAGGCTTCATCCCATCATCTCCTTGATGCATCCTTGATAGGTGGTCGGCTACCACATTCTCTGACCCTTTCTTATCTCGAATCTCCACATCGAATTCTTGTAGTAATAAAATCCATCGAATCAAACGTGGCTTCGCATCTTTCTTGGACAAAAGATATTTAATTGCCTCATGGTCGGTGCACACAATCACCTTTGAATTTACTATGTAAGATCTGAATTTTTCAAAAGCGAATACCACGGTAAGCAATTCATTCTCTGTTGTTGCATAATTAGATTGAGCTCCATCAAGAGTCTTGCTTGCATAGTAAATAGCATACACCTTTCCTTCTTTTCTTTGTCCTAGAACGGCTCCAACGACGTAGTCACTCGCATCACACATAATTTCAAAAGGTTGACTCCAATCCGGAGGTTGAATGATAGGAGCACTTACGAGTGATTGCTTCAATATTCTAAAGGCATGCAAGCATTTTTCATCAAAGTCGAACTCCACATCCTTTTGAAGAAGTTGTGTCAACAGTTTAGTGATCTTCGAGAAGTCCTTTATAAATCTTCTATAAAATCCGGCATGACCAAGAAAACTTCTTAGAGACTTGATATCCGTAGGTGGTGGCAATTTTTCTACGGTTTCAATCTTTGCTTTATCCACTTCAATCCCCTTTTTAGAGATGACATGCCCAAGAACTATTCTTTGCCTCACCATAAAGTGACACTTCTCCCAATTAAGCACAAGGTCGACTTCCCTGCATCTCTTAAGAACTTTATCAAGATTTGATAAGCAATTTTCGAAACTAGTACCATGCACCGAGAAGTCATCCATGAATACCTCTATAATTTCTTCAATAAAATCCGAGAACATAGCCATCATGCATCTTTGAAAAGGAGCCGGTGCATTGCATAATCTGAAAGGCATCCTTCTATACGCAAAAGTACCGTATGGACAAGTGAACGTGGTCTTGTGTTGATCATCCGTATGAATAGGTATTTGGAAGAATCCCGAGAATCCATCAAGGTAACAAAAATGTGAATGTTTTGCCAACCTCTCGAGAATCTCGTCAATGAATGGTAGAGGAAAGTGATCCTTCTTTGTAGCCTTATTCAATTTCCGATAATCTATGCATATCCTCCAAACCGTAACGGTCCTTTGCGGTATCAATTGATCCTTCTCATTCTTCGCCACGGTGAGTCCTCCTTTCTTTGGTACACAATGCACGGGGCTCACCCATTCGCTATGTGGTACGTGATATATAATTCTGGCATTCAACAATTTGATTACTTCCTTCTTAACCACATCACACATAGCATGGCTCAACCTCCTTTGATGCTCCACAACGGGTTTGCATTGGTCTTCAAATTGTATGCGATGAGTACAAAAGGCGGGACTTATACCTTTCAAATCACCAATAGTGTATCCGATCACCTTCTTGTGCTTCCTCAATAATTTCAGCAATTTGTCCGTCTCCTCCGAGTTTAGTTCATCACTAATGATCACCGGGACTGTCTTGTTGTCCCCCAAAAATTTATATTTCAACCCCTTGGGTAGCGGTTTCAATTCAACATCGGGTGCTTCCGGTTCCTCTTGATGCAAATATCCAATATCTTCATATTTTTCTTCTTCCAAGATTCTGTATTGTGCCACAAGCCCTTCGGTTGCTTCTTTTAGTTCTCCATCTTGATCATCATGAATGTTTCCATTCTCCATTGCTCGTTGGAGAGGATCCCTGAAAGTTTCAACAAAGCGAAGGCTCTCTACCTCTCCGTTATCGAGGGTTAGAGGTAAAGCAATACGCGAAGCGGGCAAAAAGTCGTAAATGTGTTTGGTCTCATCTAATTCAATCGTGACTTTACCCTTTCGGCATCAAGAACCGCATTAACCAACTTAAGAAAAGGCCTACCAAGAATTATATCATCATGTTCATCATGGCAAGCATTAAGCACGAAAAAGTCGGTTGGAATAATTTTACCCGAGATAGCAAAATCTAGATCTTTAAGAATGCCTAAAGGTTTAGTTGTTCTACCATCTTCCATGATTAATTTAGTAGATGTGGGAGCAAGATTCAAAGTTTTACTATAAAGCTCATCATAAACCTTCGAAGACATAACACTTACTCGGGCTCCAATGTCGCATAAAACTTTGCAAAATAATTCTCCATTGATCGTACAACTAATGTGAGGTGTAGGTAGTGGGGTACCTTCGTCATGATTTGTTTGAATGGCATATACCTTGGCTAAGTGCACGAATGGAGATGCTTCCGGTTTCACTCCCATAATTTTCTTCACTTCCGTGACATGGTCGGGGTCTATTTCCTCATCTTCATCAAAAAGCTTCCGAATAATTTCTTCGGCCAATCCCTTGTCCAATATATAGCCCGTATGTTTATCCGGTGGGAAATCCGACTCTATGGCTTTTATGGACTTCTTTTGATTTGGATGTGATCTTCCTTTGTCGAAGAGTTTACCGAAGTTGATCGGGATCCAATCCATTTGCTCAAATTCTTTTAGCGACTTTGCATTCGCTAAACTTCTCCCAATTTCCGCCTCCGGCTTATTCTTCTTCATGTCTCGGCCCGGTGCTTCATCATCGTGGGTTGCTCTTGTAGCTTTTTCATGATCCGGTCGTTCTTTCTTTGCTTCCGGGGTCTCTTTTCTGAAAATTCCAGCAAGCACCCCAACATGAGATTCTTGCTCAACGTCTCCCGAAAGGCGATTTTCCTAATCTCTTCGCATGCCTGCCCCCTTGCTTATTTTTTGTAGAATTTGGGCAGCTTCCGTGAGTGTTTTCTCCATGAGATCCCCTCCTGCGCACATTTGTACGAATTCCATGCATTTGGGGGTTAGGGAAAAATAGAAAGTATGCAAGAATACATCACCGGAGAATCCTAGCTTCGGTCCTTGTTCAATCAATCCATTGAATCTATCCCATGCTTGATTTATTTCTTCATCTTCTCCTTGCATAAAGTTGATCACTTGCCTTCTAATGTGTTGGATTTTGGATATCGGAAAGAACCATCCACAAAATTTCTTCATTAACTCATTCCAATTTCCTTTCACCTTGAATGATGCAAGCGCATACCATCTTTTTGCTTCTTCTGCAAGTGAGTATGGGAAAAGATTCCATCTAAACCAAGCTAAAAAAACTCCATCTTGTTGTACCGTATTGCATAGCACTGTGAACCACTTGATATGTCTATATGGGTTGTCGGTCTCCACCCCTCTAAATGGATTTGCAGCCGCCATCTTGATGTTTTGAGGCTTGATTTCATATTCGGTGGCTTCAAGTGTCGAATCTGATTTTTGCATGTCGAAGTCCTCCGATTGCGGGCTTGCATAATCCCTTAGTGATTTTTCTCCTTCCTCCATGGGTTGGATGACAAGAGCCATCTAGACAACAAAAACAAAAACAAAGATTTTTCTAGAGAAAAAGGTTAGGTGTTAGTAACTAACAAAATTAATACAAAGTTAAACGTAGCAATCTAGTTTGTCCCCGATGATGGCGCCAGACAAGCTTGTTGACGGCCCTTAGGCACGTCAATTACTAATGATGATAGCAAGAATGTTCTTTTAATTGAACTGATGTATAAATTAAAGAACAATCTAACCTAATCAATGTTACGAGCGATAGAGAGGAGTGCACAAGGTATGGAAACATTTGCCCATAGGGTCTAGGATCACTATGAGATGTAATCGCCAAGCAAGATAAAACCAATCTAATCTATCAATAAGATGCGAACCAAACCCAACACTTTCCGTCCCGCATACTGTCGCTACATGAGGGTACTAACCTATCGAGCTATAGGACCAGGAATCGTTGATACGATCTAGGCATGCGAGGCAACGAGCGATGCATACCCATAATGATGACGGCCGGCTATTAGGATGAAAAGCACCATCAACTAAGAACATGATAGATTAATCTCATAAAAGAATTCGGCAATTACAAATCAAGATCTCCTTACAACCCCATGGACAAACGAGGACTTTACCCCATGAAGCTAAGCATGACGTCGCGACTCATGGTGTGGAAGCCTCCAGCGAAGATGAGTTCCTCGCTGTCCTCCAACTTGAGACAGCGCCCGGACGACGGGTAGGACCTCCGACGGCGTCTCCTCCTTGTGTTTCTCTCCAATGGTGGCTTTAGATCTAATCTCCTCGATGGTGCGTGCGAAAAATGACTTGACGGCGCCCTCGGGGGTGTTTATATAGGTCTCTGGTGAAGGACGGCGGCTGGAACCCTTAGGGTTTGCATTTACTTCGCGCTGTAGAAAGGGGAGCACGAACGGGCTAGGTCGGCCGGCTCACAGGGTCCGGGCCGGCCGGCCTGGGCCTGTTTTGCCTTCTCTCGTCTTCATCTTTCACAGGCTAGTCCTTCTCCTCAATCCTTATCCATGTGGGTGCTTTGGTCCACTTCAAACTCCGCCAAATATGTCGAATTTCCTGTAAATTCATAACATGCTCCAAAATACAAGACATATTCAAAAACGGGGTTATTTCAGGTGCCAAGTGGCGGGTTAGTATAAGAATTAGTCCAAAACCAATGCTAAATCAGCCCCAAAAGTGTACCAATAGCGACCGTCAACAAACATCTAACATGTCTAAGACAATCCTCCATAACTGCGATGTTGACTAGTTTCTTTTTCCTCACAAAATAGACAACTATCATTTTGGATCTATCTTCTCTTCTTGAGGTTATCCCTAGTTAAAACTTTGTTTTTTGACAGCAACCAAAGAAAGAAATGCACCCTCGGCGGAATTTTCAAACTCCAGACCGAGGCAACAAAGATAGGCCTAATCCCCCTAAAATTAATGACCTTGTATAGAGTTTGTGAGGAATAAATCCCATTGGACGAGAATTGCCAAATCATTTCATCCTCTCCTCTATTTAAACAGATGGTAGAAGCTAATTGTAAAACCCCCAGCCACATTCTCTCCAACCTATCACCTACTGTTCTTCTAAAGGTGCACCTCAGCTGGTTACCATCCCATAACTCAGCTACTGTACCCCCTTTTTCATTAACAATCACATACAATTCCCAAAACTGAATGGCTAAGCTAGAGGACCCCAGCCAATTGTCCTCCCAAAACTTGACCTTGCAACCATTCCCTAACTTCCACATGAACCCCAACTTGGCAGCTTTGGCTACCCACATGACTCGTTTAAAGAATTGGGAAACCCCCTCTGTTCTAGAGTATAGAATGTTAGGTCTATCAGTATTATATTTGTGATCAATTACTTCCTTCCACAGCTTCCTTTCCCCTAGCTGATATCTTTTTAACCAGGAACCAAGCAAACATAAGTTAAGATCTCTAAGGTTGGGTATGCCCAAACCCCCAAATTCCTTGCACATACTCACACTTTCCTAGTTAGCTAAATGATACTTATGATTTCCCTCACTGTCTTCCCATAGACAGTTAGCTTGATGTGTATTAATAATCCTAATAGCCCACTTTGGAAACTTAATGAAAGCGAGAAGGTATATAGGAATGCTTGCCAAGCAGGTCCTAAATAAAACTACTTTTGCTGCCTGGGAAAGCAACTTCCCCCTCCAACTTGCAATCCTCTTCATAATCTTATCAACTAAGGGTTGAATATCCTCCCTTCTAAGCTTATCATGGTGTAAAGGAACTCCTAGGTACTTTAACGGCAAAGAACCTACTGGGCAACCAAAAAACTGGGCTATATTAACTACCACATTATTTTCTAAGTTCAGAGGGATAAACTCATTTTTGTTAAAGTTGATCCTCATTCCAGACAACTTTACAAAGAGGATTAAACAGCACTTAAGATTGACAATGTGATCTCTATTGGCATCAGAATAGATGATTGTATCATCTGCATACTGCAGAGATATAATTCTCTCTTCTCTCACTCCAGTTAATAAACCACCAATTAACCCATTTGATGCAGCTTTCTCTAACATTCTAGTAAAAACATCCCCAACCAAATTAAAAAGGATAGGTGAGATAGGATCACCTTGTCTCAAACCTTTCCCAGTCTTAAAGAAAGAGCTTTCTACACCATTTATATTAACCCCCACAGAGCCTCCTTTGACTATTTGACTAATCCAACTAATCCACCTATCATTAAACCCCCTTCCTTTTAGCACTTCAAACAAGAAATCCCAATTAACCCTATCATAAGCCTTCTCATAGTCTAATTTCAAAATGAAACCTTGATCACCATTGTTCTTCATACTATGCACAATCTCATGTGCTACTACCACACTTTCCAGAATGTATCTGCCCTTAATAAAAGCACTCTGATTTGAGGCAATTAATCTATCAGCAATTTTACCTAACCTCAAGGTAAGGACCTTAGAAAAGATCTTAAAACTACAGTTTGTCAAGCTATAGGTCTAAAGTTTTTCATACTCCTAGCATCCTCTACCTTATGAATCAAAGCTAGCATAGCAAAATTAATCCTAAATAGATCTAATCTCCCTTCTTGGAACTCCTGAAACATATCCAATAAATCTCCTTTAACTAAATCCCAGAACTTCTGGTAAAACAAAAAGGAAATCCCATCTGGCCCAGGTGCCACTTTTGCATAGCAGCTGAACACTGCTTCTTTGATTTCCTCCTAAGTGAAAGGTGCTTGTAACATCTCATTCTCTTCTACAGAGACTTTATCACCCTCCCCCCAGAAGTCATGTTCTAGTCTAATACTCTCCCTAGGTTCTGCAGCAAAGAGCTTCTTATAGAAATCTACAGCTACTTTGCTCATCCTCTCTATATCATCCACCATCCCATGAGGCCCTTCTAAACACTCTATAAGTTTCGTTCTACTCATCTGGTTTGCAATGGCTTGAAAATAAGCTGTATTCCTATCTCCTTCTAGAATATTTCTATCCCTAGATCTTTGTCTCACTTTAATTTCCTCTAATTCCCAAATCTTGTTCAACTCTTCAGTCACCTGCTTAAGTCTGTCTAGACCCTGGGCAGGCAGCCTCCTATGCTCAGCCTCATAATCAAGCCAATTAAACTCCTCCGCTAATTCTACCTTAGTCTTGTTAAGGGTAGCAACCTCATTAGCTGCCCAGCCTCTCACCATCTTCCTAAAGTTCCTAACTTTATTTTGCCATTTATCCATACTACTCATTCCTGTGCAATCAATACCCCAGGCCTTTGCTACTACATCCCTGAAAGACTCCTTTTCAAGCCACCACTTTTCAAAACGGAACATTTTCTTACCAAAATGCATATTCCTTCCCGTATCTACCATAAGAGAATTATGATCACTAGGTAACCTACTAAGTGCCTTAATCCTTGTCAAAGGATAAGAGGCCTCCCACTCCGTTGAGACAAAAATCCTATCAATTTTGGCCATCACCAAGTTTTCTTTGTTGTTGGTCCAAGTATACGACCTATTTGAAGTATTAAGCTCTATCAAGGACCAGCGACTAACCCAATCATTAAAAGCATCCGCCCACCTATGATTAATGTTCCCATTATTCTTATCACTACAGAACCTTACCAGGTTAAAGTCGCCCCCTAACATAATTGGTCCTTTCCACACAGACATAATGTTATGTAGGTTATCAATAAACTCCTGTTTCCCTTCCTCACAAGGTGACCCATAAACCACTACTAACTTCCAATTAAAGCCAGTTTTCTTGTCTAAAAGCATTGTGCTAATGAAATATTTGGAAGAGTCCAACACAGACATATTAAACACATCTCTATTTACTCCTACTAAAATGCCCCCAGCTGAGCCCACAACAGGAACATGATGCCAATCAAAAATGGCACTACCAGTGAGGGACCTAAGTAACCTAGGGGAAAGGTCACTTTTCTTGGTCTCCATAATCCCAACAAAATCTACATGATTTTCTCTTATCCTACTAGCCAAAGCAGGAACCCTGCCTAATCTTTCTAGTCCTCTAATATTGAAAAAAAGACCTATCATTTTAACCTCTTAGAAAATTTATTCCTATCTAATTTCCTATGAAGCATTCTATCTTCAAATTCTTCCCCTTGAATAAAAATATTCCTTTCAGGAGTATGTGGATCACAATCCATCATCCTCTCCACAATTCTATCAGAACTATCTCTATCTGCTTTGTCAAGATATCTATCTTCACAAAGTTCTTTTGCCCTATCAGCTCTATTATCCATAGTATCAAAATTACTCATAATATTCCTTTGCACTGCTTCATCCTGCCTACCTCCAAATCTGATTCCTACCAGACTAGCTACTCTATCAATATTAGAACAAACCTCAAAGCTATCAGAATGAACTAGACTATGGTTATGACCATTAAAACTATTATCAGACTTAGCACAACTACTATTAGGAGCATTATGAGAAACAGAGATGCTAATGCTACTTATAGAGCACTGTAAGTTATCACAACCAGATTTAGTATTAATAGTACACCTGTTATGAGTGGTAGGGTTTATATTGTTACCTTTAGTACTTTCTTGATTCCATTTCCTCTTTATGTCTTGAGCCCTTTCCAGCATTGGTCTAGTATCCTTAGCATTTCGCTTGCTCTTCTTCTCAGGATTGACAGGTCCCCATTTATGTTCTTTCATCTTATGAGTGACTTTTGGCTTAGAATGCCCAACCTCCTGCTCTTCAAGTCCCATTACTGCTTCTTCCCACTCTTCCCTGGTTCCCTCATCTTTCTTCTCATAGTAGTTCTCACTGTCAACACTAGGATAAACCCACTCTTGTGGGAGTTGTAGTAATTCCTGTTCCTCACCCATGGATGGTTCTACCTCCTCCTTCTCATCTTCTAGTTCCATGGCTTGCAGAAGATTAATACAACTTGACTCCACAGCCCAAAAATTTTCCCTATTTGATATTCCTGCCACTTCTAATATATTTGCAGAATTGGATCTCTTCTGGCCAGACCCCCCTGTGTCCTTGCTTATTCTGGTCTTCCTTGTTATCCTTTTGGTCTCTGGGTAGCTCCTTCCCTATTTGTGAATTCTCATTTTGTTTTGGACCTCCTAACTCATACTCCAGCAAGTCATCCTCATCAAAGTCCCCATCTTCCTTTCCTTCACTCTTACCCTTTATCTCACTCTTTGCTCTACCTTCCACCTCAAAGTAGATCATAAAAAGTTGATTGTTCATCTCAAGGACTCTCGCATCTGGAATTGCTGAGGGATCTTTACAACTAACTTGAACTCTCACCATACTGAAGAAACTAGCAAAGAGTGACTGCAAATCCACAGAAGTTAACTTGCCTAAACTTGAGGAGATATCTTTGATGGTGACCCAGTCACTCCATTTGGGTGGAATTCCCCTAATCTGTACCCACATAGATTGCAGCTTACCAACAGGTTCAATGTCACTGTGGGATATGGGTACCCCTAGGCCCACTACCGACCGGGTAGCTGTTGACACCAGCAGTGGCAAACAGAAAGTCCGCAAGCGCACGGCTGTCGAAGTAGCTTTCACCCGTGAGTAAACCAGGTATCGAATCCACGGGGAACGTGAACGAGTATCTAATCACTAAAGCTGAGCCGGATCGATCGAGTGTATATAAAGGCTGGGTAGAGAGGATAACTTAGTATTAAGGTTCTGATGATAGTTAAGAGAATTCTCCTATGCTTGCTTTAGGCACCGGGGTATCCTAGGCCTCTAGGAAATTGCCGGCCAACAGCTCTACGCCGTACCCGTACGTGGAGGATTACAAAGGACAGATAGGGCTGTCACCACCTGCCGCCTACCTCTACTAATCCGTGGGGCTACAAGGCAAACGAGGGCAGATATACACCTAAGCACCACGCCTAAGATAATATCAGCTATCCTAACCTTGATCAGAGATTAGAATACTTTATATAAATAAAGCAACGAATCCACAAGCACAATAGAGAAATTAACTTATCTATAACTCAGTCTTAATTACTAGTTGAATCCCGGATACTCACTGAGCAGCTCGCATCCGTCGAGGTACAGGTGGAGGGTCGCCGACACGCCGGGACTCCTCCAGACTCTCCCTCACTCTCTCCCTATTTCTACTCTGGATATGAGGAGGGCTTCGCCTTGGATCTTCACTTCAGCTCGATGATGATCAGCCCTGCCCCGAGCTCAGCTACTTATAGCTTAGAGAGGCGGTTTAGAGTCGGTGTGCAGCGGTTGAGGCGGTTCGGAGGTGGGCCCAGGTCGGCCGACTAAGGGGGATCGGCCGACCATCAGATGCACCGTCCTTGATGATGCACGGCACAGATGAGCTCCTGGAGACGGTTTACAGTTACTCCTGAAGGCGGTGGCGGTTTGGACGCGCGGCCAGGTCAGCCGACCTGGCTAGGTCGGCCGACCCAGGGCTGTGGACCCTCGGCCCCACTCTGTTACGGTCACTTTCCAGTGGGTCCTTTGGTCGGTTTCCGGTGGGTAATGGTGAAGATGTGTCAGTTTAGTTGGGGATGTGGGCCCATGAATCCATGTGATTGCCACGTGGCCCAATCCCATCTCTTTATTCCCACCGACTTGATCTCAACGTTCTTGATCACTCCTGAGTGTGCTTTTGCTGTTGGGCTAAGGCTGGACCTCATTGGGCCTGGTCCCAGGTCGGCCGACCAGGATAGGTCGGGCGACCTGGCCCTGGGCCCACTTTGGCTCTGCTTTTGCCACTTTATTCCTGTAAGCACATATACACCAAAACTCATGGAATTCATTAGTAATCAACCCTATGTCTATTTGTTTTATCATATTTTATATCTTTGTTGGCAGTAATAAGTTGTCATTAAGAATCGCCAACAAGCTCCCCCACACTTATCCTTTACTCGCCCTCGAGTAAAGTCTAAGCTTCATCATGGAGATCATTAACAGACATATAAGTTATTCCCAAACATTCAGGCTTAGTGGAGTTATATAAGTGGCTAATCATGTCATCTTGAATAATTGCAGGAAGGAGCAGCCTATCCATGACATGATACACTTTACTCTCAAGTACTTGGGGTTTTTGAAATTTTGCAAAGAAAACCTATGCCTTGCTCCTCAAAGAGTTTCTCTCTGGATAATCATGGTGGTTAGACAACACTCATACTCTCCAAAATAGAACTTTTTGTGTGGAGCTCTCAAGATACATACATTTGCTCACTTATGTTGTCATTCCAAGGATTGGATCCAAATCAGAGACAAGTCATGTAATCAAGTCAAGATGTGCAAGTGTGTGATATGAAGTGGACATGTAATGATACTCCTTTATTTTGACCCTTCTTCCCTTTTTCTTTCTTTTGGATATGGGCTATTGCACTCTCTTCTCTTTTTTTTTCTACTCAATGCTCTTTTTAGCATGAGTCTTTTTCTTCTCTTTATTTTCCTATGCATTTAGCCCATATCTTCTTTCTATTTTAATTTTGGGAAGAAGAGTCGTTTTTCAGGAGTATTTATTTTATGACCATGAGACAAAGGCATGTTTTGCTTCATCCTCAGTGTAAGGATTTAGCTTTTATGGTGGAGTGTATGTGATCTTGACTTTAAAAACATGAAATATCTCTAATAAGGGTCACAAGACTTGAAACAACTCAAAGCTCAAAAGGTAAAGCTTGATCATATTTGTAGGTGTTTGTCTCTCAAACTCATGAGGAGCATAGCAAGGTAAACAATTTTAAAACTTTTCATAAATTCCAAGTACTTAGATAGTAAAGGCATCTTTCATATCAAAGCAATATCTCAAAATGCAATTACTTAGATGACATGAGATCCTATAAATATGAGGATTTCCACAAGCCAAAAGGTACAGGGAATAAAATATATGTACGTTAATATGAATTTCCATGTGATGTAAGGTGCAACAGGGTTGATTTCACTAAGTTTTTAAATTCCAGGATCAGGTTCTGCAACAATTCACCTGAAACAGAGTTTAGGATGACCAAACCAGTGTGCAGGAAGAAGCAGAGGCCAGGTGGGACCCAGACCAGGTCGGCCGACCTGGTGGGGTCGGGCGATCTGGGGGTGATTCCCCTGGTTCTGATCTCTCTCGTACTGTTCTGTAGCGTTCTGATGTTCTCTGTTTCACGTTGGATCACTCTGTTTTCCCGTTGCAGGTCTCCCCCACATTTGTACCTTTTATTCACAACAAGTGGAAACACAAAACACAATCCTAATACACTAAACAATTTATTTTATTCAGCAACTCAGAGGCACATTACAAGATAATCAGAAGAAATAAATGAAATAAATGAATAGAAGGGAAACTAATGTGCCTATCCTAATCCAAGGCCTAGGGTATCTAGGGTGCATTATAGAGATTTTCATCCCCAGCAGCCTTGGCATAGCGCTTAAGTTTCACGGCTGTTGATTTGCGAAGCATATCAAAGTCATCTTGAAGACTTATGCGCTCAAGTCGCTCTTCAGCGAACTTCTTCTCCAATTTTGCATGGTCACGACCGAGTTGATTAATCAACTCTAGTAACTCAGCATTGGAGGGAGCCTTGGGGACCTTCTCTTCATCATCACTCTCAAATTGGCCCCCAGGCCTGCGAATTGGAGGAGGCTTGATGTGCCTCTTGATCTTGCCGGCGGGTGAAGATTCCACCGACTCCTCCAACTCCTTCCTCTCCTCAGGTGTGAGGGGAGGGAACAGCCCCTTCCCATAGCCACCACCGGGTTTCCTTTCTCCGAAGACCCGGAAACGTGGCTCTGGGGTGCTGGCAGGAGAGTAAATGGACACATCGGACGTATAATGATACGCCACGACGTCGTCCCACTTATTCCTGACCACCTCCTTCAATACGCCACGACGTCGTCCCATTTATTCCTGACCACCTCCTTCAGCTTCTCCCCTGGTTGAAGCTTGGGGAGTCCATCCCCCTTGATTGGAGCGGCCGCCGGTGTCATCTTTGGGGTCAATTGCCCCGTCGTCGGCCTTCTGTACGGGCTTGATGCCCGTGCGTCACGTCTTTGGATTCTTCTCGGGGACTGAGATCGCGCCGCCGAGCGAGGACGTGAGGGGCCACCAGGGCCGGTCGGCCGACCAAGCACATCGACCGACCCCCTGGTGCGGCCTCTCGCGTCCTCCTCTGGCGGGATGCTGGCCAGAGGGGTGACAACTACGGCCATGGCTTGCTCCAGGTTGGTTGGCAACAATTGGTTGGCCGGAGTAGGTTTTCCATCCAGATCAAAGGTTGATCGGGATTTGGGGTGGCTTTTCCCGACCATTGATGGAGAATTGGGAGGTGTGGCTTGGTGATTTCAGAATGGGGGCGAGGAAGAACTCAGATGAGAGGGAAGAAGAGGATGCGTGAAATTTTAAAGATGAGCTAACCCTCTTCTCGGATCAAACAGAGTTGGAATCGCTCGTCCACCGCAAAACGGCTTCAGAGACGTTAGAGTGGAACGTTGGCAGAAGATGGGGCTGATCGGGCTTAGGATCAAGTCGGCCGATCTGGTCAGGTCGGCCGACCTGGCCTTGAGCCCGGTCACCCTCTTCTTCTTTGTGCACTGCGTGACAGTTCCACTAAACCCCAAAATGTGTGCAATTACGTGCTAGGGGTTAAGGATTTAACATAAGGTGTGATTATAGAATCATCCATGACCAAATTGATCACGTCAAATTCCTCATCTACTTTATTAGGCTCAAAGAAAACTTTTAAACGTTGACCATTTACCTTGAAGAGGTTACCTTCATCATCTTGGAGTGTGATTGCCCCATGCGATGAAGTCTCCCCCACAACGAATGGTCCTTCCCATTTGCTTCGAAGTTTTCCATGTCCAAAGAGCATCACCCTGGAATTAAAGAGTAATACCTTATTCCCGGGGTGGAACTTCATCACCTTGATCCTCTTGTCGTGCCATCTCTTGGTTCTGTCCTTGTAGATTCTGGCACTGTGGCATGCTTTGTCTCTCCACTCTTCCAATTCTGATAGTTGCATCCTTCTCATCTGCTGGGCTGCTGGCAAGTCCATGTTCCACTTTCTTATGACCCAGTGCGCCCGATGCTCTAGCTCAACAGGTAAATGGCAAGTCTTGCCGTAAACCAGCTGGTATGGGGACATCCCGATCGGCGTTTTGTACGCCGTTCGGTAGGCCCATAGAGCATCTGGTAACTTGCTTTTCCATCCTTTGCCCATTTCTGTCACGATCTTCTGCAGAATGTTCTTGATCTGTTTGTTCGCTGTTTCTCCTTGACTGCTTGTCTGGGGGTGGTACGGTGTAGCTATGTTATGCTTTGCCCCCAGTTCTGCCAGAAATTTCCGGAAGGTCTTGTCGATGAAGTGCGACCCTCCATCACTGATCACCATCCTGGGAGTTCCAAAACGTGGAAAGATGATCTCATGGAACATCTTTCGCGCGTGTTTGGAGTCAGCGGCTCGACAGGGCATTGCTTCAACCCACTTCGAGACGTAGTCCACTGCCACCAGGATGTACTCGCTGTCATAGGATTTGACGAAGGGTCCCATGAAGTCAATGGCCCACACATCAAACAACTCAACTTGTAAGTTGTTTGTGAGTGGCATAGCATCTCTTGCAGTGATCCCTCCGTGTTTCTGACATTGCTGGCATCGTCGAATGAATTCCTTTGTATCCTCATACATTGTGGGCCAATAGAATCCACTCTGCCAGATCTTCGACCTTGTCCTGAACGCCCCGTAGTGACCTCCATATGGGGCTGCATGGCACTGCTCGACGATCTTTCTTGCTTCGGTTGTTGGTACACATCGCCTGAGCATGCCATCTGAACACACCCTGTACAGGTATGGTTCATCCCACAGATGGATTCTACTCTCATAGATAAGCCTTCTCTTATTCTCCCCTGGCGGTACATATCCTGCAACCATAAAGTTCACAATATTTGCATACCAGGGGTCGGAGGCTGTCACCTTGAGTAGGGTGTCGTCACGTAGAAAATCATTTATCGGTAGATCCTGCATGTCAGTAAACTGCATACGCGACAAATGATCGGCTACTGAATTCTCCACTCCCTTTTTATCTTTAATTTCTAAATCAAATTCTTGGAGTAGGAGAATCCAACGGATAAGGCGAGGTTTAGCATCTTTCTTGGTAAGCAAATATTTCAAAGCAGCGTGATCGGTGTAGACAATCACCTTAGCTCCTACCAAGTAAGATCTAAACTTGTCTATAGCAAAAACTACTGCCAAGAGCTCTTTTTCAGTGGTAGCATAGTTAAGTTGAGCTCCTGTCAAAGTTTTACTAGCATATGAGATAGCATGATGATTCTTATTTTTGGTCTGTCCAAGGACAGCACCAACAGCATAATCACTGGTATCACACATTATCTCAAAGGGTAGCGTCCAGTCAGGGGGTTGAATGACTGGTGCTGAGATGAGAGCGTTCTTTAAAATGGTGAAAGCATGTAAACACTCATCATCGAAATCAAAAGGCACGTCCTTGGCTAAAAGGCTAGTGAGGGGCCTGGCTATCTGAGAAAAATCTCTGATAAAGCGCCGGTAAAACCCCGCATGACCTAAGAAGCTACGGATCCCTTTAACATT
This sequence comes from Alloteropsis semialata, assembly GCA_004135705.1. Lineage (NCBI taxonomy): Eukaryota > Viridiplantae > Streptophyta > Magnoliopsida > Poales > Poaceae > Alloteropsis > Alloteropsis semialata. Next base: position 31,483,887 of record CM014271.1, read on the forward strand.
GGTGGGAGGTGGAAGCTTTTCTATGACTTAAATTTTTGCTCTATCCACCTCTATTCCTCTTTCGGACACCAAGTGTCCTAGCACTATACCCTCTCGGACCATGAAATGGCACTTTTCCCAATTTAGCACCAGGTCCTTGTCTCGGCATCTTTGTAGCACCCTATCTAGGTTCTGCAGACAATGGTCGAAAGTCTTTCCATAGACTGAAAAATCATCCATGAAAACTTCCATAATCTCTTCTATCATGTCTGAGAAGATAGACATCATACACCTTTGGAACGATGCTGGTGCATTGCATAACCCGAACGACATTCTGCGGTATGCATACGTCCCATAGGGGCAGGTGAAGGTGGTCTTTTCTTGATCATCGGGGTGGATGGGAATCTGATGGTAGCCGGAATACCCATCAAGGAAATAGAAGAAGGAGTGGTTTGCGAGTCTCTCCAACATCTCATCGATGAAAGGGAGCGGAAAGTGATCCTTCTTTGTCGCCTTGTTGAGTCGGCGATAATCAATGCACATCCGCCACCCAGTAACGGTACGCTAAGGAATTAGCTCGTTTTTCTCGTTACTTACGACGGTCATACCTCCCTTCTTGGGCACTACTTGGATAGGGCTGACCCATTCACTATGAGGGACGGGATAAATGATCCCGGTGTGCAGAAGTTTTAAAACTTCCTTCTTCACGACTTCCCTCATCGCATTGTTTAGCCTACGCTGAGGCTCCCTAGAAGGTGTAGAAGCTAGGTCTATGGGAATGCGATGGGTACAGAGTGCAGGGCTTACTCCCTTCAAATCCTTGAGGGAGTACCCGAACGCCGAGCGGTGTTTCTTGAGCACCTTTACGAGTCTATCACTCTCATCCTGCGATAGCTTGTCACTAATGATGATGGGGGTGTCCCTGTCTTCATTTAGAAAGACATAGCGAAGGCCAGCGGGCAAGGGTTTTAGCTCTACGTGTGTCTTAGGTGGCTCCTCAGTTTCAAGCGGCTCAGAAGCGTCATCCTCTTCTTCTATAAAGTCATGAACATGATCTTCGAGAAATGACTCAAAAGGGTCACTAGATTGCAGGGATTTCACTTCCTCAGCTGGGTTAGGTCCTACCAAAGGTTCAACTATGGAATTCTTGACCCTGGCTAAAGGTATGGTGAGAAGATTTCGTCCTATTTTGGCTAGGAGGTTTCCTTCCGAGGTTACATCTTGAAAGAGGCCCTCGACAGGGTGTCCTACCAGGAGGTCGAAATCTAATGTCTTAAAGACGTAAAAGTCCAGAGCCATCTCAATCCCATGATGAACGAGGAGAAAATCTCATACTATGCCGAGACTCTCGAGAATTTGACCTGAGGGTGTTCTAAGAAGTTTTGATGTTGGGGCCATCTTTTTACGGCGTCCAAGGACGTAAGCGAAAGAACTGGACATGATGTTTGCCCCAACAGTCGGGTTGTACAGAATGTCTACGGCCACCTTGCTTACAAAACCGCGAATAGTCTGCGAAGGTGAGTTAATCCGAAGGACTTCAGAAGAAGACTCAGATTCGTTTGACCATTCCGTGTTTAGGATGGGAATGAGCTCCCTCACGATTTCGTCTAGGAATTCTGTCTCCATATAAATGGAGGGGGTCTTTACCGTAGGCATTTTCTGTGTTGTGTAGTTCGAGGTATTCCCGAAGTCTTCAAAAAGATCTTCCTCGAACTCAAATGGCAATCCGAGGGGTTGAGTTTCCTCTTCCGCAACGGATGAGGTCTCAGGAACTGGACTGGGCAAGTCTATAGGTTCTACCTGGGAGTCTTCTTGCTCAGTTTCGGTCGCGTCGGCAGGGGAGTTTTCCCGGATGGCTGCTAGGACTTCTTGTGCTCTGGCCGGGGTTATGTGTAGGAATGAGCCTCCGGCTGCAGTGTCTATGTACCGGGCGGCTTCACTATTCAACCCAGACCGAAAATGCTGCATGAGCATATAGTCTGGGATGCCTAGATCTGTTCCGGTCAGACATGAGTCCTGGAACCGGTCCCATGCTTTGGCGATCGTTTCCTTCTCTTATTGCTGGAAGTTAATAATCTCCTTCCGCAGTGCACAGATCCGGTGAACAGGGAAGTATTCAAGACAAAACTTGTCTCGTAACTTTTCCCATTCACCGTTCGTTAGCGCAACGGTGTGATCGTACCACTTCCTCGCTTTCTCTTTGAGAGAGAACGGGAAGAGCTTCCATCTAATCGTTGCCTGCGTCATGCCTGATATGACCAGACACGAGCAAAGCAACTCGAATTCGTGCAAGTGACGGTATGGGTTTTCACCATCACTTCCTAAGAAGGATTTGTCCTGGACCATAGCTATGAAGGCCGGACGAAGCTCATAGCTATCGGTTAAAATAGGATTTGACGAGGGGTGCGGCTCCAATAATTCGCCCTTTGGAGCAGAGAACTCATGAATTTGGGTGGAATTCATGGTTGATAAAAAGGAAATAAAAAAAAGAAATATAAAATAAAAGATATACGGGCAACCTTAGATCTTAGATAACTGCCACCGTTCCCCGGCAACGGCGCCAGAAAGCTTGTTGACACCAGCGGTGGCAAACAGAAAGTCCGCAAGCGCACGGCTGTCGAAGTAGCTTTCACCCGTGAGTAAACCAGGTATCGAATCCACGGGGAACGTGAACGAGTATCTAATCACTAAAGCTGAGCCGGATCGATCGAGTGTATATAAAGGCTGGGTAGAGAGGATAACTTAGTATTAAGGTTCTGATGATAGTTAAGAGAATTCTCCTATGCTTGCTTTAGGCACCGGGGTATCCTAGGCCTCTAAGAAATTGCCGGCCAACAGCTCTACGCCGTACCCGTACATGGAGGATTACAAAGGACGGACAGGGCTGTCACCACCTGCCGCCTACCTCTACTAATCCGTGGGGCTACGAGGCAAACGAGGGCAGATATACACCTAAGCACCACGCCTAAGATAATATCAGCTATCTAACCTTGATCAGAGATTAGAATACTTTATATAAATAAAGCAACGAATCCACAAGCACAATAGAGAAATTAACTTATCTATAACTCAGTCTTAATTACTAGTTGAATCCCGGATACTCACTAAGCAGCTCGCATCCGTCGAGGTACAGGTGGAGGGTCGCCGACACGCTGGGACTCCTCCAGACTCTCCCTCACTCTCTCCCTATTTCTACTCTGGATATGAGGAGGGCTTCGCCTTGGATCTTCACTTCAGCTCGATGATGATTAGCCCTGCCCCGAGCTCAGCTACTTATAGCTTGGAGAGGCGGTTTAGAGTCGGTGTGCAGCGGTTGAGGCGGTCCGAAGGTGGGCCCAGGTCGGCCGACTAAGGGGGATCGGCCGACCATCAGATGCACCGTCCTTGATGATGCACGGCACAGATGAACTACTGGAGATGGTTTACAGTTACTCCTGAAGGCGGTGGCGGTTTGGACGCGCGGCCAGGTCGACCGACCCAGGGCTATGGCCCCTCGGCCCCACTCTGTCAGGGTCACTTTCCAGTGGGTCCTTTGGTCGGTTTCCGGTGGGTAATGGTGAAGATGTGTCAGTTTAGTTGGGGATGTGGGCCCATGAATCCATGTGATTGCCATGTGGCCCAATCCCATCTCTTTATTCCCACCGACTTGATCTCAACGTTCTTGATCACTCCTGAGTGTGCTTTTGCTGTTGGGCTAAGGCTGGACCTCATTGGGCCTGGTCCCAGGTCGGCCGACCAGGATAGGTCGGGCGACCTGGCCCTGGGCCCACTTTGGCTCTGCTTTTGCCACTTTATTTCTGTAAGCACATATACACCAAAACTCATGGAATTCATTAGTAATCAACCCTATGCCTATTTGTTTTATCATACTTTATATCTTTGTTGGCAGTAATAAGTTGTCATTAAGAATCGCCAACAGTAGCCAGTCAGCCTGGGCCTATGTCTGACAAGGACGTGGGCCGACCCCAGGCTGGCCCACGAGGATCCCGACTTGATGGACAAGATTGGAGAAGACTTGGCCTACAAGGTACTCGGCGACACGTCCAGGTCCTGCTCGGATACTGCGGAGATTATGTTGTAACCGACTTGGATTGGTTTCCTGATTCGAGCTGGATAATAATTAGAGATAACCGACTTGTAAACCCTAGGCCGTCAGCCTATATAAGGCGGCCTAGGTCGACCCCTTCATTCATTCAATTCCTAGCCACCAGATCCCCCATTGTAACCAAGGGCTCGCCGTTCTCCAGAACTCGCCGAGCAGATCAATACAAGACCCCGAGCACAGGATGTAGGGTATTATATCTCTAGTAGCCCAAACCTGTATAATCCCTGTATCCCTGTGTTACATCGAGCTCACTAGTCTCACGATTGCCCTTTTGCCCATAAATCAACCATCTGGGTACCCCTGGGTGGACTGCCGGTCAATAGATCTGATAGTTGGCGCGCCGGGTAGGGGTGATCGTGGGGCAATACAACTAGCTCAATGGCAGATCGTCGTTCCGTCATCTTTCCCGACACCGTCAAGGACTACGCCACACATCTTGAAGGAATTAGCTTCTTTGCAGAGATCCACGTCGCCGCCTCTGACTCCATCACGACGCCCGATGCCCCCACACCAACCAGCTCCACACTGACCTCATCGCCGATCTCTTCATCGGTCATCGCTCCGCTCCAACAGCAGCTCGCCTCGGTTACCATCGACGATCAGGCTCTGGGCCTGACTGCTCGCCAGAGAATGCCGCCCCTAGACGAGCTCCTCGTCGGGTTGGACCGTGTCTAGAACACCATCGCCGAGTGCATCTCCATGTCGGAGGAGGCCCTACGCTAACCCCGCAAGTCGCTTCCTCTGGGGCTGTGCAACACTACGTCAATCTACTGGCCCAACTCCAGGAAGATAGGTCTCAGATCCAATCTGAGATCCCACCAAACCCACCCAGTCCCCGGACTGCGGGGAGTTCCAGGTTGCTACAAGCATGCTCTTGCCGGCTCCGGCTGACACGAGCAATAATTCAAGCTATGCCACGCCTCCGGGACGTGAAGTCTTCATTTTTGAGGATTCTACAACTCAGGATGGAGAGACCGACTTGGCCAGGGGTCGCCGACTGGAGCGAAACACTGGCCGAGCCCGACGCCGTGCCGAAGAAGCCGCCCTGCCCCCGGCAGCGGCAGGTGTCGGTTTTTTATGCCGTCTAGCCTACTATGGAGGGTCCCCAAGATAGTGATTTGTTCAGTAGGGGATCGCCAGACCTGAAGCATGAAGGTAAACGCGGGACACAAGACACGATTTAGACTGGTTCGGGCCGCCATGGCAGCGGACCTGACGTCCTGTATGGGGTGTATAGTATTGCGCCCTGCGCTGGGTGTTTTTCTGATTGCCCATCTAGGTAGCCCGACCCTCCTTTATATAGTCCGGGGGCGGGTTCCTAGTCTGCTACAAGGTAGGAGTCCTAGTAGAATTACACAGTATGAGTCCTAGTAGGATTACAGGGGAATTCTAATAGGAGTCCGCCTTCTTCCTTCCTTGCGGATACTGGGGATTGTATCCCCGACAAGCCCCCGAGCGCTTCATAGCCGAATGTAGCAGCCTTCAAGTACTTTACTGGCTGAATCTTCAAAGTTCCTTAGAGCTGCCATGGGGCTATGGTGTGCTCAAGCCTTGATCGTCTTGATATATGGAGGTGCGATGGAAATCGCACTCCATATGGAGTAGCCCCCAGCCTTAGATTGAATCGAAGAATCAGGCTAAGGGTCAAATCTTGAATCTGCTTCTTCCATTTTGAAAAAAGCAATTGATAGGTGTAGTTTATAAGCCCCCAAGCCTTGGAATAATTAGATAATTAATCCAAGGCTCTTTGTCTTCACGGAAGTCATCATCCGAGTACTTTGAACCTACGACCTTCTGCTTTAGGAAATAGTCTTCTCATCCGAGTTCTTGAAGTTTCATCCGAGTTCTTCAAGCATCATCCGAGTTCTTTTTTGTATTGGCCGAGTTGTTTTCCAACAAATTGAGCATCGACTGAGTTGTTTTCCAACAAATTAAGCATCAGCCGAGTTGTTCTGTGAGATCCAGCCCCCGAGCTTATGCATCAGGTGAGCTGCTGGAGCCACGCCGAGTAGTTAGCCAAAGCTTGACCTGAAAGAAAAGGTGCATACATTATGTAGCATATTTGTAAAATGTTCAATTTACTGAAATTTATTCAGCGATAAACATAATACAAATGTAAGTGTCATGCTCTTTTTAGGCTATATTTTTTCCCGAGTAGTTAGCCTATTACGTTTAAGCACCTGGTCCCTGCATTAGCCGTTGCTCGCAGCGTGTATTTTACGCGTGTAGAGACGTTAGGCGTGACAGAAAGAGCCAAGGTTTCACGAATTAAGGCGTGTTCTGCTCGAAGAAATTAGTGACCACCAAGAGAAGACAATAAGTAGTCGGCTTTGCGACAGGAGCGCGGATTGCACGCAAAGTAGTCGGCATTGCGACATAGAGCGCGGATTGCGCGCAAAGTAGTCGGCGAATGCATCCATAGGGTGTAGCCACTGCAGTGCCTCCAGTACTCAGTACACAAAACTTCTTGGCAAAGCCTCCTAATTCAGTGTACCAAGCATGTGGCGACGCCCTACTAACTCGATGTACCAAGTGCATGGGCAGCGCCCTACGAATCTTGATGTACCAAGCATGTGGGCTGTCCGTTTAGCAGACCCCAGGAGTAGTCGATCACAGAGTAGCCCCCGAGGGTAATTCCCGTCGAAGAGCATATCCGAAGTAGTCGGCGCATGGCCAAACATGTAGAAAACATGTTAGAAAAATAATATCGAAAGAAATAAGCGACTTAGCTTGATTCGTGTCCGAGAAGAAGAGATCAGCGCGCCATTGTTAATAAAGCCGGCTAGTTGGAGTTGATTCTGACTAGTTATTGGCGGAGTAGTGTCTGCTCCCGACTAGTTGCTTAGTTGAGATGAGTAGTCGAAGTAGTGGACCAAGTAGTCGAAGTAGTCGGCCGTCGATGAGCCAAACCAATCGGGACTTATCCCTGACTGGGTCTTGATTGCACGGGACTCCCGAGTTGTTTCCAAGTCAATCTGAGTAATCTTTGATCGAGCTGAGTAGTTTGTCATCGGATCCATGTAGTTGAAGTAGTTGTCGGCGAGTAGTCGAAGTAGTCGTCGGCGCGTTGATGCTACCAGACATTGACGTAGTCATACTCGCGTACACCTTATGTGGCCTTCCATGTGCGTATAGCAACGAGCCGCAATTTTCTTGGTAGCTTTTTGGTGTGCACGCAGGAAGACTCAGCATATTGAATTCTTTGCCTGCATAAAAACAGAGACAACACTTGACTCGATGCTGCGCTTCGCCTTGATTCGCATGAGTAGCAGATTACTCCTTGTTGACAGCAGGAAACCCTGCAGCCGCTGCAGTGGCCGGAAACCCTGCAGCTGCTGCAGCCGCCCGAAACCCAGCAGCCGCCGGTGAACCTCCAGTCGCTGCAGCTGCCGGAGGGATCCCTCTGGGAGCCCCGCCAAGACAACGACCACCGCCTCGGGGTGCTCACGGGGCCAATCCCCAGAACCTCGACGGAGCATTCGCCCGGGTGCCATTCCGCACGCCCCAAGGTAACGTCGCCACCGCATTCGCCGAGCTGGGACACATGCCCGACACCCCTGAGGTGCAGCGTGCCTGAGCTCAGTTGGAAGCTGCCCAGGAGCAAATCGAGCGATCGTATCGTGCCAGATCCCGATCTGGGCGATCTAACTCAGCTCGCTCTTCTGGCCATCGCTCTTCAGGCCACCGCTCTGCTCATAGCAGATCGGATCAGGATTAGCACCGCCGAAGGAACCCTCCACTGCCCGTCGTCGACGAAGAGGTGGCCCAGAACCACCATGAAGAAGAAGAAGAAGAGGAACGGCGCAATCCGTGCAATGCGGACCACCGCCGTGAACGCTACCAAGACCAACACGACAGGCGCCAACTGCACCAACAACCCAACGATCTCCATGATCGCTTCTGGGACTACACCCGTGACATCCGCGCCGAACTCGACGCTCGACACCAAGAACGTGACGCAGCCGAGGTCGAACGCCGTAAGCGGTTTGACCGGGATTACGGCCGACCCGACCGCCAGCCAGTGGGAGAGGCAGGTGACGCCGTAGCTGAAGAAGACGAGCGCCGCGTCGTTCACGAGCTCATGGAGCGTGAGCAGTACGATGCACGGTACGGCCCCCCGCGGGACGACCGCCGCCAATGGCGCGATGATGCCCGGCCCCGAGCCGACCAAGCCCGACCTCCTCGCCGCGACCATCGAAACGACGAGGAGGAAATCTTCGACGGCTTTGCTGCCTTCTTCGCCCGACTCCGCGCCATCCGCTGGCCCGAGTCCTTCAAGCCAGCCCTCGTTGAGAAGTTCGACGGTCACTCCGACCCCAAGCTCTGGCTCAAGACATACCATACAACAGTCAAAGCCGCCCATGGTTCCAACGACCAAGCCGCCGCCTACTTCCCTATGATGCTAGGCAAGGAAGCGCTCCTATGGCTTGAGGGCGTCCCCCGGAACACCATTGATAGCTGGGCAGACCTCTGCCACCCCTTTACCAAGAATTATCAGGCAAGCTACACTCGGCCAGGCACCAGATTCGACCCGGACAACATCAAGCAAAAGAAAGGGTGAAAGTCTCCGAGACTACACTGACCGTTTCTTTGACAACCGGAACAAGATCGCCGAAGTCAAAGACCGGGATGTCATTGATGCGGCGAGGCCTTATCGACAACCAGCTGTTCCGCACGCTATTGAAAACCAACCTTGTCACGGTCTCTGACCTGATGGAGGTGGTCCACTTGGAGGTCCGGGCCGACCAAGCTGTGCAGGCCTAGTTCAAGAACAAGTAGAAACGCCCAGAGGACGACAACCGGGTTGAAAGCTCGAAGCGCCATGAGCCGCTGCGCAGGCGCAAGACAGGCCCTGAGCCTTTTGTAGCCCTAGCAGAAGAAGAAGGCCGGCAGGAACCCAGGTTCCTTGCCGAAGAGTTCCACGATACACTAAATGATGAGTGTCCTTTCCACAAAGACGCAAAGCACAATCTCCGTGATTGTCATGCGCTGCTCAAAGAACTCGGCGCCCTGCCGCCGACCAAGAAGCAACGCTTCAACAATAACGGTGGCCGCTACAACAACTACCGCCATGACGGCTACAATGGCGACAGGTAGGACGACTACCGCCGCAGAGAAGACCGCGACCGCTGCAACGACTATCGACGCGGCGAGTGCGACCGCGATGCTCCGGCTCGCAGGGATGATCAACGTCGCCACGACGACGAACGCCAACCACCACCACCACCAGAAGCCCCTAGGCGGGCTGCCAACGGCGACTTCCAGCACGCCGACCGCAAGGTCAACGTCATCATCAAGGGGCCCGGCGCCTTCCCAGATCGGCGTAAGGGCAAGCTCCACAAGTGCGAAGTGAAGATGGTCTCCACCAAGCCACTGGAATACCTCCAGTGGTCGGAGATGCCCATTACTTTCAGTCGCGCCGACCACTGGGTGTATCTCCCCGAGCCAGGGTCCTACACACTCGCCGTCGCTCCGGTCGTTGAAAGGGTCCTCCTCTCCAAGGTCCTAGTCGACGGCGGGAGCGCACTAAACATCATCTTCACCAGCACCCTCAACAGCATGGGGTTTGACTACAGCAGGCTCCTGAGCGCTGAAGATCTGTTCTTCGGCATTGTGCCAGGAAAAGCTTCCTACCCGATAGGAAGGGTCGCCCTGCCGGTCACGTTCGGCACGGCCGACAACTATCGAACGGAGTTCCTGTACTTCGAGGTGGCCGACTTCAAGAGCTCCTACCACGCCATCTTTGGCAGGCCCATGCTGGCCCGATTCATGGCTATTCTGAACCACACATACCTGATTCTGAAGATGCTGGCGCCTAATGGTGTCCTCTCCATCCGTGGAGACATCAAGACCTCCTTCGAGTGCGACGGGGAGGCCATCAAGATAGCTGAGCTGTCCCAGCAACTCGGCAACGCCACCTTACTGGCAGAAGAAGCCCCCAAGGCAGCAGCCGATGAGCCTGTCCTCCCGGAGCAGAAGCAGCAGCCCACGGCGCTGACACCTGTGGACGCCCCCAAAGCGATCAGCTTGGAACTCGATGAACCCTCCAAGACGACCCTCATATGGCCAGGGCTCACTCCTAAATAGGAAGACGTGCTCACCTCCTTCCTCTGGGACAACTGGGACATCTTCGCATGAAAGCCATCAGACATGCCGGGTGTTCCGAGGGAGAAGGCTGAGCACTCCTTGGATTTGAGCAAGAACGCGAAGCCCGCCAAGCAAAAGCTACGCCGATTCGCTCAAGATCGTAAGGAGGCCATTAGGGTAGAATTGAATAAGCTCCTAGCTACTGGTTTCATTAGAGAATGCAAACACCCAGATTGGCTTGCAAACCCTGTACTTGTAAAGAAGCAATCCGGTGAATGGAGAATGTGCATTGACTACACGGATCTTAACCGCTACTGCCCTAAAGACCCCTTTCCTCTTCCGCGAATTGATCAAGTCGTCGACTCTACGTCCGGCTGCGTGTTACTGTGCTTTCTAGATTGCTACTCGGATTATCACTAGATAGCCTTGAAGACGTCCGACCAGGACAAGACGGCGTTCATCACCCCACATGGCATCTATTGCTACAAGACGATGACTTTCGGGTTGAAAGACGCCAGTGCCACGTACCAGAAGGCCATCCAAGGTTGCCTGCAAAGCCAAATCGGCCGCAACTTGGAGGCATACATGGATGATGTCGTCGTCAAGACGTACGACACCGACTCCCTCATTGCCGACCTCCAGGAAACCTTCAATAACTTGCGCTGCTTCAGATGGAAGCTCAACCCCACGAAGTGTGTATTCGGTGTGCCGTCAGGAAAGCTCCTGGGCTTCCTAGTCAGCCAGCGCGGCAACGAGGCAAACCCAGTCAAGCTGGACCCCATACGCAACCTCAAGGAGCCCAAGTACAAGAAGGACATCATGAAGCTCACGGGAATGATGGCGGCGCTGAGCCGGTTCATCAGCAAGCTCAGCGAGAAGGGACTCCCGTTCTTCAGGATCCTCAAGAAGGCGGACAAGTTTGAATGGACCCCTGAGGCTAGCACGGCCCTGACCAACCTCAAAGAGTTCTTAGTCACACCCCCGATACTCACGGGTCCGACCCCCGGGAAAGAGCTACTGCTATACATCTCGGCTACTACTCATGTAGTCAGCATGGCCCTGGTTGTCGAGCGACCAGAAGAAGGCCACCCATACAAGGTCCAGCGCCCTGTATACTTCGTCAGCGAGGTACTCAGCGAGTCTAAGGTCCAGTACCCCCATCCTCAGAAGCTGCTCTATGCACTCCTGATTACCGCCAGGAAGTTACGCCACTATTTGCAGGCCTACGTCATTCGAGTCATCTCAAACTTTCCCCTTGGAGCCATCCTCCATAACAGAGACGCCAATGGCCGTGTAGTCAAGTGGTCTGTCGAACTCGGTGAGCACACCATCAACTTCGAGCCACGGAAGGCCATCAAGTCCCAGATACTGGCCGACTTCGTGGCCGAGTGGACAGAGATCCAGGCTCCGACCCCCGCCGAGCGGCCAGAGCACTGGAAGATGTACTTTGACGGCGCCCTCAACCTAGAGGCAACCGGCGCAGGAGTGTTGTTCATCTCCCCGGATGGGCAGCACCTGAAATATGTTCTCCAGATACACTACCAGGCCACCAACAATGGGGCCGAGTACGAGGCCCTCATCCACGGTCTCCGGATCACGGTGTCACTTGGCATCAAGCGGCTGATGTGCTACGGTGATCCAAGTTTGTCGTCGAACAAGTCAACAATAATTGGGACGCGACCAAGGAAACCATGAGCGCATACTGCGCAGAGGTACGCAAGCTCGAGACTCACTTCTACGGACTCGAGCTCCACATGTCCTCTGAGAGGTCAACGTCGTTGCCGATGTCCTACCCAAGTTAGGGTCTACCAGAGCCCAAGTGCCAGTCGGCGTCTTCGTCCAAGACCTGTGCACCCCGTTCATCAAGATGCTTGAGGATGGCAGCCCCGTGCCTAATCCGGAGCCACTCCCGGGTGGCCCACCGACCAACGAAGTTCTCGTGGTGGAAGCAGACTGGCGCGCCCCCTTTATCGCTTTTGTCACAGAGAACTGGTCCCCGGGCACGAAGAAAGAGATTGAGAAGTTAACACGGCACGCGACAAATTACATCATCATTGGCGACGCCCTATACAGAAAGGCCGCCTCCATGGGCATACTCATGAAGTGTGCCCTCCGCGACGAAGGCATCAGCCTCCTTCAAGTCATCCATTCGGGCACCTGCAGCAACCATGCCGCTGCCGGGACCCTAGTCAGCAAAGCTTACAGAGCAGGGTTCTACTGGCCAACAGCCCTGTCCAATGCAGAAGAGTTGGTGCGCTACTGCACCGGCTGCCATTTCTTCTAGAAGCAAAAGCACCTGCCGGCTCAGGCGCTACGTACCATCCCCCCATCTTGGCCATTCGCCATATGGGGACTCGACAATGTTGGGCCCTTCAAAACCGCTCCGGGCGGATTCAAGCACCTCTTGGTGGCAGTTGACAAGTTCACCAAATGGATCGAATACAAGGTCGTGAGCGACACCAAGTTGGCCACGGCCGCCAAGTTGATCGCGGAGCTCACTCACCGATTCGGTGTCCCAAACCGCATCATGACCGACCTCGGATCCGAGTTTACGGGACACGAGTTCTGTGATTTCTGCCAGGACAACTGCATCGACTTCTACTACTCGTCCACAGCGCACCTCAGGTGCAATGGCTAGGATGAGCGGGCCAATGGCATGGTCCCGGACACGCTCAAGAAGGCCATGTACGATGGACTCAACAAGCACGCCGGACGATGGGCCAAAGAGGTACCCCATGTCATATGGGGCCTACGGACCCAGAAGAGCAGAGCAGCGGGATACACTCCCTTCTTCCTGGTGTACGACTCCCAAGCCATTCTCCCAGCCAACGTCACCCACGGTGCCCCATGCATCCAGCATTACCAGGAAGGCGAAGCAGAAATCGGCCGCCAGGTCGACATCGACTGCCTAGAAGAACACCAATTCGCTGCGCTGGTCCGGCATGCCAGACACGAGTAGCAAATACGGCGATATCATGACAAGAACGTCCGGGAACGCTCCCTCAATGTTGGCGACTTGGCCCTGCGTCGAGTCATGTCCTCCAAGGACAAACACAAGCTCTCAGGCCCCTGGGAGGGCCCCTTCATCGTCAAAGAAGTCGTCTCGCTAGGAACTTACAGCCTCCAGTGGGCCAACGGTTACCCTGTCCCGAACGTGTGGAACATCGAACACCTCGTCAAGTTCTATCCGTAGAAAAATTACAAAAGCTATGTATTCCTTGTCTCATACTAATAAAATGTCTTTGCCCTTCTATATGGCTTACTGTTGTCTTTTCACCCGACATCCATGCTGATGCTCGGGGACTGGGTCTGACACAGACAACGTTTGATTCACCACGATCATTGGGGGGGCACCCGCTTACTCCGACTTCCGAGTCCTTGCCCGACCCTATGTTCCCCCCGGCGACAGCTATGCTAACCCGGCAGGTCTGAGTCCCCAACCGTGAAACCCTGAGCTCCGTGCTCAACCCGCGCGCCCTCTACACCTAAGCCTCCCCGCTGAGCAGTGTAGTCTGGGTAAGCCATCCTCTCCGTGAGCAGTGGTCAGCGGGTCAAAAAGGGCGCTTAAATGGCACAAGGCAGCAGCCAGTCGGGTCACGCAAAGTCCTAGTCGGTAGGGAAAAGGGTCCAACAAAACACTAATGCACATCAATGCTTCATTTCAATTAGGAACTTTATACATATATGTATACTATAGAGTTTACATCCATAATTATTTTTTAAGGCCAAGCTCCTTCGCTGCAGCCTCCACTAGAGGGGCACTCTCATCCACCAGCTCGTCGAACTGGTCGTTCGTGATGCCTTCCGGAAGGCCATCGGCGATCGGAGCAAGCTCCTGTGTCAGAAAGTGCACCCAGAGAAGCGCCAGGATCCGACTCCCGAAGCCGGTTGCAGTTTCCTGCATCAACTGGGCGGCGCGATTAGGGCCGGCCCTGAGCCATTGGACTAACGTCAACGTTGCCGGGCCTGACTCGGCAGGCACCAGCGAGTTGGTGTTGAACTCGGCAACCTGCTTTAGCTCCAGCAGCTCGGTTCGAAGCCCTGCAAAGGCGTCCGCATGAGAATATCGACTCGATCAAAGCCAAAGAAGAATCATCAAAAAAGATGCTAACCGTGCAAGGCCTGGTCGTGCTGATCCTTCAGGAGTTGATTGGCCTCGACCAGGTGCTCAGACTCGACCTTCAGACGCAAACTGGCTGCCTTGAGCGCCTCCACCTATTCCTCGAGCTTTCACTTGGCCCCGGCCAGCTCGCCCACCCTCTCCTGGAGGGCGTCCTCCCTCTTCTTCGCCTCTGTAAAGGAAAAATCATAAGTATAGTGAACTCAAACAGAGGCACATTCAACTCAAGCGCAAGAACTTACCCTCCGCAAGAACCTTCATGTCATTCATGAGGTCCTCATTGGTCTTTACAACATCAGTGAGCTCCTGGTCCTTCTTCATAAGGAACTCCTTGGCGACTTCAGCCTCACAGACTCTCTCCGTGTGGATCCGCGCCAAGGTTCGTCGGTCCTCCAGGGCCCGCCGCCTGAAGTCAAGATCCTTTGCGGCTCGTGCCGTGAAACCCTGCCAAGCAACGTATTGGCCTCAGGGTCAGTACGTGATACACAGCAAGACAAAGGTGACCGGAAGACATACCCAAACCACGTGATCCAAGACGCTGGCTACGTTCTGCAGCTTTCGGAGCTCACTCTCTTGGTCCATGATGTCCAGCTCCATCCGCCGCTCTAGAGTCAACTCTGGCTACTCACGCCCGACCCCGTGCTCGGCCGCGGTTGAATCTACTCGGGGCGGCACGACAATGCCAGCCCCAGCATCCAATTCCTCCTCTAGGAGCCGATCGTCGTCGTCGTCAAGTGGTGGAGGGTCGCAGGATGGCTCATCCACCCCTACAGGATGCTCCAGGCTCCCCTCCGTGATGCTGGCCATGGGCACCTCGGCCTGCTGGCTATCCACCAGGGAGCAAGTCCCTAGGATAAGGTGCGGAGGGCTCGGTGGACGCGGCTGCTCTTGTACGCTCGCCGGCTCCTGCTCCGGCAGACTTGACCGAGCACCAGACTCCGCTCTCGCCTCCGTAATGGCCGGCTGCCCTGGCGGCGCCTTGCCACTGGCCCCCGGGTGCGGTAGGATGTCAGCACCACCTTGGCTCTCGAGCCTACAACAATCCATCAGCAATCAGACATCTGCAAGCTCATGGCATGAGTTAAGGAACATCAACGCGGCTTACCCGATCTTGCGCGGACGCTTGAACTCGATCCGCTTCAGTAGCAGTGGTGGCGTCTGACTGGGCAGAAGAGTCGAGTCCGGTCTCAGCTCTGGCTGGGCGAAGATACTCCCCTGGCTCCCCGGAGTCTCCTGCGTAGGCTACTCAGATTCAAGGCCTGAGGGCGACCCATCAGCGCCACCTCCTGCCCCGCTTGTCAAGGCCGATGCTTTCCTCTTCCGCTTCTCCTCGGCCTCGGGCCGAGCAGCGTAACCCAGCTTCGGGGGCGGCTTGGGAGACCCTCCCCGAGCCGCCCTCTAGGATTCGATCATCTTGCGCACGGCTTGGCGCGATGGCATCCCCAAGTCAACAGCAGGCGCCTGGGCCACCGGGTCATCCTCCGACTCCTCCAGGGGAGCCGATATGAAGTCGGCCATCTCCCAGTCGGCCTGCTGATCCACGACACGAGGAACCCGTGATGCCTCCTCTACCAACATCAGCTTCTCCATCCGAACACCACCCTCAGGCAGGGGAGCTGGGTGGTAGTATTTCACTGCTCGTTCCTGCAAGCCAGCCACACAAACAACATGTCAAAAATCGACAGTCCAGTAGTCAAGCCCAAAGCACACAAGCACAAAAGATACTGACCAACGGAGGCGGATCACTGCCACGGCGGTCAGCTTCCTCTCCTTCACCTCGGCAATCAATTGCAGCAACTCCTCAGCCTCCTGCAGCTCTTCGCCTTTAGGGAGCGACTCCCAGCAGTCCCTCTTCTCTGGCCGGTGCCCAGTCCGGGTAGGCAGAGCAGGGGGTGGTTTGCAACATAAAACCATTCTTGCTACCAGTTCTTGTTGGAATCGTTCATGTCCAAGACGAAATACCTCTTGGACATGCTGACCCTCAACGCGAACTCGGCCCCTCCTGTGATCCGGGCTGGACCCTTGCCAGATCCTTCTCCAACCGTCTTCATCCGGTAAAGACGCCGCCACAAACCAAAATGTGGCGGGATTCTGAGAAAGGCTTCACGAAGATGGATGAATACAGAAATGGATAGAATTGAGGTGGGGTTCAGGTGACTCATCTCCATGCCATAGAAATGCAGAAGACCCCGGAAGAAGTCCCCTGTGGGCAACCCAAACCCGCGCTCGAAGAAGGGTGCGAAGACCACCATCTCCGTCTCCGAGCGTTCCCACGGCCGGGCGTCATCGCCGGTAGGCCGCCACTGGAGTATCTCCTGCGGCCCGAGCGCGCCGCGCCGCACCATGTCTCGAAGCCTCTCCTCGGTGACGGAGGACTGACTCCAAGCCGGCTCTTGGGGCGGGACCCCTCCGGGCACCGATGTCAGTTCTGGAACCTCTCTCGACGATGCCACCAATTTCCCCTTAGCATCCGCCCCAGCGGCGGCCCCGAAACATCAGATTCGTCGCCCTTGCTGGTGGCGGCGTCTCTTGTGGCCCCGGACTGGCCAACAGAAGACGACACCCCCTTCCCCGCATCAACAACGTCGTGGCCCGCGGAAATGCTCGCGTCCGCAGCCCTCGTCAGTGGCACCTCCTCCCCCGACGCTGGTGCTCCCAACGATTCTCTCGGGTCCGCCATCTCCGCCGAAGCTCAAACGCAACACAGATGAGCGGTGGCGGTGGCGACAGCTAAACTCCGGCGGCGGCGGCGGCGAAGTGGGCGAATTGCTCTTGTGGCGGCGCTACGCGATAGTGGAGGCGCGGGATGTTTCTCGATTTGGAAAAATGACTGTGGTAAAACCGCCGGTGAACAGATCTGATTTATCCCCCTCCGCCGATCCGAATTACCCTAACGGCGCTGTTACCTACGGACGGAATCCACGGAAGTCCCGTTAACTGCGGGGCAACGGCTCTCTTCGCGCCAACGGCTCTTTGCCCAAAGTACTCGGCCATCCCCGACCCTCGGGGACTCGACGCTCTTGACTCCGGTCAACGGGTCTCCAGACTCGGCCAGCCCCGACCCTCGGGACTCGGCGCTCTTGACTCCGGTCAACGGGTCTCCGGACTCGGCCAGCCCCGACCCTCGGGGACTCGGCGCTTTGACTCTGGTCAACGGGTCTCCGGACTCGGCCAGCCCCGACCCTCGGGGACTCGGCGCTTCTTGACTCCGGTCAACAGGTCTCCGGACTCGGCCAGCCCCGACCCTCGGGGACTCGGCGCTTTTGGACTCCGGTCAACGGGTCTCCGGACTCGGCCAGCCTCGACCCTCGGGGACTCGGCGCTTTTGGACTCCGGTCAACGGGTCTCCGAACTCGGCCAGCCCCGATCCTCGGGGACTCAAAACTCCAACTATAGCCACCAAGTCCTTGTGACTCGGCACCAAAAGCCTGTTCGCGAACCTACGATGCCTCTGTTGATCTCCGGGTCACAGGGAACACAGAAATCGCATTTGCAGCCAAGAAATGAAGAAAGGATCATCAGAAAAATTTTATAATTATATGAAGAGCCGGTCATAGGCCGGTCACAAGGATCAACACACATCAACCGTCAAGGTGAAGGCTTGGGGCACTCGTCCCTGCGCCTAGTGCTGCATTCGTAGCAAGCTTGGTCCATATGAGCTCCTCGCAAGCTCTCTTGTAGCACCATGGCAACAGGTGACGGGTGAACCCCACTTGAAGGATGAGAGCGAATGCCCCCGGGTATCCCTTGGCTCTACAAAGCATTTCACCCCACATGGCCCTCGTCACACGGCAATGCAGGGAGTCAACGGGACAGCATCCGGACATCGCTCAACATCTCAAGTTCTTCGCAAGCACTCTTCTAGCACCAAGCTATCAAGTCCCCATGACTCCTCCTTGGAGGACGAACCCAGCAACTAGTCCCCAACATGTTTATATTTGGTAGGTGGTATGCCTATCTCCTGCTGAGTGCACGGCTCCGAGCCTTGGCACATATTTATAGCCCTGTGCTAGATGTTCACATGTGACCCCTGTTGCATTGTTCGGCGTGTGAGCTCTGCGCCACGCAGCAGCTCCTCTCTCCGAGGCGCTCAGACCGCCCTTATCATTTCGGCTTCATCTGGCCACGGGAGCACTCTGTGCGTTCACATGCATACTGTTCTTGTCATGACGTGTGTGGCGAGTTTATCCTTTGGGCGGCCGGCCTGCCCCGAAGCTTGGAGATTTTTCTTTCTTGACCATTAGCCCAACTTTTCTAGTTGGCCCAATGCTCGGGGACTACTCCGTCGCCCTCCATATGCCCCATCAGGATGCGTCACTTTTCCCAAGTGGTGCAGCTCCTCGGTGCCCTACTCGGCCACGAGTCGGCGCTACGCCACTCGAGGCTTCACCTCGGGTCTGCCCAGGGTCATCCCCGACGGC
The DNA here is from genome assembly GCA_004135705.1 of Alloteropsis semialata. Lineage (NCBI taxonomy): Eukaryota > Viridiplantae > Streptophyta > Magnoliopsida > Poales > Poaceae > Alloteropsis > Alloteropsis semialata. The sequence goes on from CM014271.1 coordinate 31,502,599, forward strand.
CCGCGATTTTCTTTCTTGAGCACCATCCACCCTTATGTCGGCCTGCCGACCAAGATGCTTCAGCCGACCTTGAAGGCTTCACTTCTTCATCAGCACTCTGACATACGCCTGCACGTTGCTCGGGGACTTGTGGGATATGGGTACCCCTGGGCCCACTACCTACTGGGTAGCCAGTCGGCCTTGGCCTACGTCTGACAAGGACGTGGGCTGACCCCAGGCCGGCCCACGAGGATCCCCGATTCGATGGACAAGATTGGAGAAGAATTGGCCTACAAGGTACTCGGTGACACGTCCAGGTCCTGCCTGGATATTGCAGAGATTATGTTGTAACCGACTTGGATTGGTTTCCTGATTCGAGCCGGATAATAATTAGAGATAACCGACTTGTAAACCCTAGGCCATCGGCCTATATAAGGCGGCCTAGGTCGACCCCTTCATTCATTCAATTCCTAGTTACCAGATCCCCCATTGTAACCAAGGGCTCGCCGTTCTCCGAAACTCGCCGAGCAGATCAATACAAGACCCCGAGCATAGGACATAGGGTATTATACCTCCGGGTAGCCCGAACCTGTATAATCCCTGTGTCCCTATGTTACCTCGAGCTCTCTAGTCTCGTGATTGCCCTTTTGCCTACAAATCAACCATCTGGGTATCCCCGGGTGGACTGCCGGTCAATAGATCCGACAGTCACCATCCCAGATCTTGAGAGAAGCCATCACAGTTTCATTCTTGAGGTAGAATAAAGTACCCTTTCCTCGAACTACTGTATTAATCCTCTTGTGTGGTGGAAATCTCACTAGATATCTATACTTCTCCATTTTCATAAGGTTCCATTGCCATTTCCTATCACATAGGTCCCTAAGAGTCTCCAATATACCTTCCTCATCTAAATCACCTTCTTCCACTGTAAAGACACCATAGCTATCAAACTCAGACCAATGCTTGAACCTACCCTCCCTTTGTTTGACATCAATATGGTAAAACCCAAGGCCTTTGTTTGCACTACCATAAAATTGTGTAGCATGGTGAGGTTCCAGCCACAAAGGACAATCATCAGCTATATGATCTTCTTTATAGCACATGAAACAGATTCTGGGATTCCTACACCCTGTGCTGAAGTGCCCTAGTTCTCCACAATTAAAGCATACTACTTGAGGGAAATTATCCATTACTTTGGTTCTCTCAGCATTTGCCATATCCTTGACCTCAAACTCTTGATCCTCCTTGCTCTGGACTTGACCAGCCCCTTTTGGGGGTTGCTGTTGAGCAGGCTTAGCAGGTACTTGCTGATGTTGTTGCACTGCTCCTCTCCCTCTGTCCCCTGATTCTGGCTCGGGCCTCTTGGCCTACCCCCTCGCTGAATGTTAAATCTCCCATGCGGAAACTAATTATGTTGACAATGGGGCGGTGGATGAACTGGAGGATGCTGGTGGGGAGGGAATTGATGAGGGAAGTACCCATAAGGAGGAGGCGACGGCTGGTAGAACACCAATGGCGGTGGATATGGATTTGGAGGATACTGCTACCACCCTGGTCCTCCCCAATTCTCCCACTCCTCCTCAGGAAGCCTCGGCCTCAATCCCCTACCCCGGCCCCTTCCAGCCATGCATGGATGTTTTCACAGCTTGGACGAAGGTCTTCTTCTCATGATTGGCCCAAATTCGCTCCGCACACTGTAGCTTCTTCGGAGATTTGTCCCAGATGTCCCCCTTACCAACAGCAAAACAATCCCTTACCTCTAGATCTTTGCTTTTGAACCTATCCTTCTGAATCCAGACCAAGTATCGACGGCGGCCCTCTCCGCCCCGAACCCTAGGTTCCTCTCTTTTGGATGAGTTCGAATCCGGTATGAGCCACAATTGACCAAAAAATTCCATAATATCCCCTTCCTCGTCATCTGGATCTGGGTCCGGAGGCTTTCGGGGCGGGCTATCCTGATTCGCAACCCGCGACCGCCATTGACGCGAGCTCGCCATCTGTTGGCATCTGGTTGGACCGCGTGGCTTTTGTTCCATTTGAAATCTCCACGCGCTCACCTGCTTCCTTTGCTCCCGAGACGAGATTGGGGACGGTGATCTCCATTCTCGGATCGGACTCGACGCCGATCGTCGCCATGGTGGGAGATCCCTAGTAGCAACCCTAGGAACTCTCACCGTCGCCCCTCTCGACGTCGCCATTCCAACGTTCGGCCCTCCGTCCGTCCGCGATCTTTTCGGCCCCATACACCATGTGAATCCAAAGGAATTATGGCGGGTCCCTAGAATTTCAAGAAATCTAACCGTCTTGGCCTCATAAAAAATAGCAGACACCTTCATCCTTTTCGTTGGAGGTGAGTTTGGAAGGGCCTTCACCTTCAACATCTCCCTCGGACTACATTTCGGAGATTGTCTGACTACGACGGAACATTTTGCTTCTTTTCCTTTTCTACACTGACCTAAGGGATAATGTTAACAAATTGTTTCACGACTTTAGCTTATTTTCTTCTCTTTCTCAAGACACACAAATTGATACCAAATTTGATCCCAAACGATTCAAACACTTGCCTGGCTTTCCCTTCGATGAGATAGACCAAAGCTTGCAATGACAGCCTTCTCACCTTGGTTCTCCCAAAGACATTGGTTTTCTTAAAGGGACTTCTATTTTCCCATCATCGTCGCTAGTTCTTCTCTTGAGGGAAATAGGGATTGAATAGCACGACAAGTTGAAAGCTGAATAGATGAAATTCAAGAAAGGCACATTCGTTGACAAAAATCTTTGATCTCAAATCGATGGAAGTGATTGCACAAAGAGTGAGCACGGGAGCTAGGATTCGAGCTTATATAGTCCTGGATTCGAGCTTATATAGTCCTCGCATGGTCATACCGTCATAGTGCAATATAGCAGACCATGATTCCGTGGCAAACACATCATTGACTCCTCGACTGTGGCAAAAAATTATCCTCAATTTCCATGCAAATTAATTAAGTTAATTAAATTATTTAATGGTCTTTTTAAAGTCAGTCTCAATGGGAGTTTCATAGCGTTGAATTCTATGCCAAATCATCAATTTTGCTGATGTGGCGAGGAGAGAGAAAGAGAGAGTTTCATCAGATGTGAGAGGACGGTTACCTAGTTTCTGAGTCTAGGTAATTGTGCAATGAAACTTGCACTGAGACTGGCCTAATAGACCGTAGGGCAAGCATTCTGAAAGCCAAAGCCATCTACACGCTCAATGAGTGATCCCAACTCCCAAGTACGGCATGGCATCCAGTTGGCGGGGCATCTTTGGGGCTACGGCTTGTGGAGGGATGAAAGAAGAAGATGGAAAAGGAGGAAGGAGCAAGGAGGAAGAAGATGCTGCTTGTTTCGGTCGCTGGCAGCATATAGTAGCGAACAATCGCCGACCAGGATCCCTGGCGGCTATCGGCTTGGACTTGAGACAGGAGATGTAGTATTTGAAAAGTAGAGCGAATAAGTATATTTACTGAGTTGCCATCTATATTCTCCAAACATATGTAGTGGTTGAGTTGTACCGGGATATAATTTTGCTCCACAACAGTTGCCTCTAGGGCCCTGTTTAACTCCCCCAAGTTTCCAAAAGTCACCAAAAGTTTTCACATTGACAACCGTGCCTCCTCTCACAGGACACGGTTCTCAGTGCAAAATTTTTCACCACTTTTCACCAATTCACTGGAATTAAACACCCCCTCGAGTTGATGATATTGGTCTAGATTCAGATTGTGCCTAACTTTGTTTTTTTTTTTTTGCCCCATTTTTCTTAACTTCCAGTATTTCCCCTTTTAGCTTGGTCTAGCATAGTTCGCATCCGTTCCCGTCCTAACCAAAAGGTAGGGAGTCATTTTGGACCCCAACAAGATGCTCACTTCGTGTGTCAATTGAACATTTGACCAGTAACCAGGCTAGGAGCATTGCCCGAAAATTATCTTGTTTCAGTCCAATATATATATAACACTGTGAAGAGTCACTCCAAGCGTTCCAACCCTCCAACTTTCCAAATACCACCCAGCTTCCAATAATCGTGGAAGAGCTGCACCATGATCACGCGACAACCAGGATACATAACTGCCAACGCACGCCCACCACAGGCGCTTTGGCTTCCCATACTCGGTACCACGTGCTGTAGGCACCCAGCAACACAAGTCCCTCGATGGCAGCTCTGCAGGCTTCATTGTCGGCTTTGACATTGTTCATTCAGTCAGTCATGGTCACTGTCATCGTTAAACACTGTCCTCTTCCCTACAGACAAATAAGCTGAATGATGTAGTAATCCAACAAAGTCGTTGCACTACTCGAACCTTCGGATTCTACTGCAAACTTTGGTTCCTCTGTTCACTAAAGATGTTACTTCACCTGTAACGGGCCCGTCAGGAGTGTTATGTCCGTGTCAGAACCTGCTGACCCCATGACGTTCAGTGACGCGCAGCTTGTGTCCTCCAAGGTTTGATCCGTGTAGGTTGCGCGCTTCCGAGAAATAGCAGAGCTGTGTCCGACTAGAGCGTGGACGCGTGGTTACAGGGGACGTCCGATTTCTGTCGCCAACGTTTCTTCGGTCTCCAGGTAGCCCGTACGGCCAGTGGCGGCGCTAGGAATGACACGTAGGGGGGCCAATTTGTCTAACACGGATCAACATGTACCCACAAGTAACAGATAGATCAAATATAATTTGATGGAAGCACTAAGTATGGCATTACATACATATGATTGATAATAATTTGGACACAATTCAGAAAATACAAGTAACCATGAGGCTATCGTATTAGCAAAGAAGCAATTTTGAGCTGAAAGAAAAGCAGTGTGAGCCTAGTCTCTGAAATTTTGTTTAGCCCAAGGAGGGGGGGTATAGCCCACCTTGGCCCACACGTAGCTCCGCCTGTGCGTACGGCTAGGGGGCCGCCATGCGGTCGAGCTCGCCCGCGGGGAAGTCCCCGCGCGCAGAGCGAAAGTTGCTCGCGGTCGGCGCCTCGGCGGCTCGCACAGCGGGGTGGAGGCTGGACCAACTTTTTTTTTGTTTTTTAACCCTTTTCGTGAAAGATTTTTTTCACAAATAGGCCCCTGACGGAAAGATTTGCAAAAATGGACCCTTAACTCGGCCGTGGCTCATGGCGCCGAGGTACCGCGGCGCCGAGGTCTAGGGCACGTGTCTTTGAAGCATTTGACGTGGCGGTGACGTAGCCAAGGTCGGCGCCACATATCTTGGTGCCGACCTCGGCGCCACAATACACGGCGCCGAGGTCGGCACCAAGATCTGTGGCGCCGACCTCGGCCATACCCTCGCGCTGGAGGCTCGAGTCTCGGCACCCGTCTGTCTGCCTCTTCCTCCTCCTACAGCACGCACCGCAGCCGGCCACCACCCGCGCAAACGACGCCGCCCGCCCTTTGGCCCGGCCGCCCCATGCCCCCGTCCGGCGCCCCCACGCGAGGTTGCCCCCGCCCGGCACCACATAATGAAAGGTGCAAGACATGGCAACCATACAACTAGCAAACTACTGAGTGCACCGAAGCCACTTTTCCTTCCTCAAAGCATCGGGATTCTTCTCCAAAGCAGCTTTCGCACGACGGACACGCTCAAGCTTCTTCTCTCTCTCTCCTCCCTAGCCTGAGCTTAGAGCCTCCTTTGAATTTCCGTTGCCCGCTCCTTTTCTGCTGCCTCAACTTGACGCCCCCTCTCTATACGCTCCTTGCACTCCGCCTCCCACTGCTTCTGTTCCTCCAGCCATTCTTTGTCTTTCTGTTTGATCTCAGTGTCGATCCAGTGCTCAAAATCACAGAGCGGGGGAGGGGTCTGCAAATAAAAAATACACATTTATAAACTATCAAGCACCAAATTAAACAATCATAATGTCATACAAATTAAGCAATATCAATTTCTCACCATCAAGCCAATCAAAACTTGACGACGTGTAGGCTCAAATGCATAGTTCACGCATATCCAGTACCTCTACCTAAACGTTTCCTCTTCATCGGACTTGGCGACCTTGCAATCATCACCGCAAAAGCACATAGGCACGGGAACACTAGTAGGCAGCGGCAAGAGCTCATATGCACTTCCAAAGCGACGACTATTACAAAATAAATTACATAAGAGTGACTCTAAGCAAGAACACAAATTAACGGCACAAATTAATGGGACATTACCTTGGCCTTAAAGTTTTACTGCTTTTACCACGCCTCGGCATCCTACGATTGATTCAAACACATATTAAACATTGGTTCAAACCCTAACTAAAGACGTAGCTAAAGTTTAAAATACATGAAACACTGACCAAATCAATGCGGAAAAAAGGAACAGGGAAGAGAGGATACCTTGCTCTCGAAGATCAATGGACCAAATCAAACTTTCCGTGGTCAAAAGCGTCGATTTCTAGAGGTTTGGCGGCTTGGGGAGGGGGAGGAACCGAAAGGAGGAGGAGAAAAATGAGCCTCGGGCTCGGAAAGTGGAGGGTCTGCTCGGTTCTGACTGGGCGCTGAGGTCGGCACCACAGATCTTGGCGCTGAGCTCGACGCCGAGATCCATGGCGCCGAGGTCGGCGCCGAGATCTGTGGCACCGACCTTGGGCCAGGTCACCGCCACGTCGATATGGACGACGACACGTGGTCTAGACCTCGGCGTCGTTGCCTACGGCGCCGAGACGTTTTACCTCGGCGCCGTGGGTCACGGCGCCAAGCTCAGGGTCCATTTTTGCAAATCTTTCCGCCAGGGGTCTATTTATGTTAAGCAGTCTTTTTGCCTCCCTGTGTCAAGTCGTAAAAAAATTATAACAATGTTAGTATTACAAACAATCTACATTTCATCTTCTTTCAGGCCATTACCTGCGAACTGTTTGTTACCTCATGGATCCTCTGGCAATACCAGTACCTCCTCCCGTATGTGCCTTCTTCGAATGAGATAGCCATCCCGCTGTTCATGCCACAATAACACTCGGATGGTATCTCATCCTTTGGCATCTGGTTGGCAGCAAGGATAGATCTCTCTGGATCATTGCGAGGAGCTCCCTCCATGGCTTCCATCTCCCAGCGCAGATGCATGAACCCACCATGCCTTCTATACCTAGACCCACTCCCACTCTGGTCAGCCATTGTTGTTTCTCGTGCACATCTGAGCGTGAGAGCTTTGCATTTTATAGGCAAATGCCCTTGGATTCACACATACATAGCGAGCCCGTGAAATGTCCTGGTGGATTCCATTGCTCTTCCAGACTTGACAAGCTACCTCACTGAAAATCCTATAAGGCAGCATCACGGGTCTGAAAAGCCTATAAAAGTATGACATGAATACTGAAATAGCTTGCACCGGCCTACAGAAATAGCATGAACCGGCATACTGAAATAACCTGCACCGGCCTACTCGAATAGCCTGCACTGGCCTACTCGAATAGCCTGCACCGGCCTACTAATCGCAGCCATAATTCTTATTATTAAAAAATTTAATAACCTATAACACATTAAAGAATTTTTTCAACCATTATTTGAACTTAAAATTGAAAAAAATGTAACCGCCAAATGAAACGACGGTTTATTAAACCGCCCTTTCATTTGGCGATTTCAAAGACCGCCAGAACACCTAAACGAGGGCGGTGGTTTTTCCTTCCTAAGAAAAACCGCCATTTCATTGGGCTATTTATTGAACCGTCGATTTGGACGGCGGTTCATCTAACCGCCGCTTCATTTGGCGCTTAGATGGGCTTGCCGCCGTTTCATACGGCGGCAGCCGTATCAAACGGCGGTTGGGTGACAGATTTGCAAATTCTACCACCATGCGTTGATTTTGAAAAATCGTAAAAAAAAATAAAAAAATTCTGAGATCCATGGACGTTTTTACCCATACTCTCCCGGCCCACGTCGCTCCTGCCGGGTGCCGGTGAAGCTCGTGGTGGTGGTGGACTCCGATTAGAGATGATGCTCCTGGTGCGCAACAACATGAATTTGGGGGCGAAGCTCGTGGTCGGCTCGGATTTGAAATGTCCCTGGCGTTGAGTTCGTGTGCTCATAACCAGATTGGATGGAGAGATCGCCTACGTGTAATGATGTACTTGCCTTTTAGAGATGATGCTACTATTGCGCCCCAACACGAATTTGTGGGCGAAGCTCGTGGTCGGCTCAGATTTGAGATGTCCCTGGCGTTGAGTTCTTGTGTTGGTAACAAGATTGGATGGAAAGACCGCCTAACGTGTAGCGATCGATGTACTTGCATTTTAGAGATGATGCTACTGTTGCGCACCAACATGAATTCGAGGGCGAAGCTCGTGATCAGCTCAGATTAGAGATTGGATGGAGAGGGCTGCTGCTGTAGAGAGCTCAACATCAGGTTGATCTCTCGGTCTCGGATGGCCGCACGTCTATCTATTCCGGCGAGGGAGAGGATTGGAAAGTCCGTATTGGCAAGTCTAGCCATTGATGACGCAGGGAGAACCAACACGATAGATGGCTGCCTTGTATTAATTTCAAAAAAGAGTGTACATAAACAAAGGGAGATAGCAATATGCAGTTATAAAGGATCGATGTTAACAACTAAGGGAAAGAACTGCTAGGTTGGTAGATGACATGGAAAATAATTTTTCAAGAATGCGCAGGAGAACTGCGCATCATTGCATTAAGAAGAAAATAGAGTTTATGTTTACAGCGGGGGCCAACCGGGCGCACGCACACGGGTATTAAGCAAAAGACGTATTATACCAAAGAGATTACAACCGGAAGCATGATGTAGCGACCTAGGGCTAAGTCGTTGTAGCGCTCGGCCAACCTAAGCCCGCGAGTTTCCTGGCGCCGGCTTGAATCCATAGTTCCTCTTCATCGCAGATTGCGTCAGCGATCGTTGTGGGTTGCGGCAGTGATGTGCTGATTCTGTTGAACACAATGTCATTGCGCGCCTTCCAGATTTTCCAAGAAACCAACATGAACGCTGAGTCGAAACCAGATCGCTTGATCTCGTTGTCGCTCTGCCGATGCAGCGCTAGCCACCAGTCCAACATCGAACTCGTCGCTGTGGGAGGGATCATTCCCCAGCCGATGGTCGTGAGAATGTGGTACCATACCTGCCGAGAGAAAACGCAGTGACAGAACAGATGGTCTGCGGTCTCCCTTGCTTGGTCGCATAGTAGACATTGGGCCGAGTCCTAAAGGCCCCTTCTCTGTCGCCGGTCTGCCATCCAGAGACGTTGGCGTGTGGCCAACCAGGTGAAGAATTTCACTTTGAGGGGGGCCCATGCCTTCCAGATGGTCTTCCACCCCGCGAAGTAGGACGAGCCGACGAAGAATGCCCTATATGCCGATCTAGCTGTGTAAGTGTTAGTCGAAGTCCATCTCCATGTCGGGGCATCCTCAATCGTAGGTCGGAGGCGCGCTGATGGCACTGCATGCCATAGCTTGATGTACTGTCTCAAGCTTTGCGCCGTTAGTTGGCCGGTGATGTCCTGAATCCACCTCTGGTCCTCTAAGGCGGCGGCCACCGTTCTCCTCTTTCGCACTCGTGGCCTGACCGCATTGCGGAGGTCGGGCGCAATGTGGCAGGGTGAATCCGAGCCTAGCCAGTTGTCTATCCAGAATAAGGCCAAGTTGCCATCCCCAAGCTGCACCGTGAGGAGGTCCGGAACATGGCGTCCACGAGGTGATCTTTTTCGAATCCAATGTCCAGGTGCCGCCATGGCCTGGCAACGTCAGTTCGCTGTAACCACTTCCAACGCAGGCGGAGCGCATATGCAGTGAATCACAAGTCGGGGATGCCTAGTCCTCCCAATTCCGTTGGCCGGCAGGCCGTCCGCCATGCAACCGTGCACTGTCCTCCTGACGCGCGGTTCTTGCCTGCCCACAGGAAGCCCCTGCGGAGCTTGTCGATCTCTTTGAATACCCAGTCGGGCACCTTGACGGAGATGATGGTGTGGATGCATCTCGATGTCATCACCTTGACGGTGGTTAGTCTGCCTGCTTTGTTCATCAACGGTGCTCTCCAGGTCGGCATGCTTGCCGCAATCTTATCAATGAGCGGTTGGAGGTGTACCTTCCTTAGTCGTCCGACTGACAGTGGCAGTCCCAAGTATGTGATAGGGAAATCCGTGAGCTGTGCAGGGAAGAGGCGCTGCACTCTGCCAATGTCATCGTCACTGCAACTGATGGGCGCCACTGAGCTCTTGTGCATGTTCGTGAGGAGACCCGACACATCCCCGAAGAAGCTGAGGATGTCCCTTGTAGTGATCAGGTCCTGCCTAGTTGGGGCAATAAAAAGGACCACATCGTCCGCATAAATGGAGCATTGGTGGTGTATGCCTGGGTTGCCGGCGGCGCAAGGACACCACTACCCACAGCGGCTTTGAACAGTCGGTGCAGCACCTCCATCGCGAGGATGAACAACATCGGGGATAAGGGGTCGCCTTGGCGTAATCCGCGAGCATTATGGATGAGAGGCCCGGGTTCCCCGTTGAGCATGATCCTCGTTGTGGCCGTGGAGGCAATGGCAGAGAACCAAACCCTCCAACGAACGCCGAATCCCATGCCCTCCATTAACTGGATTAGGAAGGACCACTCGACGGTGTCGAAAGCTTTAGAGATGTCCAGTTTGAGGAGAAGAGAAGGTTTTCTACCCCGATGTAGTGCTTTAGCCGCTTGCTCCACGAACTTGAAGTTGTCATGGATGGACCGTTTCTTGATGAATGCGCTCTGGTTGACGTCGACCAGGCGTTCGAGTTCCGGCGCCAGCCTGTTCGCCAGGAGCTTAGTGACGAGCTTGGCGAAGCTATGGATGAGGCTGATCGGCCGGTAATCACCGGGCCGAGCTGGCTCAAGGTTCTTGGGCAGCAAAGTGATGAGCGCCCCGTTGACGCGATGTAGCTGGCCGCAGCTTGCTCTGAAGAAACAATTGAAGGCGGCCATGACGTCACCCTTGATGATATGCCACGCCGACCTATAAAACTCAGCGGTGAACCCGTCCGGTCCGGGCGCCTTGTCGTTCGGTAAGGATTTGATAGTGTTCCATACTTCATCCTCCGAGAAAGGGCTCTCCAAGTGAACCAGGTTCGTCGGTGAAATGCCGATGGCTGGCAGATCCACCGTGGCCTGCAAGGAGCCACGGGTCCCAAGGATCTCCGTGAAATACCTGTGGAGCTTCACTTCCTTCTCGCCATGCGTGTAGGCAACTCCCTCATCGTCCTCAAGCCTAGAGATGTGTTTCTTTTTCTTGCGGTAGTTGCATTGCATATTAAACAGTTTCGTGTTGGCATCTCCATTCCGCAAGAACGTGATCCTGGAACGCAGCTGCGCCATGGTGCGATCCAGCGATGCAAGACCAAGAACTTTACACTTGAGCTCTCGGTGTAGCTGGTGTTCCTCAGCAGAGAAGTCCCTGGATTCCCGCGCGCGGTCCAGGTGGAGCACCAGCGTTCTTGCCATGAGCAGTTGCTCCTTGATCTGCCCTAATGACCGCTGGCTCCAGCTCTGCAGCTCGCGTGCCGTGTTCTTGAGCATGGCGTCCAGGCGACTGAAAGGGTCGGTGATGCAGTCCTGGCATTGCCACCCCCGTTCCACCGCCTCCACGTATCCTGGAATCTTGATCCACCAATTTTTGAAATGGTACCTGCGCTTGCCCTTGAAGTCGGCGTTGGTCGCGAGGTGGAGCGGGCAGTGGTCCGACATGTCCAAGGAGAGTGGCTGCAGGAAGCAGGATGGGTAAAGAAATTCCCAGTCCACGGTCACGAGAACCCTGTCGAGTTTCTCAAGTGTCGGGCTCTGCTGTCCATTGCTCCAAGTGTAGAGTCTCCCATGCAACGGGATGTCTTTGAGTTGTACATCGGACACGAATCTCCTGAACCTCCCGAGGTTACGTCGGTTTATGTTCGCGTTGTTCTTGTCAGTTGCTTCCAAGATCAAGTTGAAGTCGCCGACGACGGCCCAAGGGCTGGAGGTTAGCGCTCTGATCGAACGCAGTTCGTCGAGGAATTGTACCCTGTTGGCATCGGCTTGTGGACCATACACCACAGTCAAACACCATGGGGTGGCCGCATGGCCAAGTTCGACGGTGACCGAGACGGAGAAAGTCCCAGTGTGCAGGTGCGAACACGAAGCCTCTGGGCTGCGGCAAGCGATGAGTACACCGCCGCACGTCCCAGTTGCAGGCAAGTAAGCGAAACTCAGGTAACGCGAACCAAGCATCTCACATACAAGGTATGGGGAGATTACACTTAGTTTGGTCTCCTGGATGCACACGATCGAAGCCTTGGCATCCGTCGCGATGGTGTGCAGGGTATCGTGACGAGCGCGGGCATTGAGGCCACGCACGTTCCACACGAGGATGTTATGGTTTTCCTGATCCATGAGATCGATCAACCTTGGGGCGGCGAGGTCCTGTCGCCTAGCATGCGGCGATGGATCCGCTCGCCCGCGCTGCCGCGGCCATCAGCTCGCGGTCGGATAAGGCGCGTGCGACAGGGAACAGGCCCCTGATCGCGTCAAAGTCTGATGCCTGTAAGGTCTTGCCGAAGAAGCTGTCGAATTCGGCCTGCACCGCCTCCGACTCCTGGCCGCCCGGTGGTATGTGTCCCAACTTGCGCATGACCAGCGCCTCTCCTCTTTTGGAAGGTCGGATGGCTGCAGCCGCCAGGGATTGGGTGGCCAGGCGGCCGCTCCGGCGTAGGGGGGGTTGCCCCTGGCGCGCTTTTCTTCGTTGGCAATCGTGAAGCAGGTGGGGCCAATAGGGGGCCCTGGAGGGCCTGACGAACACTGGCCAGGAAGGCCGACGTTGCCGCCACCGCCGCCTCAGTGCCCGGCGTGGTCTGCTTTGCCGGTGGCGGCCGCTTGCAGCTAGCCGGCGTAGACACGACGGGCGAGTCGGCCAGACTGGTTGTAGCATGGGCATCCGTTGCGTCGGATGGCCCGTTAGGCCCATTCGGCCCAGGCGGCCCAGAGGAGCCCCTCCGGTCGGCCTGCACTGGTAGCGTCTCCGGCTCGCAGGGAGCCGCTGCGAGTGGCTCGAATGAAGCCGGCTCCACGTGATCGGTGGGGTGTGGGGTGGCATCCGGAGGTGTTCCACATGGAAAATAATGGAAATGCTAAGATGAAAGATTTGAAAACAAGCTTGAGAGTTTACATTCTTCAAGAGAATAAAATTCATAAAGGTACATAAACCTGTGTTGTATTTAATAAATTTTTATATTTGAAGAAAACAATCCAAGTAGTATTTTTACTATAGCAATGCACAGGCATATTTGCTAGTCTCCTCTTTTAAAATTGCAATACAATGGACGACCTCCCCATTGCGCATCCGGAGCCGGAGTCCTCCCGGTCTACTTCTGCGGCGTGGGACGAAGTGACGAACATCTGCGGCATTGTTCCGTCGACTCGGTAGAAACGGAGAAGACAATCGAAACGGAGGATGCGTAGAAGCTTAGGGACCAGCAGAGGAACGGAGGAGGCGGAACCTAGGGATCTAACTTTTTTCTCAAACTTGAATATTCCCCTATAAATAAAATAGTTTTGTATCCTAGCTAAAACAAACAATAAACTTTGACCAATATTCCACGGTCTAGCTTGTCCAGATAAGACATGTTTAGAAATGACATGACTGTTTAGCATAAGCTTTTCAAACGTTTTTTCAGGTATTGCCACGCATATGAAGTTTAGGGCACGAATTTTCCAGGCGCTGCACTGCTGCTTGCGCATGAAGTTTGAGCAGACTTCAAACTTTTAAAAAAAAAAAAACTTTACCTCTCATGTAAATACAGAGAACACACTGTTATCTCGAAAACGCAGGAGGAATGTGTTTCTTTGTATTAAGCAGATGAAAAGTAGTACAAAGCAGACGTCTCCCAGAAGAGCGGTAAAGGCCGGTCTTTGGAAAAAAAACAAACACTACACTGATCGGCCGATGGCCGGAGCTAAAGCGATTACTCCTGCAAGAGGCTACCAAGCCGCACAGCACCAGCCTGAACCCAGAGCAAGGCTTCCTGCTGTATGCGCGCTATCAGCTCATTGGATGTAGCCGCACTACGTGCGAAGAAGCGATCATTGCGTTCTTTCCATAGGCTCCAGAGGCGATCAGTGTGTCAATATAGAGAACACACTGTTGTTTTGACGGGTGCTCCAGGTCTCACCGAGTCACCGTTTGGAGGAAGTTTTGAACGTGGAGATCATTCGTTGGCCACATGCCAATAGAGGGAGTAATATGACACCTTAGTTTACTCCAGCTACTAAGGCCCTGTTTAATTCCTCCAATTTTCCATGCTCTTTCCATCTCGAGAACCGTGTCAGTTCATTTTTTCTCTCTGTGCGCGCGACCAATGCATAAACTTTTTACCACTTTTCACTCTTTCACCCCAATTAAACAGGGCCTAAGATCCTTTACATATGTTGTATTCGACTTGTATAGGGTTCTCTGGTGGTCTATTCTCTTGCATCGATGCATGCATTTCACGGAAACAATTTATTTTCTTTCTCCACTGCTAACGGTCACTGATGGGACCTAATGCAAAGTAAAATATCAGTACTTTTTTACTTTTGCTTGCTTCTTCCCTCACGAGTACAGCGGCAGGATGTCTGGGTTTTTTTTGTATTGCCCATGCATCGAACTCCAATGATGCATCGGTTCATCTCTCTCATCAAGATTCAGCGTGCTCCAGTTGTTGCATGAGGCTGCCACGTCGGTGTATGCACCGGCCACTGGTGCATAAATATAATGAGGCCACTGACTATGGGATATGCACATGCACGAATTGAAATTGATAATGAACTGTATTTTTTTACCAGTCAACAACAGTCATTGGGCCGAGTCGGCCGCTTTTCAATCAAGACTCAACACAAGCAACAACAAATTAAAACTCACATCAAACGTGAGTCCTTGCGCGCGTGCGCTCATCCGTCACGCTTGTAATCGGAGAGAGAAAAAAAAAACGTTTGCTGAAACAATCCTGCACGTCTTATATTATAATAATATCAAAATGTTGCATCATCCCCGGCCCGCCTGGAAGGGAATCAACTACGACAAAAACTTTTACACATGCTGGTGTTGTTGTACGTGACGACCGGACCCAATGCAACAACGGAGTGCGGTGCACGAATCGGTCAATCAACGGAAGCCCATGCCACACATGTGTACGCACGCACCAACTGGTCCAGCTGGTGACCTGAACGCGCGTCCCGCACCGGCACATCCCCGACCAAACGGCAAGAGACTGCTATATAAGCGGATAGATTCCGGACGGGGGTCTCCACGGCTCCAAACCTTTAGCATTCGGCGACACAGCATTTGCACGAGCACAGCCGTAAGCCCGTAACAGGCTACGAGCATCGTCTAGGCAAAGGCTACCGCGGCGACGCAAGCGAACCATGGCCGCTGCCGCATCGTCGAGGAGCTTCGCCACGGCCTGCGTCCTCGCCGTGCTCCTCGTCGGCTGCCTGGCGGCAGCCGCCGACGCCCGCCGCTTGCTTGCCACGGGGATGCCTCCGACGGCGGCCGCTGACATGGACGCCAACGCCATGTCCCCGGCGCAGGCGCCCGCGCCCGAGTCGGGCGCCGACCACCACCTCGCCGGACGGATGCTTTTCGAAGGCCGGGGCCTGCTCGACGGCGGCCTTCGCATCGCGGGGAGGCTGCTCATTGGCTTCGGACTTGATCTGCACGAGAGCACCTTCTTTGGTTCACTACGGGAACCCGGCTGTTTGCCGAGTGCCAGATGCACTCGGCAAAGGCCGAAATACACTCGGTAAACACTTTGTCGAGTGTTACACTCGGCAAACAACACTCGGTAAACAGTGACTCGGCAAAGAGCTGTTTGCCGAGTGCCATCAAGTCGCAAGTCGCGGCATTTTTCGCGGAAAATTCGCGCGCTACGCGGTCGGCGAGATTCGAACCCGCGACCTCTCTCTCGCGCGTGACCTTCTCTACCACTGCACCGCACTCTCATCTGTGACTAGATATTGTTTTGATTCCTACCGTATTATATTAAACTGAGTGTAAATTACTCGTTTGAGGCCCTAAATGATTTCAAATTAAAAACTTGTCAACTACAAAGTTTTATAACTTTTGAAATCTACAAGTTTTATTTTGGTAGTTTCTCCATCCGAGGTCATTTACAAAATTTGAATTTCAAATTTGAGAACACTCACACTTAGTTTTCGTTGACTATATGATTTCAAATAAAAAAGTTGTCAACTACAAAGTTTCATAACTTATTGTGATCTACAACTATTATTTTGACTGTTTTTTTTCATCCGAGGTCATTTGAAAAAACTCAAATTTTGAATTTTGAGAACTACAAACGTACTTTTCATTAGCAAAGCAAATTCAAATTAAAAAATTTTAAACTACAAAGTTGTATAACTTCTGAAGATCTACAACTTTGATATATGACATTTCTTCATCCGATGTAGTGAGAGTAACATTGTTCACAAATCTTATAGATCTCTCTTATAGTTTCAGGAAACTCTACGAGAGATCTAGATTTTGTGAACAATATTCATATAAATTTGTCGAATGAAGAAATGACCAAACTAAAAGTTCAGCATCTTGAGAAGTTATACAACTTTGTAGTTCAAAACTTTTTAATTTGAATTGATTTACTACTTCAAAATGTGGTTTTAATTATGACTTTGCCGAGTGTCAAAAAAAAACACTCGGCAAACAGGACCGCCGAGTGTTTTTTTTTTGACACTCGGCAAAGAATATCTTTGCCGAGTGTTTTTTTTGACACTCGGCAAACCCTATTTTTGCCGAGTGTTTTTTTTTTGCCGAGTGTTTTTTGAAAAACACTCGGCAAACAAGTTGTTTGCCGAGTGCCCGAAAAAAAACACTCGGCAAATATGAAGACACTCGGCAAACTTGGGATTTCCCGTAGTGGTTCTACGTGTGTGATGAGTCTTTTGGACGATGACATGATGGTACATTCTTAGCGGTACCTGCAGCTCTTGGCACTTTCTTTTCTTTTGTAAAACATTCAGAATAACAATGGTTGTTTAATTTGATATGTTCGAAACGATGTGTTGCTTCGCCGGTGTAACTAAGGATTGCTCTTGCAATGTTTACATATGTTTTTTTATGAGGAATATAAAACTTGTGTTTCTTGTAATGTGGGCAAAGCCTCTGTGTGGATCTCTCTGCTGCGTGCTCATTCTTTCTACAGCATGCCAAGAAAAGTATCACGAGTAACCCCACCACCTCCAAGCATGATGCCGAGGTAAACTGAACCTGCAACATATATTTTTACTACAGGAGTGAAGAAAGAAACGAATCACTTGCTCCGTCCAATATAGGACATGCATGTTTTTTGAAAATTCATATATTTTGATTGACAACCACTTGGTGACATATAAGTATGTTTACTATGTTGGATCTCATGTTGGTATGAAATCAAATATCATCTACATAATAGAAAAAGAAAGAGTTTGAAAACATACAAAGATCCAAATTTTTTTTTCATTTCCTCATAGTTGTAGATATTTTTTTTCGAACATGCACGAGATCTGTGTCATAGGCCTCTAGCATTTCTGATGGCAGGGTCGCAGTAGCTTCTTCATGTTGGGTTGAAATTATTCAGTCATTGTTAACACACTGTCCTCTTTCATGCAAGATAAACAAGATGAACGATCCTTTGAATTCAACTCCCAATTTGAGCTTCTGTTCATTAGCAAAATCTAGCATCCCTGATGGCAGGGTTGCAACAACTTCTTCATATTGGCTTGAAATTATTCAGTCATTGTAGAACATTGTCCTCTTTTCTGCGAGACTAAGGCCTACTCCCTCCGTCCCAAAAAGAAATGCAACTATGTGTTGCGTGCCACTTAAAATGGTTCACGTTTGACCAAGTTTCTAGCGAGTTATATTCATATTTATAATTTTAAATAAATTTATTATGAAAATACATTTTGTAACTAATCTAATGATATTTATTTTATCTCATGAATATTTATATTTTTTAATTTATAATTGGTCAAACTTGAGATACTAAAACGTGCCACTGTGAAAGAATTGCATTTTTTTTGGATGGGGGGAGTATTTGGTAGGTTCTCGTGGATTCATCGAGAGCTCTGTCACGTAAAGCCTAAGGGCGCGTTTGGTATGGCTCCGCCTGCGGGTGCAGCTCCTCACTACAGTAAATATCACTGTACAAAACTGTTCTGCTAGCGCGGAGCAGAACCCAGTATCTCCTTGCTACAGTTGGCTGCGTGGAGGAGGAGCGGACGGAGCTGACAAAAAGTGGCTTCACCTGCTCTGTGCTACAGTTGTGCTGCATGGAGCTACAGTAAATGGAGCCGGAATGCCAAAGAGGCCCTTTTTTCAGCTCCAGCCCCCGACCACGTCCACCTACATACACTGACATGCCCGGCACCGGCTCTTCAACACCCGCCCCCGGACCCACGTGTCATACCATGCATCGACACGCGTCCCAGCGAGCCCACCTGGGGTTAGGCCAGCGCCACGAGGAATCCCAAATTATTTTCCGTCACCGCCCACTAAGGCGCTAAGCCGATGTTTAGTTTGCAAATTTATCACATTAAATGCTAGGACAATAATTAAAGGTATTAAATATAAATTAATGACAAAACCCATTCCATAACCCCCGGTAACTTCGCGAGACGAATCTAATGAGCCAAATTTGGTCATGATTAGACAACATTGTGCTACAGTAAACAATCTCTAATGATGGATTAATTAGGTTTAATAGATTCGTCTCGCGATTTCTCATCCATCCGTGTGTTTAGTTTTATAATTAGATCATATTTAGTTCTTCTAATCTTCGAGTTAATTTTGCTACAGTAAATTTCGCAAACTTTCTCACCGACTTAAAAACGCCCTAAATGCGGGGACAGTGTATAATAACAAGAGAAAAGTCCATTTTTGACCATTGAACTATGGCCTCGGTTTGGTTTCGACCACTGAACTCGTAAACCAGGTATCTTTGACCATTGTATTGTGTAAACCGGTTATAAATGACCACCGCGCCTCTTAGACACCTGTTTTGACTGGATTATAGTGGTTTTGACTGCCACGTTGGACGAAGGTTCTTGGGCATTTACATGTGCTTCTACCTTGCCAGATGTCATATTGATGGTCACACTAGAGCTGGCTTGGGACATAGGAACTGCAGCATGCAAATTGAGTTCAACTCTGCCAGATGATGTTGTATGGACTTTAGCTTTAGCAGATGATCTGACAATTGTCTTGGTTCCTTTAGCCTACAACAAGAACAACTGAATTGTTAGTGCTTACATAAGAAATTACTGAATGGAAAGGACATAAGAAATTGTTGGTACTTACATCCTTTTTTGCTGTAGTACTCCTACTACTTGTGGTAGTGTTTGCAGTGCTTGTGCTAGCTTTTCTTTTTCTAGTATTTGTCCCTGCACTGCTTTGCTGAGTGGTAGACATCACCAATGGTGTTTCATGTTGAATAGGACTTGAGAAATTTGCAGGTGCTGTACTGCTTTGTGCATTGGCTGATCTGTCACCAGCTGGCCCTGAACCATTTCTTTTGTCACAAGTAGATCTGTTGTGGCCAATCTGCTTGCACTTCCTGCATCTGATGACTGTGCCAACTCTAGAAATTTTTGTTGCTTTTGGTTTCTCATTTGACTCCCTTGTCCTCTCCTTCTTTGGCCTTCCTGGCATCCTTACATAACCAGGAGCTTGGAGTGGTGGCAAATCAGATTGAGGCCAGCTCTGCATACCTTCAACTGGCATCAAGCAAAAGTTGTAGGTTTTATTGAATTCTTGTACTGTGTAGCAACTAGCAATGTAGTCATCCAGTGTATTTATCTTGAAGAATATGCAAGAAATGGCATGTGGACAAGGTAAACCAGATAATTGCCAATACCTACAGCTACATTCTTTCTTCTGCAGGTCCACTGTGAATCTGTTGTTCCAATGCTGCACTTCAAATTGTTCTTGCCCATTACAAATTGCATGGCAGACAGCAGATAGAGTGATGTATGAATTCAGTTTCTTCAAAATGTTAGGGCAAATTGTAGTGTTCCAACTCAGTGACTTGGATCTGTTGCTTTGAATCCTAACCATTACTTTCCTTCTTATTGTCTCAAGCATGGTTATTATAGGAAAGAATCTTGCTTCTACTATCCACTTATTGAAAGACTCATACATGTTGTTATCTACTGAATCACAGTTAGATCCTAACCTGAACCAGGCTCTGCTCCAGTGATGTGGATCTGTGTTCATAATTGCCTTAGCCCCTGCAGGTGTTACTTGTGCTAATTTTGCCTTTGCAAGGTTGAATAGAGTAACACAAGGTGCCTTTGCACATGCCCAAAATTTCTTCTGCCATTCCTTCTTCTTGTGCTTCTTTCTCCAATTAGCATATATGTGCCTAGCACAATTCCTATGCTCAACATTAGGTGCCCACTTTTGAACAGCAGTTAAAATTCCCTTTTGCTGGTCTGATATGAAAACCCAATCATTTCCTTCACCTACACCAAGGTCTCTGAACAATAGATCACAGAACCAGTTCCAGCTATCATTAGTCTCTTTCTCCACAACTGCCCAAGCCACTGGATACATCTGATTATTGGCATCTCTTCCAATTGCACACAACAATTCTCCATTTGTTGCTTCCTTGAAAAAACAGCCATCAAGCCCTACCACTTTCCTACAGCCTGCAAGGAATCCTTTCCTCAGGGCATCCAAGCAGATATACATCCTCTGAAACACAGGATCATTAAGATATGGATCTTTCTTAACCACTACAGTACTACCTGGATTGGTTCTCAATAATTCAAGTTGATAGTTGTACAACATCTTGTACTGGCCTTTGGTGGCATCTAAAGCCTGCTGCATCACAATGGATTTGGCTCTTTTCAGCTTTGAGATGTGAACATCAGCAAACATTTCTTCCTGCACAGTTGTTTTCATGGCCTCTATGCTCCAAGTTGGGTTGGCAATAATCATTTTCTCATATTTCTCAGCAATCCTAGCAGCAGTAACCAGCCTATTGTCCCTCCTTGGTGGACATGTATGCACACCATTTAGACTTGCTACCTGCCAACTAGAACACCTTGAATTAACTGAAGCCATGCACCTCCACTGACATGTAGGCCAGTCACACTTTGCAATTATCCTCTCAGCCTCATTCTTAAGGAATCTAATGAACCTCTTCTCCACCAATCCATGCTTGGTGATAGCCTTCTTAAACTGTCTTTTCCCACTAAACTTCATTCCAATCTCAAATTTAGGATTTGGATCCTTCTTGTTGTATCTTGGATATGAAGTCCTCTTAGTTACCACACCTCCTTCACTAAGCTCCTCTACTGAATCTTCATCACCACTGCTGTTCTCATATGAAGTAGCATCATCATCATCATCTTGTAACTCATACAAGTTTGGAACTTCTTTGGGTCTCTCCAATACAACATCATCTAGACTTGCTATTTCACCAGCCTTCAACTTGCTATTGAATTGTTTGAACTTATTAACAATTTCTTGAGCTTCCTCATCCTCCTCAGATGATGCTTCATCACCAGGTAAGTACTCACTACCACTGTCACTGTCACTGTCCCTTGAGACATCATCTTCTAACTGATCTGGTTGAGATGATCCCTCAGCAACTAGCTTGTTCTTCTTTGCTTTGGTAGGACTATACCACTCTTTCACAAACTGAACTTGTTTCTCAACGTCCTCCCTACTTTCAGTGATTGTAGTGGGCATACTAGGTGTCATCTGAGCTTCATAGTCATCATCAGCTTCTGGTTCAGGGGCCTCAACATAAATTTCAGCTACACCCCCTTCCACAAGGGTATCTGCCATCCCAATGCATGATTTGTCGTCCACTAGTACACGCAGCCCATTGATCAATTCTTTTCCAGGATACAGCCAATGCAATAGAGCTCCTTCATTGACATTGCAATGATCCTTTAGGTGACCACAAATCTCTGGAAGGGACACTTTGTCTCGATCTATGTAAGACATCGCTTCCCTTCCACCACAGTAGAATAGATGCTTCTGAGTACTTAAGAACTCCCCATTGAAATGAAACCGCACTGGTAAGGTTCCCAACACGTCCATCTTTGCCTTCCTACTCTATATCATATGCAATCTACAATCAGAAGCATGAAAAGCATCACTATTGGTATTTGTACAACTGCCCTTCCATTAAACAACTAACACTGCCTAATCCGGTCCTAAAGAACACACATTTGTACCAATGTCCAACTAAACAACCATTATCAACAACACATGCAACAGATCCAAGACAATAAACTACTGCTAATTGGCCGCATAAACAATCCACAACCACACAAGTGAATCAAATAAAAAAGCAAATCGCTGTGCCATGGGGACCAATAGCAAGCGGTCCAGAACAACTAACCCGTGTGGGGGAGGTCAACCGCTTGTGCCAGGTGCGCTCCAACACGCTCGCCGTCGTCGGATTCAACTCGCGCCGTCGAGCCCTTCGCCGCCGAGCCGCCGCGCCGTCCTCCGCCTAGGGTTCCGGCGGATTCGATTTGGGGGAAAAACGCCCCAGCCGCGAGCCTTTTCAACATACAGATCCGACCTGTGGGCCCCGCGGCTGAGTCAGCAAGGTGACATGGCATCTTCGTCCAACGTGGCAGTCAAAACCACTATAATCCAGTCAAAACAAGTGTCTAAGAGACGCGGTGGTCATTTATAACCGGTTTATACAGTACAATGGTCAAAGATACCTGGTTTACGAGTTCAGTGGTCGAAACCAAACCGAGGCCATAGTTCAATGGTCAAAAATAGACTTTTCTCTAATAACAACGACCGCGCGAAAGATTTGATGTGAGATTTTTCCATTCCTTTAACCATCGTCGCAGAAGCTTCCAATTCCGAGATCCCTTGCCCTTCCCTCCGTTCCATTCCGCGATCCCTTTCCTTTCCTCCCTCGTACCCCGCCCGCGTACTCGCCGGCATGTGGGCCCCACCCGCGGCCTCGCCGGCGGCGGCGGGGGCGACCCCCTCGCTTCGGCCGCGGCCGTCGCGGTCTGCCGCGGTCCGCGTCGTCGTCACGCCGCCTCTCGCGGCGCGGACGCAGGGCCATCGGCTGCGGTTGTGCCTCGCGGTGCCGCCGCCCGCGTCGGAGATGGAATCCGCGGCTGCTGATGGGGAGGACGAGGTGGTGGCGGTGGAGGAGGAGAGAGAGACGGGGAGGAGGAAGGCGGTGGAGATGGACGCGGCGGTGCGGCGGGAGATGGCGATCCGGAGGCTGCAGGAGGAGGCGGAGGCGGAGGCGGACGAGGCCGGGACGGGGACGGGGGCGCGGCGGAGCAGGAGGGACTTTTCCGTGTTCGAGACTGCCAGAGGCGACGCGCTCTTCACGCAGTCGTGGACTCCGGCCGCCGCCGATAGCGTCAAGTGCTCACACCTCCCTACCCCACCACCCTGCGGATTTGCTCTTTGCTTTCATCACAGTACCTTCTGGTGCGTCCTGTTGGAATGGACGCGACTGCGTGAATGCGGCACCCTTCTGTTGCTGTTGTGAGACGATGAGATGGAGCGGTTGGGTAATGGAACCTGACATGACGAGAAAATTAGGGGGTTATTTTGGCGGGATTGATTTGATTGGGTGTTTTGGTGGTGTTGGTAGCATCGAGCAGGTGCATAATTCAAGGGCCTTTGTTTTTTTGTTGTTGTCTGCTTTAGGGGAATCACTTCGTCTTGTAGCTAGGGGGTATAAAACACGTGACTACATTCTACTGAAGCGTGAGCTTATCTGTCCCTTTAGGAGCTTCCTTGGGAGCTTATCTGTCCCTTTAGGAGCTTCCTTGGGGATAATCATGCAACAGTGGGTTACTAGTTACTAGAAGGAATTTTTGTTGGTTATCAATGTTTGGACCGACTAGAGGTTCGTATGTGTGTCAGTGTGTGGACTGGATTGTAAAAGGGCCAGGGGACATCTTTATATTGAACCAACCTGACACCTTCTCATTAGGGGATTTGTTTGTAACTTTGTATTGGTAATAATGATGAAAATAATCTAGTGTGCCAGATGATTTGATTATTATCAGTTCTTTTGAATTGGAGAATTGTTGGTACCTTTTCGAGTGATGTGGATATAGACATGCGCTAGCAAACAAGACTTGATTTACAAATAGCTACGCCTATGCATGCTTTAGAGATCAGGTTTTGCATGCTCAATATGTCGAGGAAACCTTCAACCTGTTGGAGGCATTATATATCTTAGACTGTACACGCATGATGAAATGGTTATCAATTCAACACATTAGATTGTATACGAGTACCTGTTGGAGGCATTGTATATCTTAGACTGTACAAGCATGATGAAATGGTTATCAATTCAACACATTAGATTGTATACGAGTACCTTGAATACCTCAATAAATTTGTTACATTTTATTCTAATAATTAACCTTTTCATTTTTCTTTTTTTGCTTTTCAATTATGTAGGGGTGTTGTTGTTCTGTTACATGGTCTAAACGAGCATAGGTATAAATCATATCCTATGCATATATCCAAGGAACAAGTTTCATAGTGAGCCTTTTCTAACGACAGTGATCTGCAGTGGAAGGTACAACCATTTTGCAAAATTGTTGAATGATCAAGGGCTTAAAGTTTATGCCATGGACTGGATTGGTGAGTTATTGTCACATTTTAGCGCTCAATTGTTGATTTTGTATGATCTGCTCATTGCTTTGAATGGTCTCATCAAAACCCGCTTCTTAGTCAATTTGAGATTTGAGACTTTAAGATCTTCAATTTAGGGGCACAACTATTATATATTATGTACTACTGCTGAAAACAACTATTAGGTCCACAATACCACAAATGTGCCCTCTCTTCATATATGCAAATTGTGGCAGTGTGGTTCAATACAAACCTACTTCTAAATGTTTCTTGTATAGTTGTATTATATTTTGAGTTAAACAGAGTATTTGAGCAGGGTTGAGTCTGATTTTAGACTTTATTCAGTATCTGTTCTGTTATGTTGATGAGCAATTCATATGTAGAAGCTCTCGAACATATTGTTTTCGATATTGCCTATCCTACTCTTAACTTGTCCTTTCTCTGCTACACTGCTTTGTGGATCTTATTTTAGTAACATCCTGCTCTTTTTTATGCATGGATTTGGATTTTGGAGTTCTCTGATTTTTCATGTTGTATTTTGTATCCTAGGACACGGTGGAAGCGATGGGGTTCATGGATATGTTTCATCGCTTGATCATGCTGTTGGTGACTTGGTATTGTTTCTTATCTTGCATACAGAATAAGTGCATAGATATAAAAAGTTATGTTGTTTTTTTTTGTCATAGCATTTCCTTGATCTTCTCAAAATTCCTTCCTGTGCAGAAAGAATTTCTCGAGGATGTCGTATTGGAGGAAAACCATGGTTTGCCATGCTTCTTATTCGGGCACTCCACAGGCGGAGCTATTGTTTTGAAGGTAAAAAAAATAGCCATTTCATTTAATTGACCCTCTTCGTAGTGAGACCATGGGGTCACATATGCGTAATCTAACTTCAATATGCTTTACTGTTTGCATGAATGTCTGAAGGCAGCTCTAGATCCTTGTGTAGAACTTCATGTAGAAGGTGTGGTCTTGACATCGCCAGCTATTCATGTTCAACCATCTCATCCAATCATCAAAGTAAGCACATTCCTTGTGTGTGGCTCTCTTTTTAGTGGTTCCTTGAGGGGCATAGCTGTTTGTATTCGACATTTTATTTCCTTTTCTGCTTTTAATTTCTGTGTAATGCCATCCAGCTATCGTGGAATACTCGAATACTGTCGTACTTATCCAATGTGTTCTTCACTTTAAAGAAATGATGAAATTAAAGAACTCAGCAGTATCTCGGTTTGGTTAGTTAGGGCTCGTTTGCTTCAGAAACTGACAGAGCTGCCTGGCCCATGCAGCGCCGCCAGACGTCCGATTTTGGGCGCCTGGGGCTGAGATCTCTGCCTGGCCGGCGAGCTGCCTGCCAGGCTCTGATCCAAACAGCCCCTTAGTGCCTCCAGTTGAGAGGACAGCTGCCTGGGCTCGAATCCAGGGCTCACAAATTTGTTGGTAGTTTGGTACCTACTTTAGAATCTGATATCAGTTAGTGTCATGGCCAGTCACGGTTCAGTACTCCTAGCTTTAAATAGGAAGTGCCCAATGGGAGTCTCCTCGTGGTCAAGAAAAAACCAAAATTAAGTCAACAAGTCCTTAAGCTCTCAATACAAGGTAGATTTGACATTGCAACTGATTTTTGATGTTTATTTATTGGTCTATGGTACACGTGGAATTTAATTTTGCAGTCTTTGCCATCCATGTTAATCTTGTATGCTGGTCTAGCTCTGTTGGTTGTACGTACAAGGAATTTTAATGGCAATGGTACATCATCTCTTTTTTTTTGTTCAATAGCAAATTTTGAAATTGTTCCATCTGGTCATATCTGATCTCAGAAAATTGCGGAATTATTTTCCTGGATCATTTGTCATTACAATGCTAATATACAAAATAACTTATTAACTTGTGGGAGTGACTGTATGCAGTGGATTTATTCTTCAAATTGCAGTTTTCCAACGTGAATTTTCAATTCCCAAATGCTTATATTTTTTTTCCATTCCTCAAACATCAGGTTGTTGCACCAATCTTCTCCGTCTTAGCTCCAAAATATCGAGTTAGTGCTTTGCATAAGCGAGGGCCTCCTGTTTCCCGTGATCCAGAGGCTCTGAAGATGAAGTATTCAGACCCCCTTGTGTATACTGGACCAATTAGAGTTAGAACTGGCAATGAAATACTCCGGATATCATCATATTTGCAAAGAAACTTGAGTAGAGTAACTGTCCCTTTTCTAGTTCTACATGGCACAGCTGACACTATAACTGATCCAAGAGCATCCCAGCGACTATATCAGGCATCAATGTCAACAAATAAATCAATAAAACTATACGATGGATATTTGCATGATCTTCTCTTTGAACCGGAAAGGGATGATATCGCAAATGACATCATCAATTGGTTAAGCGCAAGACTTGATGTTCTTCAGAGATGGTGAGGTGATTTGGCTACAAGGTGCTTCTACTTATGCCGGTTACTGGAACCGTATACTTGGTATAGAGTGTAGAATATATATAATTGTAAAGTAGGATGTGTTAGGATGTTTTTCTTCCTACCTTCATGGTCATTTCTCTTCACTTCTGGTGTTTGAGGATAGAAAAGAGCCTACCTGAGATGTAAGTAATATTAGAGTTATGCTGAACATGATGTATCTGCTGATATGCAGTTTGTTCAGTGCCGCTTTTAAAAGAAAAGTTTGGTTCTTTTACTGTAATGAATTGACCTTGGTGATTCTCTCTTTTTCTTACTTAATCCGGATCGATTGGACAGGTGAATATTTCAGGGATTAATATTGTATAAACATAGAGCCAAACTTTATGGGTTGATGTGCAATTTTTCAGATATGCTGCTTTGCTTTGTGTCAGTATGCAAGCACAATTAACTTTTGTTTGGTTGGTGACGATTGTCTAATGTCATTTATTCTGTACTGCAAAAACTATAGTGAACATTTCCACTGAAGGTATTGCAATGCAGTAACACTTTAGATATATAGTATATCATTGTATAGTTTGATACTGGGAATACAGCATTCATACTGTTGCTTCTATTCTGCTGTACTGTTTGTTATTAAAAAGCTGTTGTCCTTTTATGTATTTCATTTCCTAAGATGAACAGCATGGTGTGAGTATGTTATAACATGTTATAGCTTCGAGGAAGTATAGAGGATGCATCTGTGCTAAATCCCGTTTCTGTGGTGTAATTTGTTCATCTAGTCATGAGGTAGATTAATGCTGCATAATTTATCACTTCTCTCATTACTAAAAACAAGGCATGGAAGGTAGAACTATCTATAAATGGTTCCTTACTTCTGTGTAAATGTGTGGAGTAGGTGTTCCTGAAACTAAGGATAATGGTGATCTAGACTTGATGTGCCATTAAAAGGTGATTTAAGACACAAACTGTGTTTCTATTCATAACTTCCTTTTTTTGGTTGAACTGCATGTAGTTGTTTGATTTGGTCACATGTTGTTGTTTTATGAATGTTTTATTTCAAGCAATTTTTCTGCTGCTTAGCTGCATGCTTGTGCACATATTCAGTATACTCATTTCCTAAAGTTCTTGTTTTATGCATTTGTGCTACTGTTAGAGGCAAAGGTGATGTAAAATTCAATCTTTCCTTTTGCCTTTATTATGCGACCATGCTTTTGATTATGCTCCAATAATTTGAGGTTCCTTTTTATCAGATGGCTGACTAATAGCCTCTTTTAAAATGTATGCAAATGGTTACTTTGACATCCATTTGTACTTTGTGTGTATCTGCTATAAGCCTGTAACATTGCTCATATAATTTTCTGTAAGCATGTAACATTACACATATAACATACCTGTTCCAGTGTACGATTGCAGGTTCGGTTGAAGCTTGTTCTAAAATCAGTTATTGCCAAAATTATCTGTATGAGGTACTCATTTCGTTTTCCCCTTGGATTACAGTATTTCACAATGTTTGCCAATGTTCATTGATGAGTCAAGAGTTTGGCTATTGCACTTCTCTATGAGAAGGTTGAGGTTGACTACAGTATTATCTTATTACCTCTTTTCATTCTGTACCTGTATGGTCTGAAGTCTGAACATACCTGTTTAGTCCGTACTAGATAAAAAATGTGAATAGAATGACTCGGTAACCCAACAACCATCAATTGTTTGGTTGTTCCTATTATCTGTTAGGAAAGATCTGTATCAACTTGCATATATACTTTTAATTGTTCATGATCAATTATTGGTCATACACTCATTAAACTATGGAGGGTGGATATTGATATATAATCACACTGGATGTTGTCTTTTAATTACATGCTTGTATGGCTCCCTTGTGGCTATTGCATTGCCACGCGTGAAGAAAACTGTTGATAGAAGTATCTTTCAAAAGTAAAGTATTGTGCACTAAGTTCACGCAAAGGAATCTGATTTGTGATCTAGTTCAGTGCCAAGTGCTTAATTGAGGTGCATTGGAAACTTATCATTATAAACAAGTCATATCTGTCATCTATATAAAGCAGCCATGGTGTTTACTTCAATTCTCCAGGCCACTGAAACCTCACACAATATGATATTAATTTTTTCTTATCGTATCATATTGAACTACCAATATTGTGCAGCTAGATCTTCTAACTGAAACATTCAAGCTGAACACTGCTTATTTCTCATAACTATGTAAATCAGTTACTAGTTTACCACCTTCAGTCCTTCACTGCTTTGTAATAAGAATGCAAATTGCATTAACTGGGAAATTAACTGGAAAAGCGCTCTTGGATGCAGCTGCTCCCTGTTTAATTTGAAAATTCTGTTTGGTACAAAGAGACTAATTTTGTTCGCAAATGTTAGCAATACAAGTCATCCTCTTGTCTTTTTGCACAGTGGACAATGTACAGTTTTGCACAGTGAAAGAAGACACTTTTGCGTAGTTCACATGTGCATGGAATTGGTACTCTGTATCACCACAACATTGATTTGGCAAGTATCTGTGCAAATATGCTACTCGAAATTTCTGAACACATGATAGAGCTTGTGCTGTAGCTAACTTGAGTCGATGGTTCTTTGTTTTTAATGGGTTGTGGCATATCTATCCATTTCTCCGTCGGCGGCTTAAGGCAGTGGCCTACCAAGATTGATATGACTGGATGTCTAGTATACTGTAAATTGCTAAATTTAACATAGTATAGCTCACACCTAACAGTACTAGTCATATGATGGTTAGTTTGTATTGCAATTAGAAATGAAACATATCAGGCTAGATTATGCCATATTTGAATTGATCATGATGTCTAAGTCTCATTTTTATGATAGACAGCCAATAAGTGCAATAGTGATACCATTTCAGTCTCATATTGTTAGGTGTTAATGTAAAGTCATTTTTATTTCATTGTCATAATAGTGATACCTATTACAATTGTGGATCTTCCTGTAAAGAGAGGCCGGATCTCCATTTACTCAGCGTTCATGAAATGAGTCTAAAAGCAAAAGGTTTTGTACTTTGTATCTGTGAGCTTGTGACAAGTATGCAATAGTACTTGGGCACCATTCTTGCTTGGTGCAAGGAGCCAAGAATTAAGTTCCAGGTTGTCTGTGATGATCATTTGCACCATGATCAGCATAATTAGAAAACTTGGTCAGTTCTTTTAGAAGGTCATAAAGTTTTTTTTACCAATTTCCTGCTGTTTATTGATTCCCATATGCAGCATTTCATTTCAAAATTGGGAATTCTGTAACTGCTGCATCATTTTAGTCAAAATTGCTTCTACTGGCACTAGCACTGTTGGAATCTAGCTGTTGACCTGTAAGGAATAATGCCCATTCAGGCATTTAGCAATGCCAAACGGGTATCATAGGCTTCTAGTTTCCACAGCTGTGCATAGCTGCATGCCAGTGTGTAGGTATGATTATTAGAGAAATGCACGGACAGAATTTCTCCTATTCTGATTTGGGACCATCCTTCGCGCCTTGCTCCTTGTAATGCCAAAAAGGAACGATGGTGGTTTCATGAGACTGGTTACTTCTGGAATGAAGAAAAATGTGGCAAACACCAATTTTTATTGTTGAGGAAAAATGAACGGTGGGTACTGATCCTGCCAAGAGGTGCTTGCCTGTCTCTTTCCATGTCCTTCCTTTTTCATCCTTCTGAGGATAGAAGCACAACCTGATAACCATGGACCATAATATCTTCCTTTTTGGGCTCAGGGAGAGGTAAGCATGTTATCACACTTGTGTTAGAAAACTGCACATAATTAAGCGCATTAACACCCTAGCAGAATTGTTTTTCAGGTCTATAAAGCCTATGCTACCTACAAGATCTATCCATGCAGTCAACCGCAGCAGAGAAGCTGATACAACATTGAGATCTCTCTGTGAATTTTCAAACAATACACACATGCAAATAGGGACAAGAGTCCAAAATTCTTGCAAAATACAAACACAAGTTGCATGATTGGCTTGCCAAAAACCCAAGGGCAGCACAAATGTCTAACAAACAGATAATAATATCAATATATATTAGGTAGGCAACTTGCGCAAGTGTGCCTTTGTCTCTTCCTACCCAGCCTTTATTCAACAGGGTATGGTTTCTTACCCAGCAAAACCTTCAAGCATGACGGTGTAGGTTGCCAATCAGAACACTCTGGATTGCATATTCACATTACTTTTTCTACCACTTGATAAAAAAGTATTATCTTGTGTCTTGTTGGTAATCTTAATGTATTTGTACTACAGTGCTTGGAATAGAGCCATGGACACAGGAAATGCTGAAAATTAAACTATAGCTGCTGTCTTTGTTAGTTTGTTGTGACGGAAACCGGCAGTAAGCCTGCTGGTCCATAAAAAGCCTGACATGCACTGTGCTGTGTGAATGCCTAGAAGATAATTATTGGGCATAATAAAATTTTCTGCTGGCAACTCTGTCAACATCACAGCTACTGTTTCCTCCTTTCTTTCCTGCCCATTTCCTTAGTTATATAACATGCAGCACTTCGCCATGTTTGGTTATTACATGCTCGTGCATGAATGCTCCTGCATGCTGCTATTAGACAGGGAGGTGATCTCTTCCTTGTGTCTACTACAACATGGGAGAAAACAGAAAGGTGAGACAAGTGAACAGGCATGCACCTAACTACTTGTTTCTCGTCTCAGTAGCAGAGTCGAAGCATATAACATCTTCTCTTCTTGTTCTAGATCATCCTGCCAAGGTTAGTAACAAGCAAGCTACTGCACCGCCAACAGCTGCATGTTCATGGATCTGCCGCCGAGGTTTCGAGCGTAGTGGATGAAAACTTGGGAAAGAGCCCCTTGAATGGACAGGATACATCTGTATACAGGTAACTTGCACTACCTCATATTTCAGCACTTCGAGCTTGTTCCTACTTCATAGCATGGTATTTCTGATCTTTTGTTTCTTTTTGGCGTAAGAAGGGTGTTTGCTAGTACCTGGAACGTCGGTGGCATTGCACCATCTGATAATTTGGACTTGGAGGATTGGTTGGATACAAGGGTCAACACTTATGACATCTATGTTCTAGGGTAGCCTGTTCAGTTCAACCTGATAACTCATCTGCTGTACAAGTGAAGTGATGTTTTGTTCCTTCTGAATAAGATTTGTTCTGATGGTGCTGTAGGTTCCAGGAGATAGTGCCACTCAATGCAAGAAATGTACTTGGTCCTACAAAGAGTTGTATATCTGCAAAGTGGAACTCGCTAATTGGGGAGGCGCTCAACATTAGCGAAAGAAAAGAAGTGAAGTTGAGCCAAGAATCCACAAATAGCAGCGCTATGGAGGGTTCTATGCAGGGAGAAGGCTTCAGATGCATCAGGAGCAAGCAGATGGTTGGCATCTTTACTTCAGTATGGGTGCGAAGCAACCTTAGGCCATTCATTCACCATCTAGATGTGTCATGCATTGGTTCCGGTATCATGGGCTGCCTAGGGAACAAGGTAACCATAAGATGCATACAGATTACAGAAGCACATATGATCTATATATGCAAATGATATGACCATGCACGTGGATGTGTGGATTTCAGGGTTCTGTTTCGATCCGATTTGTGTTGCATGAGACGAGCTTTTGCTTCGTTTGTTGTCACCTGGCCTCAGGTGGTAAGGAAGGGGATGTGCTGCTGAGGAATTTGGATGTCGCGGACATACTTACTAGGACATGGTTCCCTGGTCACGCAACTCGGAAATTGCCAGAGAAGATCCTTGAGCATGAGTAGGTGTACATCAGCTCAGCAACCTCATACTTGTTTCAGTCTTCTAGTTTTGGTCAACTAGTCAACATATCAGCTTTTTTAGGATTTCTACGAGAAGTCAATAACAGTGCCTAAGCATCTTCTAGAGCATGGATTCTATCAAATACTAACCATTATAAGTGATCTTTGAACGTAGGATTAGATTCTGATTTTTATGTAATGATTATGTTCTTTATTTCTTAGTTTGATGTAACATGTTTATAAATTTCTCTAAACCTACCTTGTCTCCTCTGTAAATGAAAACGAAGGGGGGGTATCCCAGCTGAGAATAAGAATCTGGTGAGGTACCGAAATGCCATCGTCCGTGATTGGCATGCATCACATCTTTCTGGCCGGTTTATCCGAACAATTTGTTTACGTACTCCTGCATTTTCTTTCCCATTTGTGCAGTCAAGTAGTTTTGCTGGGTGACTTGAATTATAGGATATCTTTGGAGGAGGCCGAGACGAGGTCACTGGTGAAAGCCAAGAACTGGGCCATCTTGTTAGAAAACGATCAGGTACTTCTTCGTCAATGTAAGCTCAACTTGTCAGCTAAATCCATTTCCTGAAGATATGTCTAAACGACGTGGTGTTTCTCTCATTCAATCCTAGCTACTGTTTGAGTTCTCAAGGGGCCGGCATTTCCAGGGATGGCAAGAAGGGTTGATCACTTTCTCCCCCACCTACAAGTACCGGCCCAACTCTGATCAGTATTACTGGTGCTTCGATGGTGCCCGGGGCGAGAAGAAGCGTGCGCCAGCATGGTCAGCTGAACAGTTCTACACATCTTTCTTTCTCGACTACACGCAAAAAATTGTATGTTTTGCATTAAGCAATAGAAATCTCAACCAAGGCGCCCGCAGCCACAAAGTCTTATTACACTGAATTCTGTAGATGGCGTGATTTTGTTGAGTAGTGAACGCGACCTTACAATGGGGTGTTTAACTTTGTGCAGGTGCGATCGTATTCTGTGGCGAGGCAAGGGACTGAAGCAAGTCCATTACGAGACGTGCAACTACAGGTTATCCGATCACCGGCCGGTGAGAGCGGTTTTCCACGCCGAATGCGATGTATCAGAGGGAGAGTGCAGAAGTAAACGATCGGACCAGAATCTATACTGAACTCAGCAAGCGACTGGCACGGATGCAGTGCCGAATCAAAGAATGGACGGGAGATCGGACCATGCGAGTAACCAAGAAGAAATTTCTTCTCAGACGAATATGAAATTGTTTCCCTCGAGAGGATGAGAATTTTCTGAACGCTGAATGGTACTTGGTACAGTGTAACAGGTTCAGAGAAGTGCAGATTTTCCGTTTATTCTATTATTAGTGAAGCCGTTCAAATTCTTTTTTCTCGTTTAGAAATCGATGTCTGTGTATTATTCTTCTCTAAAATTGGCATATGTATATCTTGTTGCTTAAAAGCTTAGAGGTTCGAGTTAAAAGAACAAGGGTTCAATGTCTAGGTGTCCCAACACTAACACGTGTCAAGCACTCAAGCTGTAGCTGGTTAACACTTAACGACAATATTAAACTTGCATGGTGGAATTATTACTCGGGGAAATCTGAACCACTAACTTGATATAGTAGAAAAAAAAAAGTCGTCCTGCTGTCTAGAGACAATTCAAACAGTGGAGGATACATGATTTTGCTACTTGATTGGCCTAATGTGCGAATACCAATATCTGTGGCGTCTATTTGCTCAAACATTTCGTGCTCGTATCAACTCGCAAAACGTAGCATGATGCTACGTTTTGCGAGTTGATTGGTATATATAATTTCAATTTTAGTTCATGGTCCTTTTACTAAAAGCAGAACCCAGAGCCTGCAACAGCCGTCAACCGCTATCGTGACGACTCACGAGCAACTTGTCAGCGTGGGTGCGGAACGATTGATCAGCGTGATGTAACAACAACGAAAGGTGTGAAATGCACTAGAGCTCACAACCTCAACTTTTACAGCTCGGTTAGTTACTTGTGCT
Organism: Alloteropsis semialata; assembly: GCA_004135705.1. NCBI lineage: Eukaryota > Viridiplantae > Streptophyta > Magnoliopsida > Poales > Poaceae > Alloteropsis > Alloteropsis semialata. Next base: position 31,537,296 of record CM014271.1, read on the forward strand.
CATTTTTCTAGACTTAATACTACAAGGTGTCATTTTCTTGTCTTGTGTCTTGTGTGGATAGGCTGAGTACGTGTGTGTATTTACACGTCTGCATCTTTGCTAATTTTACATGCTGATTCATTCGTGTGTACATTTACACGCTGATTTTAATCCGATGGGTCGCTAAAGCTAGCTCAATTGGCAATTGGTTGGTTAAGATAAGCAACAACACTGATGTTACTGTCAAAAAAGTGAACATCATATAAATATGCTGAGGTAACTTTCCTTTTTTTTAACAAAAAATCCAATGTTTGATTTGCTGGGGTGTTGTTGACGCCTGATCTGGTCAACACACCGAGATTGCACTAGAACGTGCGAGATCCGCAACGGATCGATCAACTGCAGCAGGCCCAGGCGAAACCGGTGAAACCGGTTTGAGGATCCGGTGAAACCGGTTCCTCGGGATCTGCTGCGTAGACCTAAGATCGCCGGCCCGGGAGGGACCCCGTCAGGGCAGGCGCGCCTAGGGTTTCTCTGAGATCGGCAGGCCACTCAGAGCGCCGTAAAACGCCGTAGAGACGAAGAACGAACAGAATTAGGGTTGGAAAAGCTAGGGTTTAGAGAATGACAAAAAGTAAAGGTAATAAGTGTTTTGATCGATTGGATAACCCTCAATCGGCCGTGACCCTTCATATTTATAGGGTGGGGAGGTCGTACCCCGCAAGGAAAGTCCTATTACAACTCGGATCTACAAAAGAGTCCAATCCTACTAGGACTCGGGGAAAACCGGTTCCACCGGTTCCCAAAACCGGTTCCACCGGTCTGGCTGTCAGACGGGTAACAGTGGACCAAACCGGTTCCACCGGTTTGAGAATCCGGTTCCACCGGTTCTTCCTGCCTTGCTGTCCTTGTGCCAATTTTGATCGCCAACATATGCCCCCCTGTTTTTTGGTAAAGCTTGCGTACCAGAAAACATTTTAGCACAAGAAAACACTCCTGAGGGCGATGTTAAACAGAATTCATCGGCCTTTTTATTCTAAGGGCGATATTTAAGACTATCGGCCATATAAATCAAGCTCATTGCCAATCACTTGGATAATATTGCTTTAAGTACCTTCCATTAAGAGCTCTTGGCAGCTGCTGACCTTGCAAAGTCTCCACCATATAAGAATTACCGAAGATCACTCTAGTCACCTTGTATGGACCTTCCCAACTTGGAGACCATTTACCAAACTTGTTACTCTTCGATCCTATAGGCAGAATTGTCTTCCAAACGAGATCACCAACCTGAAAAGACTTTTGTTTTACCTTCTTATTATAAGCCTTAGCAACTCGAATTTTGTCCTTCTCAATTTCCTTCAAGGCCTTCAATCGCTTGTCGGTCACTTCATCAATATTGTCCATCATCAAGTTATGATAATCAATAGCATCAAGATCATTTTGCTTAGCTAACCGATAAGCATTCAAATTCATTTTAACAGGCAAAACAGTTTCTTGACCATATACAAGCTCAAAAGGAGTAACCTTAGTAGCACCATGTCTAGATATACGATGAGCCCACAAAGCTTCAGATAAAACCTCATGCCACCTTCTAGGATTCTCCTCTATTTTCTTTTTAATTAACTTGATCAAGATCTTATTACTAGACTCGGCTTGACCATTAGCCTGAGCGTAGTATGGAGATGAATTGAGCAATTTAATACCATACATATCAACAAACTCACGAACTTCCTTTGATATAAATGAAGTGCCTTGATCAGTAGTCAAAGTTTGTGGGATGCCAAATCTATGAATAATATGTTCAGTAATAAACTCAATTACCTCCCGATGTGTCATGTTTTTCAAAGGTACCGCTTCGGTCCACTTGGTAAAATAATCAGTAGCCACCAACACGAAGCGATGTCCCTTTGATGAAGGAGGATGAATCTGCCCAACAAAGTCCAATCCCCATCCTCGAAAAGGCCAAGGTTTGATAATAGGATGCAATAAAGCTGCTGGAACCATCTGAATATTTCCAAACCTTTGACACTCTTCACATCCTTTGTAGTACCGAAAACAATCAGCTATCATATTAGGCCAATAAAAACAAGCTCTCCTCAAAAGCCACTTCATCTTAGGAGCCGATTGATGTGTACCACAAATACCTTCATGAACTTCACCCATTGCAATCTTAGCTTGACCAGAATCCAAACACTTTAACAATAAATCTTCAGCCGTCCGACGATATAATTCACCATCAACCAAAATAAATTTAAATGCCCATCGTCGGACTTTTCTGTCAACTTTATGATTAGGATTCTGCAAATATTCAACAATAGGTGTTCTCCAATCAGTAACTTCGTCCTCATTAATTTTTGATTGCTCATGGACCGAATTACTGCTATCAGCGGATAAACCGGTTTCTCCGGTTCCAAAAGCGGTTGTACCGGAATTTCCGGTGGAACCGGTTCCTAGATCCGGTGAAACCGGTTCTTCCTGGGCAGATGTCTCGGCTATGCAAAGTGTCGGCTTTCTTTCATAAAAATTTCTTTTCTGAACATCATAGCCAGATGCTTGCTGAGCCAGAGCATTTGCCCTTGGATTCTCATCTCTTGAAACATGATATATAGAAAATTCATCAAATTTTGCAATCATGTCCAAACATTTATCAAGATATGTATTTAAAAGACCATCAAAGCATTGGTACACTTTATTAACTTGCTGTACAATCAGCAGAGAATCACCAAATGCTTCCACATGTTTTACTCCCATGTCATGCAAAATTTCTAGTCCAAATAATAAAGCTTCATATTCGGCTTGATTATTAGTGCAATCATTTTATAATCGGTTAAGAGCTTCAAATTCAGCACCACTCGGTGATATAAAAATAATACCAACGCCACAACCACTCTTACAAACCGATCCATCAAAATGCAACTTCCATGGGGTAAAAGTAATATAACCGATATCTAGATCATTATCATTAATGCTATGCTCAACAATAAAATCAGCAACAATTTGGCCTTTCATTGATTTTAAAGGTTCACAAGCCAAATCATATTCAATAAGAGCATAAGCCCATTTACCAATTCTACCACTTAAAATTGGTCTATGCAACATGTATTTAATAATATCGGTTTGACAAGCCACTATGCAAGTATTGGATAATAAATAATGCCTCATCTTGGTACAAGCATAATATAATGATAAGCAAAGCTTTTCAATAAATATATACCTTGTTTCGGCATCCAATAATCGACGACTTGCATAGGTAATAATGTGTTCCTTTCCTTCGGTTTCTTGAGTCAAAACAGCTCCAATTACTTGATCTTCAGCAGCCACATATAATTTAAATGGAATTCCTCTCCTAGGAGCTTTCATGACCGGCGGCGAAGACAAGTAATATTTAATCTTCTCAAAAGCTTCTTGCTGTTTTGCCCCCCAAGTAAATTCGGCTTCATCTTTTAACCGAAGAATAGGAGTAAAAGCATTAACCTTCCCAGACAAGTTACAAATAAATCTTCTCAAGTAATTCACCTTGCCCAAGAATTTCTGCAAATCCTTCTTGCATGTAGGAGCTTTAATCTTCTTAATAATATCAATCTTCTTAGGATCTATCTCTATGCCATTCTCATGAATAATAAAGCCTAAAAACTTTCCAGCCGACACACCAAATGCACATTTAAGTGGGTTCATCTTTAATCCATATCGACGCATTCTTTCAAAAGCAAGTCTTAAATCAGCTAAATGAGGATTTAAACCAGCCGATTTAACAACAATATCATCGATATAAACTTCTATGATTAAACCAAGCAAGTCATGAAAAATTAAATTCATTGCCCTTTGGTAAGTAGCACCAGCATTTTTTAAACCAAAGGTCATGACTACCCACTCAAATAATCCAACAAAACCTGGACATATAAAAGCCATTTTGGAAATATCCTCTTCGGCCATGAATATTTGATTGTAACCAGCATTACCATCAAGAAAACTAATAACTTTATGTCCAGAAGCATCATTAATAAGCATGTCGGCTATAGGCATAGGATATTCATCTTTAGGAGTAGCTCTATTAAGATTTCTAAAATCAATACAAACTCTGAGCTTACCAGAATCCTTTTTCTCAACAGGCACAATATTAGATAACCATTCAGCATAACGACAAGGCCTAATAAAATTTGCATCCAACAACCGATTAATTTCTTCTTTAATTCGGTCATACATATTAGGATTGAAACGCCTAGCAGATTGTTTAGAAGGCCTAAAACCAGGCTTAATAGGTAGCCGATGTTCAACTAACTCGCGGCTTAAACCAGGCATCTCTTGATAATTCCATGCAAAACAATCAACATATTCTTTCAACAGCTCGATTAATTCAGCTTTATAATCAGCTTTCAAATTTTTGTTTACAAACGTCGGCCTAGGTACAGTGCCATCACCAATATCAATCTCCTCTAAGGGATCAGCCGACGTAAAGTCTTGTCCTAATTTACTCATATCATCAAAATCTTCAATAGCTTCACACATATCGTTCTTTTGTGCCCGATAGTGCTCAAGTCTCTGCTGCAACCATTCTGAACTATTCATTAATTCAAATCAAATGGTTTAGCCGATACTCAACCGGCTTTAGAACAGCAGGCACGAAGCCATCTCTAGTACAACTGATCATCTCATAATCAGAAATATCTAAACCTGTCAAGCACTTAACATGATCATGCATAGACATGGTAGAACCATCAGCCACTGCAACACAAGCCGATGTGTCTCCATGCACAACCTCAATGTCTTCGTCTACCCATTGAATAAGAAATTGATGCAAACTAGAAGGTACACATCTATTTGCATGAATCCAATCACGACCCAATATTAAATTGAAGTTACCTTGGGTCTCGACGACGAAGAAAGCGGTAGCCAACGTCTTGCTCCCAACGGTGAGCTCCATAGAAGCAACACCCTTAGCACTCATAGGCTCGCCTCCTCCCACACCGCTGATAGTCATGTTGGTCTTGATCAGCTCATCATCAAGTCCACCAAGCTTCTTGAACACAGCATAAGGCATCAAATTGACAATCGCCCCGGTGTCAACAAGCATCCTTGAAATCGGCTTACCATTGATATGTCCCTTCATGTACAGCGCCTTCAAGTGATTTTCAGAATCCTTTGGCCTTTTAAATATAGCTTCTTTCGGGCCAAAGTCTAAATGAGCGATCTCATCCTCCGGAATAATATAATAATCCGAAGATAGGTGCACCACATTAGCATCAACATTCATATGTTCAGGTGACGACCCATAATCAACTAGCTGTTCATCGTCCATGTGCTGGGAATCCGATGACAACCTCTGATCAAACGCAGGAGTAACAGAAATTTCAGAGGCAATTCGAGATGAACCTGGATCAGCAGAAACCGGTTCCACCGGTTTCAGAACCGGTTCCACCGGTTCTGATGCAACAGTGGACGGCGACGGGGGTAGAACCGGTTCCACCGGTTTTGAATCCGGTTCCACCGGATTTTGCCCTGTAGCTTCGGTCTTCTTCCACCCCTTGCCTGGAGGAATCATCGGCCTGTATTTGTTGAAGTGCTCCTCCCTCTGCTTCTCCAATGCCTTCTCTTTCTGGTCCTGAAAGCGAAGTCGCTGCAACTTCCTCTTTTGTGTTCGTGTCAAACCTGGAGGACACCATCTAGGCATAAGGTATTTAGCTCTATCAATTTCAACCTTCTTACCCACATCAGGCTCTGCAGCAACGTTCTCCTGGACTGATGGCTTGACTTCATCACCAATTATCACAGGCATCTTGTCATCGTCCTTCAAATTTATTTGGAAGTCACCAATCTGGATGATGTCAGCAGCAGTAGTTCTCCCCTGATCGACCTCCATCTTCTGAATAACTTCCTCCATCTTCTTAGGCTGATAAACTTGCTTGGGAGGAGAAGGCTGTTTTTTCTGGGGAAACCGGTTTAACCGATTTACAGAACCGGTTTCACCGGTTTGAGGTGACATGTCCCAACCTGATCGACGAAGAGCCGAACGGTTATCCACCAACCTCTCATGTGCAGGAACTCTGTTATTACCTCATCCTGGATGAAAAGAAGGATACTGCGCAGGGTAATAAGGCATATTCATCCCATTGTGATCCCATGTCGGATATTGATAATTGTAGTACGGAGGCATCCACGGCATGTTCTGACATTGATTCTGTTGGGAATAGAAACTTGCATCACCACCCTTCCACCTGTTATTCGCCCTTGGAGGCGAAATTGGCTTCTCTTGGCGCGGAGGTGACCTCTTTCTCTTTTTTGCCGGCCAATCATCTTCAACTGGCCTTTGATTTGCATATTTGGAAAACAACTGGTCATAGGTCACTTTTGGCTTTGCAACTTTGCCCTGATCCTTGGCCACATTGATTTTCCAGGTTCCAATCTCCGGACGCTTAGGCTTCAACATTTTCTGGCGCTCCTGAGTAGAACCGGTGGAACCGGTTTCAGGAACCGGTAAAACCGGTTTGTCCTGTACAGGCTCAAACGGTTTCTTTGATGATCCTTGCCCCTCGAGATCCGTGACTCTTGCAGTGATCTTGAATGTCTCTCTGCCATTGGGGGTCTTCTCACACACCACTTCCCTGATAATTGATTTTCCCTTCAGATTTTCAGGTTTTGGCTTCTCATCACCCACAACAATATTTTTTCCTTTAGTTGATTCGACTTGATGCGGCCGAATCAGAACTTTAGGAGCTTGCATCTCAAGGGTGTTGACAGGGAAAGGCTCTTTATCCACCTGCATCTCATGTAGTGTCAAACGTCCTTCATTCAAGGCCGATTGCACCTGTCGACGGAAAACATTGCAATCATTAGTGGCATGCGAAAAAGAATTATGCAACTTGTAATATGCCCGCCTTTTGAGTTCTTCAAGTGGAGGAATAGTATGAGACATTTTAATGTTTCCATTTTTCAATAATTCATCAGAAATACGATCACATTTAGAAACATCAAAAGTAAATCGCACTTCTTCTTTCCGATTCTTTTGAATTGGCTTAAGAGATGGACAAGTGTACGATTTATTCTTAGAAGGCCATATAAGTTCAGCAACATACACATCTTCCTCATCGTCCGAACTACTAGAATCATAAGTAACAACATGAACATTGGAACGATGAGTCTTATATGTATCCTTACTATTTTTAATTCGGTTTTCAGCAACTAAAGCTCTTATTTGCACTTGATTAACCGAAAAATGTTCAAAGCCTTCTATCTTTTCTTTAAGAGAAGATCTCAAACCATTAAAAGAAACATCAGCAAGATCTCTTTCAGAAAGTGACAAATTAAAACATCGGTTTCTAGTTTCTTTAAATCGTTTAAAATAATCAACAACAGATTCATCTCTCTGTTGTTTAACCGATGTTAAATCTGCTAATTTCAACTGAACACTCCCACTATAAAAATGATCATGAAACTTTTGCTCTAATTGATTCCATGAATTAATTGAGCCGGGAGTTAATGAAGAAAACCAAGAGAAAGCCGTTCCAGTCAAAGATAAAGAAAATAAACGAACTTTCAAAGCATCATTAGAACTAGCTTCTCCTAGTTGAGCAATATATTGGCTAACATGTTCCCAAGTGGTTTTACTATCATCACCATTGAATTTTACAAAATCAGGAACACGCCAATTATTGGGGTAAGCTACAGCATCAAAATTAGCAGAATATGGTTTTTGATATAATCTAGAATTACCCATATCAATGCCAAGCTTATCCTGCATCATAGTAGCTAACTCGTCCTTCATTTTATAAAATTCAGTATATAAATTTGAACGAGTTAGATCAGATTGCGCTGTGGCTGTATTTTGAACTGGAACAACATGAGGCATGCTAGTAGAACTTGCCGCAAATATTGATCATATACATCATTAGGAACCCCGCTAGAATTAATGTTTTGATTAGGTATAGGGGGTGATGTATAAGCACGTGTTCTAATGTAAGCAGACCCATTAACAGCCTCTGGATTTCGGTTAGTGACCACCGAAACAGGAGCTGTGACGTGTGGAACAAGCTGCTGTCCAACCTGAGCAGCAGAACCGGTTCCACCGGTTTCTGTAACCGGTTTCACCGAGGCTGGCGAAACATGCACTGGCGGCGGTACCTGTCCTGGATAAAAATTTGCCGGCATACCATACAGAGGGTTTTCAGGTGCTTTTCCTGGTGTAGCCGACACGCTAGCATGCATATCCTCATGTTGCATAGGTGGTAAATTTTGTGTATAAACAGAAGACTCTACCAATTTACCAATCTTATCTAATCTACCTGCAAGTGAGCATACTAATTCTTCAGTATGTGAAAACGCAGCACTAAGCTCTTCATTAGATTTAGGAACAGAAGTTTCGGGTGGGTGTATCGTTACCGGAGGGATTTCTTCCACCTTCTGATCCTTCATCATGAACGCCGGCATCATGAAGTCTTGAGTTCTTGTCACCTTGCCGTGGCGATCCTTCTTGAGCCCCATCAAGAATTGAGTCTTGAAGAATTCCTGGGCCGCTTCAAACTTCAGGCGTTCCTCATCGCTGATCTCCTCAATGGAGGGAACAACGATGTTGTCCTTGTCAAGATCTGAGATAGATCCCATCTGGCTAGGGTTTGAATAATCGGTTATTAAAACCAAGATTTCCAAATTCCCCAGCGGAGTCGCCAAAAATGTGTTGACGCCTGATCTGGTCAACACACCGAGATTGCACTAGAACGTGCGAGATCCGCAACGGATCGATCAACTGCAGCAGGCCCAGGCGAAACCGGTGAAACCGGTTTGAGAATCCGGTGAAACCGGTTCCTCGGGATCTGCTGCGTAGACCTAAGATCGCCGGCCCGGGAGGGACCCCGTCAGGGCAGGCGCGCCTAGGGTTTCTCTGAGATCGGCAGGCCACTCAGAGCGCCGTAAAACGCCGTAGAGACGAAGAACGAACAGAATTTAGGGTTGGAAAAGCTAGGGTTTGAAGAATGACAAAAAAGTAAAGGTATATTGATTTGATCGATTGGATAACCCTCAATCGGCCGTGACCCTTCATATTTATAGGGTGGGGAGGTCGTACCCCGCAAGGAAAGTCCTATTACAACTCGGATCTACAAAAAGAGTCCAATCCTACTAGGACTCGGGGAAAACCGGTTCCACCGGTTTCCAAACCGGTTCCACCGGTCTGGCTGTCAGACGGGTAACAGTGGACCAAACCGGTTCCACCGGTTCTTCCTGCCTTGCTGTCCTTGTGCCAATTTTGATCGCCAACAGGTGTGCATGCCGCGCACCATACCACTAGCACACGAGCTACGTCCTCATGCTCTAAGTGTGCCTTCATACAACTTTCCTGTACTTGCTATTGCAATGGTGGACGACTAGTCTCTCCTAAAGGTGAAGAAAGAAATGTTTCCATCCCATTCTAGTAACGTTCTCCTAAAGGCGAACAAAGATATTGGCCTATTTTAGTATTCTTTAGCACGTCATACCACACTTTGTTTTAATAAAAAATGATGGACACATGAGGCATAATTGAGTCACAAAATTGCTGCTATTCCTTTCATCCAAGAAAAGAAACCAACTGAAAGGACATTGAAGAGACAGAATTGAGTTCATAATTATGATAGGGAAGCGAGTGAGAAGCTGAAGAAAGAAAAGTTTCGATACCTTTACAAAGATATTGTCTTATTCAGTGATTTTTTAAGCAGGTCACACCACACTTTGTTTCAATAAAAAATGATGAACGAAGGAGGCATAATTGGGTCACAAAATTTGTGTTTCCTTTCATCCAAGAAAAGAAACCAAATTAAAAGGCGATTAAAATGGGAAAACAGAATGAGTTCATACTTATGATGATAGGGAAACGAGTGAAAAAGGCACAAGAGGATACGATCCAATAGTGTCGTCTTTAATTTCGTCGCATTATTATCCATACTTCAGCAATGTTATATCAGCATTACCCACTCCTTATATTATATTATACCCCTTGGGTCACCTAGGAGGGGTGATTAAGGAAGTTACCAAGGTTCTATATGTGGCACTTGTGATTGTTGCACTTGTGCAACGTCACCTATTTTCTCACAGGAGCAGCAAGGCAAAAGTTATTGTCAACTAGGACTGAGATGGACCAGTGTTGCCACTAACATGGTAGTGATCACTGCTTTCAACTGAAAAGAAAACAAATACCGTCAAAAGAATTGAAAAGTAAAAAAAATACCGCTACATAGTTAGATACTTGACCGAGATTGCGACAGCTGGATTATATAGAACAAATGGTCCGAAAGAATGTTACTAAGCTTTGATTGTTGCTGTCTTATCATTCAAGTGTGGGATCAGTTTATTCAAAAGAGAACATTATAGCATTAGCATTTACATATTTGTCAGGAAAGAACCTTGAGCTTATGCATAATTGCATATATATATACCTCCTTTTGCAAATCCAACCCTAGAACCAAGAGTCCAAGGTCCCACACTAGTGTGAACACTAAGGACACAGAACTAGAGATGTTCAAATTTGAGAAAGTATGGCAGATTCTTTTTTGTACGCTGTACCTGTAAATTTCCTTCTTATCTTAATGAAATACTTGCCAAACGCGTTCTTAAAAAAAAAGAATGTATGGCAGAGAATTTAACAGCATCTTCAGAAAAACAGAGACTGTCCAATAGTTGCAAAGCCGACATCATGGACTAATCGACGTTGAGAAGTCACGATGAAGCGTTTCTTTCGCCCTATTCCGACATCACTGTTCTTTGGACCTCAACTTAGCATAAAGTCCCATAGCAAAGTGGATTGACGATGGGCACAAAAGACATGGAGAAAGTTATCTGATTTGACCAGGATTTTTTGGCTCCTCTAGTTTGAGACCACAAAGCAGAGACAACAATATCTGGGACAGGGTGTGCCACAGCCATGAGTTCCTTGTGTGCAGAAGCCTCACAACCATTGATCAAATAAAGCGACTGTACTGAAAGCAGTCCTTTGGTTGACATTTGCTCCTTCTCTGCCTAACATTTTGCAAAAGATGTACAGGTTGAGTGGTTGCCTTCCCTGCTTGCGATCGATGAGAGAGATGTTGTCTTTTACTTGGCCATGGCCCATGGTTCTGCTGACCACGAACTATTGGCTGTGGCAAATCTCTTAGAATTTTGAAATATGTCACTTTGCAGTTAACAAGCTGCATGTTTGAATTTGAAGTGCTCTGCAATGATGAATCTTAATCACACAAGAGCAAAGTATACAAGTATTCTAAATTTACATCTCATGCAACAGCAGAAATTACTGGCGTGCCATGTTTTCCTTTACTTTTTCTCAGAAAACGCAAGAGAGCTGTGCATCATTATATTAAGAAGATAAAAAAGGGAAGAGATCCCATACAACACAAAACACACTCAACACACAAAGACACACCCAGACTCACGCCAGCACACCCACAGCACTATTCCTCAAGATACAGATTCACCCGTGCCTAATTTTTGAACAACGACCATAGGATAATTCTCAGGACCTACTCTCCTAAAGTGGGGGCAGTCAAGAGGGAAATTCCTCGAGCCCCCGCCAGCGACCATAACTTTCGCTCTTCACTGGATATGATTAGAGCGCCATCCATATCAGGAACAGCTCCATCAAATACACATTTGTTTCGTTGGTTCCAAAGTGTCCAGGCCCCAAAGATTATGAGGGAGTTAAGCCCTTGCAGTACGAGGCCACTAGCTTCATTGCTCACTCTTTCCCACCAATCATAGAAAGATACTTCTATGGGCTGGGGGGAGAGGGACTGAAGGCCGACTTGTGAGAGAAATCGGTACCAGTATTCCCTTGCGAAGACACAATGGACAAGGAGGTGATCAATGGTCTCTGTCTCTTGATCGCACATGAGGCAGTGTGCAGGATGAGGGAGATTCCGGCGGGCTAGACACCGCTGTCCAACATCTCTTATGGGCCACTAGCCTGTTTTCCTTTACTTGTACAGTACATTAGGCTTACCAAAATAACAACCAATGTGTTTTAAAAAAAAAATCAAAAGGCGCATTTTCTCCACCCTTTATTTACATAGTACAACAATTGGTCTAACTATTAAAAGCTGCACTCGATGATATACACGAGCACTACTAGATATGCCAGTCATTCGCAACAAGCTGCTACTGCTGAAGGTTGATGGGAAAATGCTGACATATCCACTAGTCTACTACATGTACACAGATTAGGTCAATACATACCAAACTGCATCGGACTGCATGAGTGTACCCCCTCTGCTCTAATTCCTCCAGGCAGTTGTGCAGTTCATCAGTTTGTTGCATAACTGGATGATGAACATGTTTTACTCCTGCTTGCCAGGGGTAGCTGGGCTCAAAGACATCTCAATTTCCTCAAGTGAGCGTCCTTTTGTTTCAACTATGAAATTATACGCGAAAAGTGCAGTGAGCAAGGAAACCCCACCGAAACCTGCATAGACTGCTCCAACCCCAAACTTGTTCACAAGCTCCAGAAAAAACAGCCCCACCAGAAAGTTGCATATCTGAAAACAATGTAATCCTCAAGTTTAGGCTACAGGTCTATACAAGAAAGTACTGGTACACAACATTTTCAATATATCAAGTAAAAATGTTTGAATTCATGCAAGATACTACAAAAAGTATTTTTTTGAGATGGCACATAGGGTAGGAATTTACATACCCAATGTACAGTGAAGCTGAAGCCCATAACTTTTGATCGTGTGCGGGCACTGCTCAGCTCTGGTATAATGATACCTGTAACCGGCCCAGCACCAATGGCAAAAGTAAAAATGTACCTGCAATTATCAACATAAATCTGTTAACAAAAAGAATTCCTATATACCGAACCATTATGAGCAACCGAGCAAGCAAAATTCCTAACCAGCAATCTAGCATTCTGATTCACATTTCAATACGTCTAATTAATTCTTTTATCACATCATGATGCAAAGAATATGCTAGAAAATACTATATTATCCATAAACAATTAAATGGCTTCTATACATTGAGAAATTCAGCAGATGTAATTTCCCTAGATTATAAGCAAGCCTTCTGGTAAATGGAAAACAGCAATAGAAGATCTTGAAAAAACTCTCCAGACACAATTACACAGTACACTCTTCAGTGACCTCCATCAAGAACAGTTGTATCGCACTCAATATGCAAAATAATGTCTTTTATAAAGCTCCCTCAAGTTATTATACTGCAACAAGTGCTCGCCTCTCAAACTTTGGATCTCCGGGCAATAACATATCATCTCCTGTAGATTCAACTACAACAATTTGCTAGAGAAAATAGAAAGTGAAAGTACATACAAAAGAGTTCCAGTGATTGACAAGCTGTGGGCAACTCCTTCATCTAGGGGGAAGCTGATACCATATACTATAAGGAACATTGCGAATGCCTGCAGAAAGAACAAAAAAAAACTATGCTTTAAGGAAAAGAGTAGGCTCATCAACATACAGAACGACATCATTGTTGACTCAATGTATGGATAATCATATGGACATAAATAATGCACTCAGAGTAAACTCTCACACGACAATAAAAATGGAGAGACTTTGCAGAGAAGTAAAAGAAAGTTATCACAGTATTAATACTTTGAAATTGCACATAAGAAGCCCAATTGGTGCGTAACCTTTTTGGGACAGTTCCTAACAAAGCAAAAAAGAGGACAGTATATGAAGCTCTTACTGAGCTGAGATGGGTTCAGGTCTTCAGGATGTTCAGGGAGCTATTACTGTGGCTGTTCTGGCAGAATACTTCAAGTTATGGGATTTGATGCCAGAGGTGATATTACAGCCAGAGGTGGATGATTCTAATAACTGGCAGTTCTCTGCATCAGGAGCATACTCTGCAAGACGGCATATGAGGGGTTCTTAATTGGTGCTATGCAGTTCAGGCCATGGAAGAGAATCTGGAAGAGCTGGGCACCAGGCAAATGCAAGTTCTTCATGTGGTTGGCTGCACACAATAGGTGCTGGACAGCAGACCGCCTGGCAAAAAGAGGATTGCCTCATCCTGAGCGCTGTCCATCGTGTGATCAAGCTGAAGAAACAATTGACCACTTGCTAGTCTCATGCGTTTTCTCCCGGCAAGTGTGGCATAGGATTCTTCAGAGGGTTGGCCTGCAGGACCTATCTCCCCAGCCCGAAGATATCTCATTTGCTGAATGGTGGGCAAGCACTAACAATATAATGGATGGTCAGGCAAAAAAAAGGCACTAACACTGTCATCATTTTGGGACCATGGTCCATTTGGAATCATCGTAACCGGTGTGTATTCGATGGGATTCACCCTAACCTTGAGGGAGTCCTGGTAACAGTGAAAGATGAACTGCACCTTTGGAGTTTGGCTGGAGCTCGGGGAGTATCACATCTCCTTGCTCGAGTGCATACCAATGAGCAAGTTCTTGGTTACTAGTCAAGGGTCAAGCTCATAACAGGCGAGAGAGAGAGAATGGTCTGTGTTCAGCGTGTGTGTGTTGTTGTAAAGGGGGTCCTAGCACCGCCCCCCCTCCCCTCATTCTTGTTAATATAATGATACGCAGTTCTCTTGCGTGTTCGAGAAAAAAGAAAGAAGGCCACATAGTGCATACCATTCCAAGATAGCTCCCAATCAAAAGTTTTTTTCGCCCTTGCTTATCCATTAAATTTGAAGCAACAAGTGCCCCTAAATCCAAAAAAAAAAACATGGTATATGAGTTTATGAGAAAATCACCATATAAAATAACATGGCAACCAAGTTTACTCACCTCCAAAGTTGGTTATTCCAACATATAAGCTTGCTAAAGCACCACTTGTAATACCAACATCACGGAATGTTAATGATGAAAAGTATAGAACACCATTTATTCCAGCAAACTGTTGCAGAAAGAAAAGGGACCCTCCAATCAATGCAACTGCATATACAATATCAACTAAGTTCTTGACCACATGAAGAGAACCACAATAATATAAGCTATCGATATTTCAAGGACTGCATCTCATGTACAGAAATTACAAGGATTTCTGTGTTTAATATTTTTTTCGCACACAGAACAGATAAATAATAGGAAGCTTGTTTCGCCACACAAAAGGAATAGGGCTTGCTTGTTTGCTGTGGCTAGATCACATGAATGCATGAGGACCACAGCAACTTTACAGAAAATAGTGCACAGTAGTATTGGGGAACCTGGGTTCATTTCTGCAGTTCTAGGGGAAATAAGCTCTAACACTATCTAGAGAAAAAGTGCAGAAATTATGTAGACCTAGTGATGCAATCGTGCAAAACAAAAATGCCTCGAATACTATAACATCACATCTCAGACTTCTTCACTAATAAAGTAATAATTCACAATTTAGGGCCCCAGATAACAAACCATACACAAGGCTGTTAAGTATGAATACATCAGATTAATGTCTCAGGGCACAAGCAGACATGTATCAGTAGTTCAACAACCAACTATGCGTGCATGAAAATGTATGAACATGTGCATACCGAGACATGCAACTTGTCATTCTAGGTCATAAACATGATATCATTTAGTTTCCATGAAAGCAGCAATGAGTAAAGTGCCATAAAGAAAGGTATATTCTGATAAATAGAAACACCTCTATTGTGGGGCTCCACCAGAAGTTCTGACCAGCTCGACTGTGAATCGTCATTTGCAACAACAGCTTTGATCTCTTGCATGGACTTATCAACTTCAGAAGGTTCCCAAAGGCTCTCTACAACTTTTCTGGCATCATCAAGCCTTCCAACCTACAATATATGGCTTTCTGATGCCNTGAATAAAAGATGAAACCCCCAAAGTAAGTCAATACCTTGGCAAGCCAGCGCGGACTCTCAACAGCAAATTGCATCCCAACAACAATAAGAAAACCAGGTACACATGCAGCATAAAGCATCGTTCGCCACCTACAAACAGAATAAAGCCTTCAGTAATCCGTTTATACAAAGCATCTGATCAGCAAATAGTTTGCAGAGATACTAGAACCCTAGTCATGGCTTGACTAGATGGTTTCGCCTAACTGATATTTACTACAGTAGGGGTTTCCTCTACTGTTTCCAGTCAGAATAGTTTGCATAGTTTACACCAAAGAATGTGCAATCAATACGATGAACTTCAGGGCTCACCAGGTAACTATATGAAATTCAACTCGTTACATGTGCAGCACACGTCATATACTCATATGTCCTTGATTGTTTGAAGATTTTATTAACATGTTTTGATTTTATTTTTCTACAATGGAGTTGCATGAACAAAAGGTAATGCATCTTCTTTGATGTGCAAGTTGTTAATTTTTCTATGACCATGCCATATCACAGCAGTAAATTTAATCAAATGATGACTTACATCATTAAGATGCAGAAATGCCAACAAGAGATGCCTCACCAATGTGGATCGCTTTCAGAAGGTATCCCCAAAGAAAGTGCAGCAATAATTCCTAGACATGTTCCAATTTGACAGAGAGTCCCCAAAAAACCCCTATATTTTGTTGGAGCAACCTAGAATTGAGCAAGTAAAGGATGAATTGAAAATCGGTATGACAGCAACCACAAGCATAACAGCAATGATCAAATCCAAAATAGCAGATAGTACCTCAGAGATATATAGCGGAACAAGAACAGTATTTACACCAATTCCAATGCCAACAAGGAATCTTCCCAAAAGCATCTCATCCAATGAATCTGCCTGTGCACTGTATGATTGCTTTATACGTAAAAAAAATGGAAGCACATAGTACACTAGTAAACAGAAACTCCATAAATTTAGGAACACAGAACCACTGTGACAGTGAGACTAAATACCTCAGAAGAGCCCCAATAATCAATGGAATACTATCAATTTGAAGGGTCTTTTTACAACCAAATTTATCAACTAGTGCAGATGAGCCTAGGCTCCCAAAAAATGCACCAACAATAAATATGCTGACCACAAGACCTTGGAGGAACGGATTTCCTTGAAAACCAAGCTCTTGTGCAATATCCTCTATTGGACCATTCATGACCCTGCAACAATATCATGCACCCATACATCAGTTGGACGCTTAACAGAAAGCTGTAGCATGGAGCAGGCCACTATGGAGTCAAAGTGTCAAACAAATATAATTCAGGGGGTGTTTAGTTCCTTGCATTTTGCAAAATGTGCATTGGGCCGCATGCACAGAGAGAAAAAGTGCATTGGGAAGCGCGTATTTTGCAAAATGGGATGGCGAGGGGGTGAACTAAACACCCCCTCAGGATACCTTCCAAGTCCAGTTTTGACATAATTGTCATATACAGCTAGTAGTGCAGGTGACTGAAAATATTGCTATCCAAATTGTCTTAATTAACATAGATGTGGCCATTTAGGGAACAGTCATGCTCGAGTCTAATGTCATGCAGTGAGCACAATGAGCATCGGTACTTTGCAACCAGTTTAGACAGCTAATCAAAGATATACAAGTCCCAGTCCGAGACACGAGTGGCAGATTCGAAGGAAGGAGAACTGATTCAGTTGCAGGTGAACTGAAGGATCACGCACCCAATGTGGTAGCCGAAGAGGAAGTTGGCCATGGACGCGGTGAGCACGTGCGGGAACACCCTGAGCCACCCGAGATCAGCGCCACCGCCTCCGCCGCCACCACCGTCACCTCCCGCTGAACCCGCATCAAGGCCTGTCGCGGAGAACGAACGCTCATTTCAAGCACCAGCAGCGCCACCAGCACAAGCAGGCCAGAAACAGCAGGCTGCTACCCCACCTGAGATGAAGTCCGGCGCAGGAGGCGTGGAGGACGGCTGTGGAGTGCTCTCGACAGCCGCGAGACGCTGCGGCCAGAGCTCGAGGCGCCGCGGCAGGGCGCGGAGCGCGGCGGCCCGGATCGCGGCCGGGCGCGCGAGGCGGGAGCCGCGGGACGGCCCGAGCCGCGGCCGCGGCGCGGGGGAGACGGGCACGACCAGCAGCGCCGCGACGGCGGCAAGGTGGGGCGACATCGCGGAGGGGAACGGAAGGGGCAATTCGTCGAGCAGGTGGCAGGCGCGGCCGGCAAAGAAGGCGGGCGCGCGTGGAGAGGAGAGCGCGCGGCGAATTGGGCCCGCATTTGCGGCTGATTTTTTCTCCCCGTCCGATTTCAAAGCCCGGTCCGTGATCCGGAGCATGACACGTGTCAGACTATCCGTTCTCTGGCTGCATTCTGTCTTTCACAAACTAGAACTTTTGGCGCGCTTTGCGCGCAGAGTATTATATATAGAGTTGCTCGATTATAGATAAGAATATGCTGATCAGAAAATATATAACAATTTCACTGACATTCGTTATAGTGTAGAGCTAGATCTCTCTATCAAAATACGAAGCAATAAATATTTTCGAAAAAAGTTATGTATCAGTAAAAAAAACAAAGCCTTGCTTATGGAACACATCTTGTTCTTGTCAAATCATCCAAGTTCCGAAATCATTCTCCTATTACATGCATAGCATCCAGAGTATAGTCATAACAATATTGGATGTGGGAAGTTCAAGAAACAATAAGTATTCTAGATCGTAGTTCATAAAAATTAATAAAAAATTTAAGCAACAACAGGTTTCCAAGGAAAATAGACTTAGCATAGGCCATTGGTGATTTTGGTGATTGTATGGCAATATAACCTTTGGGAGTAATAAATTTTTGTAGTATACAAGGATTTGGTCTCACGGATGCAAGGTAATGGATTTTGGGTGAACAAACACCTAAAATAAGGTTAAGATGACATCATTAAGACATGAGAATACCTTTAAGAACCTAAGGCATCATGCAAGTCAAACCCAAAGAAGAAAATGTGAATAAATAAAGTAAAATAAAGAAACATGAGCACATACTATTGCTACGGTACAGTGTTGTGAGCACAACAATAGCCGGTCAATTGTTGTTGTGCTAGAACAACAATAGTTGGTCCATTGCTGAGGTGCTAGCATAGCAATAGTGTGTGGTGCTAAGGCAAACAACTATCTTGGCACCGAGTATTGCGGTGCACATAACAATAGTCGGTGGTTGTCACTTGTGTTGTGGATAGTCCTCCTGCCTATCACGGAGGTTGCTCACCATGGAGCTTTTGTCCTAGTGCAAGGCACTTCCCAAAAAGGGACTCCAACGTGCATTAGGGGGAAGTTAGCCATTTTCTGATACCTCTGGAAAAATCGCGGCGCCGAGAGTTTGCATTATCTACCCTTTACACTTCTGCATTTACATTGTGCCATTTACATTCCGAGTTTACTTTTCCTAGAACAAATGAACAATAGCTGAATCGAGGTGCTGGGTGATTTTAAGAAACCAAAGTTTATTTGTAACAATACCTAAGAACGATATCCAAAAGTGCGGGTTAATTTTTGAAAAATAGGAAGGCCGTTTTACAATTTAGCTGAGAGTACAGGTGGCACTCCCGGAGGGGCACTGCGGGGCGTTGAGTGCTCTGGTGCGCGGAAGGTCTAGGAGCCTTTAAGAAACCCCGACTATGGACTGGGTGAAAATGTATATGATTGTACAAAATTTACATAATATTGTTTCATTGATTAGTAGAAATATTGCATAGACTGTATGACTATTAATATATTACAAAGAATAATAAAGTGTTTTTATGCTACCATGTCTTATTGATCTTGTAAATAATTAACCTATGACGGATAATGAGGCATAATACAAATTAGATACATACATAAATAAATATATGAGCATATCCTCTTTGTGTATAAATAAACCAATATGCTAAGACGGTAAAGATCCAAGCTTCTTGGACACCTCTATATTTGTGGTGCATTTTTCATGAAACATTTGAATGGAATTTAATTAAGTTTGAATTTCTAGAATATAAATAAATTTTTAAATCTTTTTAATATACTAATCCATTTTGGGCCCTAGCCTTCTCAACTCATTACCTCTATCTCCCCGTATCTTTTGTTTACACCAGGCCAGCACGGTGCACGGTCACTTCCATGGAGGCCAACTTGGCTCAAGTCAGCCAGCACCTCTGCCTCTGCCATCATGCTCCTCTTTTTCGCGTGCGTACCTGCAGCGCTACTGGGCTGGATGAACGCTGGCCCACTGTGGTGCTTTTTTTCTTTGGCGAGGTAAACGGAGAAGCGCCTCAACAGTTCGATGGAAGATATTTTTCATCGGACCCCTAATAGGACAAAGCGCTAAGGAGACAACAAAGCCAAATCTTGAAATCTACCATCTAACGGTGAATTTCGTTTTACCTACGTGGCCACACTGCGCATATGCACCGAGCTTCGGGGCTCTAATATATAGAAAAATATTGTAACTATAGAAAAAAAAGATGCCTAGATGCTTCTAACAAATTTTTGTGGAATTAAACACCTAATTAAGCCAATTCACCCCATATGCTTATTCCTAGCTAGTGTGACTATCTAGTCGATAAAAGGAGTTTTGCAACCTAGTTTCAATGCTAGTCTAGCATGGCAATTCTAGGAATATAAATGCGAAAATGTAAATTGCCAAAAGTAAAGAGAGAGTTAGAAGGCCGGATTTTTTCCCGAGGTATCGAAGAGTCGGCGCTCTCCCCTAGTCCTTGTTGGAGCACCCAACACAAGAGTGTTGCTCCCTCTTGATACAACACGAGGATCAAGTGCTCTCTAGTGGATGTCGATTGTCCCCTCCGGAACGGCGAACTCCAAACGTCGTGTACACCTTCTTGGGCCTCTCACAAGACGCCTCCTTGAGAGATCACCAAGAACACTACCACCAAGCCATCTAGGTGATGCCGATCAACAGGAGTAACAAGCAATAGCTTCACTTGACCTGCACAAGACAAGAGACAAAGGTGGATGGACACTTGCTACTCACTAAGCACTAAAGATGTCCTTAATCTTCACAATCAAGAACTTCTCAATCACTACTAGTCCTTTGCTTGCTCTTAGCTCCCAAATATTGCTATGAACTTCCTCAGGTCGCAAGAGAGTTGAAATGAACCAATACACCAAGTATATATATCACAAGCAAGCAACTAGCCGTTGGGGCTCAGCTACAGCTGAATTCGAATCGACCGACTGTTGCAGTCATGGAAAAGTACATGCGCCGCAACAGTCGGTGCTCACTTTTCACCTAATCCCAACGGTCACTGACAGGGGGACCGACTGTTGCGGTGGGGTTAAAACCCCGTAGCACCGCAACAGTCCGTCAAACCAGAGACGAATTTGTCTCTGGCCCTGTGGGACCGACTGTTGCGGTGGTGCTCCGCAACAGTCGGGGGTGGACTACTGTAGGGACCCAGCTGGCCTCTGGGCCACCGACTGTTGCGGTGACCAAATTGGTCACCACCGCAACAGTCGGTGCTTTCGACATTTGCACTGTTAAGTCTAGAAACTTGTCCAATTCAAATTCTTCAAGTTTCTAACTTTCTTCTACAGCTTCCATGGCTTCATCTGAGCTACCTAGTGCTAGAATTTCACAAGTGTGCATCACCCTTAGACTCTAGTCTTATTTAGGTCAAGCTACAACTCTTGCCCCCGTTAATAGTACGGCCAAAGGAAAAACAAAGACCTACACTAATCCAAGTGCCTCTCAACTCTAAACGGCACTTGGAACTAGCTTGTCCTTACGCTTCTCGCATATCCTTTGATCCGACATATATAAATCAAATGATGGGGGCCAAGAATACCATGAAAACCCATCATTGCACTAACTTAATGAATGCTGCTGCAAAACACACATTAGTCGTAATGATCATGTTGTCATTAATCACCAAAATCGAATTAGAGGCCTAGATGCACCTTCATCGGCCACTATCATACATAAAATTTTCATAGAATGAATGTTCATGTTCCTGCCGGTCTTGACCAAACTGGCTTTAAAAGAAAAAAAAAGAAAATAATTCTTACTCATTCTTCTTAATGCGATAATAGGTAGCTCTCCTGCGTGTTCGAGAAAAAAGGACACGAGAGAAGAAAGATCAAACCATTGGCATGTTTCACAACACGATATCAACATGATCACTTCGTCGACTATGTGCCATCGAAGGAGGCGCCATCAAACTCAAAGCCGGTAATCTCACCGTTGTCTTCTCCATCGACTATTTCAACCACGTCAACAACATCAACGTTGTTAATGAAACATATCTGCTATCTCTATCTGTACACATCTGCACTGCATCGATATTAACGCTATCACAAAAGCAAGTCTAACATTGCCTATTGTTCTATAAGGTATGTATCTACTGAAAAATGTCCATAAGACAAGTGGAGTACATTAATTGGCATCAAATAATATTAGGTATTAAAGATTTGGATCACGAAGTAGATTAGATTTCTGCTCTAATCGATCATCGAGCTGGAAAATTCATTTTTCCAATCTACTACATGATTGGCCATGAAGACCAGTACCAAGAGCCTATACGTGATTGGTACTCATGGCCATGGAGTGTGGCTCCCATGCGTCGCCCATAGCCAGGGGCAACTCTACAGGGGGGCTCCAGCCCCCTACAGCCTAAGCAAGGGAAGGAGAAAGAGGAGAAGAAACAAGGAATAAGAAGAAGAAGAGAGGGAAAACAAAGAAGGAAGAAAAGGAGAACCCTCTTTAAACCCAAAACCTAGAATCACCACTGCCCATAGCCCCATATGAAGACATGATAATTGTACAATCCCCCTGAACTTAGCAGTGAACAGTCATTTCCTTGACGCGCACTACTGCAACCATATATTGATTGACATAAAAAGCTAGATGCAAGAAAAGAATTAGTGCATACACACGTAAGAACCCGAGTCATCAATATTTTACTACGACCGAGAAGAATACATGCTTAATTCTGAAGAAATTTAGACATGTTATTCTAAGAGTGTCATATTTAACTTGTTTTTCTGGCAATTATGTGAATGGGGTAGCCATCAAATATCGGGATGGAGTGGATTAACTTCTCTTTCTAGTAAAACCTTACATATAGTCCACTTCAAGTAACGTTGCCCGCCCTAATTTGCAGACACAATGCACACTGAAATTGAAGGGATAGTAATTAATAGAAATCACATATAAACTATTATGGTATTTATCAAACATGGTATAATGCCAAAGTTACCTCTAAAACGTCCAATCGTAAAGTTGAATTGCATTGGTTAGTTGGTGTGTCCCTTAGTGCCAACACCCCATGAATCTCATGGAGCCTCCCCCAATATTTTTTTTAGCCATGGACGAAGATGAAGATAGAAGAGAGGAAGGAGGGGGACTTGAGCCCCCCCCTGCCGGTCATCCTCTAGATTTGCCTCTGTTAATGGATGTAACCATAGGGCATCTAGAGCACCACGAGAGAGAAGGGTGAACCTCCCGAATGGCCCCCTCATAAGGGCCATATGGCTCGCTTACCTGGTTGCATCCAACATATCGTTTCATGCAACTCTGATCGGCACCAAGTACGTCTAGACCATCCATTATGTGGGCGTGTATGTCCTCATATTTGTCATTTTGTTCACAATGATGTCATTCTAGTACTTTATGTTGTACAAGGCTACAACGTCTCTAGCACTTGGCCGCTCGGGAACATGTCCAACCAGCTCATCACACAGATGAGCAACAGGTCTCACATGCTGATTGCCCTCCCCTCTTCTGGTAATGGGGGAGGAATGCCATATGAATCTTATAGATGCCAACAAGTTACACTAGTACATCTCCCGAGTTAGTACCCAGCATCTTGGTCACAATTGACCGCATCTGGCAACGGTTTGTTGATAGCCCAATGAAAATATCACAATAATTAAAGCACCTTGGCCTTTCCTTCGCACTCTTCAAGCTGCTTCGCTGCCGGTTCGCTGGCTACTTCATTTCTAACTCTGGTGTCACCAGGGGGCACACGTTCCTATGTCATATGTACATTTGGGGCAATCACCACTCGAGGGTGTTTCGGCTTATTAGGAATGAGTTATCGTTTTCATGCGATTACTACTTTTGGTCCCTTCCAATCTCCTACTCCCGTTACCTAGGCTACCACGAGCTTGGTGCTTTCCCTTTGCACCATCGAGTACTGCATGTATCTCATTGTGCTCTCGTTGTTGACAGGAGCCATCGCGGCTCATAGGAGTCAGGGAATGCTGGGTCATAGGTTCTGGTCGGTACTATGATGGCTAAAGCCAGCGGTGCAATAAGACTAGCAAATGCCACATTGGTGTTCTTGATGATAGATGTGCTGGTGTTGTCTAAGACTAGTCAAATTGTGTCTTACATGTACTCAAATTGGATGAAGGTCGCCCTCGTGTGCATATACTTGACGAGGCGCGCGTTATGGTAGAGGTACCTGGGTCTCCACAAACCTATCTGGCAGGCTTGGGCTGTAGGGGCTCTCCCCTCCTCCACGGGCAGGCCCACCATTATTCAAGGGTATTCAGTTGAATACCCATTATTTTGCAAAAAAAAATTATACATATAGTGTATAGTATGTGTATATACTGAAAAAATAAAGAATAGCAACAAATAACAATGTCCAACACTCATTCGGCCCAAACTCGGAAACAGACTGCCTCCCGGCCTCCCCCTCTCCACCCCTTACGGCCCATGAGGCCCATTTGGCTAGCAGCGCAGGGCCTCCCCCTCCCGAGTCCCGACCTCCCCAGCTCGAGCTCCCCTCGTCCGCAATCCGCATTACCGCACGTGCGGCCCCGTACCGTCGTCCACTCTTTGTCTCGTCCGGTTGAAACCCTAGGGCCCCACGGCCACGGCGGTGGCGGAAGGCTGAAGGGGCGGCGCACCAGGAACCCACCGGCGCACGCCACACGTGGCCTCGACCCTCGGCGCCTCGNGCGGCGCGGCAAGGCCGCCAAGCGGCTAGGGCCAGCCATTGCCCAGCTGCCCAGGGGCGCAGGCGAGCTGTTCCTCTCATTCCAGCATGCAGCTGTTCCTCCCGTTCCGAATCTCTGATTTGGTGATTTCGGATTTCCCATCAACAGAGTCAATTGAGGTGAGCAATCTATCAATTGTGATTTCCAATTTGCAAATGTTTGTGACGAGTATAGATTTTCTCAAAGCTTGAACTTAAACTTTTGTAGGTCTGTAAAATGAGGAGCTGATTTGAGGTCTTTCTTAGAAAGAGCTGCTGCAAAGAAGAGACAACCTGAGTCAGAAAGTGTTATTCCATCTACCAATGAAAGCCAAATGCAGTTGGTGGTTTGTAAAGAGCAAAGTGGCATTGGAACAAGTACAGATCCACCTGTGCCAGTGAGAACTGAGCAGCGGCAGCCATGTGAGCCCCCAATACAAGAAGATGATGAAGCAATGCCTCTGGATGAATCTGAATCTAGTGGCAGTGATGAAGATAATGAGATTGAGCATGATATTGGATTGAGGGTTCCTATCTCAAGCTATCCTATCAATGACCAAGCTTCAGTTAAAAGGGCATACATTGCCATGGGTCCATGTCAACCAAAAATGAAGAGGCTGGATTTTCCTCAACATGACTGTGGAGGTATGCGACGCTTTCAATCTGCATGGTTTGACGAATTCAAGTGGCTTGAGTATAGTGTGCATAAAGATGCTGCATATTGCTTTGTTTGCTATTTGTTCAAAGATAGTGGAAATTTACTAGTGGAGATGCTTTTGTGGGTGAAGGGTTCCAAAATTGGAATATGAAATGGAGAATTACAAAGCATATTGGGGGTATTGAAAGTGTTCATAATGAAGATGAAGAGAAGTATAATTTGTTCATAAGAGCTAAGGCCTCAATTCATGAGTCATTTATATCAAACACTGAACAATTCAAGGCTAAATACTTGGCTCGTTTGACATGGTCACTTAAGTGCATAAGATATCTTTTGCGTCAGGGGTTGGCTTTTTGTGGTCATGATGAGACTAAAGATTCACTCAATAAAGAGAATTTCAAATAACTTTTGGCATGCTTGCAGGGAACTTTGAAGAAATTAATTTGGTGGTTCTAGAAAATGCTCCAAATAATTGTCAGATGATCGACCACAAGATTCAGAAACAACTCAATGCTGCTTGTGCTCATGAAACAACCAAACTTGTTATAGAGGAACTTGGTGATGAGTGTTTTGCAATTCTAGCTGATGAGTCTAGTGATGCATACCAACGGGAAAAATTGGCTCTTTGCTTGCACTTTGTCAATAAGAAAGGAGAGCCGATTGAGCGTTTTCTTGGTCTTGTTCATGTTGAAGGTACTTAGGGATGCCACCCACGGATTCGGGTGCGGGTGCAGCTAAAACCCGCCCGTAGCGAAACCCGCGGGACAGGAAAAAACCCTCCAGTACTGAAACCCGCGGGTGGATTTCTACACCCGCACCCGCACCCGTCGGGTTTCGGGCGGGTCTCAGGTGCCCGCGGGTCTGAGAACATCACATCATGAACAGAAAAACATGAGCATCATTTCACAGAACCACAGTTATACACAGATAGCACATAGCAGTATAAAAATTCATAAGTTCCAAAGTCTCCAAATTAACAAACACAAAAGTAGCAACAACACATTTAATTTTTACAATGCAGTCAACATAGCATTTTCTCTAGCAAATAAACAAATAGAGGTTTATTACAACCATCAACCACATCCAAATTCATGTATGAGAGGCCTCAGATTGCTCCCAAATGCATTTAGATAGAGCCATCAGCAAATCAATCAATAATGTCTGACTCACGTTCGTCCTAATAGAAAAAAATAGAGAAATTAAGCGGGTTGTGGGCAGGTGTGGGTTCACCCGCGGGTGAAATCTTAGACCTGTACCCACACCCGCATTATGCGGGTGCGGGTGCACCCACGGGTCAAATTTGAGACCCGCACCCGTCGGGTGTGAAACCCACGGATGCCCGCACCCGTGGGTTGAATTGTCATCCCTAAAGATACTACTTCAATGACTCTTAAAGAAGATATTCAGTCCTTACTTATGAAGTATCAATTGCCCTTATCAAAGGTACATGGTCAAGGGTATGATGGTGCTAGTAATATAATGGGTCATGTTAATGGGAAGTATGTTCCTATGCAAAGATCAAAGGCATACTATAGAGGTGCCATTAATTACCACCGCTTTCATGCTGATATGTTTTTGGGTATCATTGATAGACAACTTTAAGAGCTTAATAATCGGTTTGATGAGGTAAACACAGATTTGCTTAGATGCATGGCATCATTCGGTCCAGCCAATTATTTTCATTCTTTTGATGTTGAGAGTTTGGTTAAGCTTGTTGGTTTCTATCCTCATGACTTTACATTAGAAGAAATTGAACCAGCTCCCTTTTCAATTGAACCGCTATATTGATGATGTGAGGAATGATGAAAAATTCAAAAATGTGAGAAGTCTAGCAGAGCTATTTTGATGCTAGTTCAAACAAAGAAGGTCACTCGATATGACATTGTTTATAAACTTCTCAAATTGGTGCTAGTTCTACCTGTTGCAACAACGGGTGTTGAGAGGATTTTTTCTATCATGAACTTTATAAAAAAACAAGCTAAGAAGCAAGATGGGGCAGGAGTATTTGAATGGTTGCTTGGTTACATTCATTGAAAGGGAATTCTTCTTGCAAGCAAAGGATAGGGACATCATCAGTAAATTTCAAAGCATGAAGGATCAGAAAGTTGTCTTGTTATTTGTAAGCTTTCTTATCAATGACACTTATTGTCTTATGATTTTTATCCTCTATGTATTCGAGATGTTGCTTTTGCCATGTTGATCATTCACATTTAGTACATCTATTATTTATATATATTATTCAACAATTTCAAGTTATGATTAATTTTAGATCATGTATTTATTTTTTGCGAAAATAGATCATTTGATATTGGTACTTGCATATCTCTGTTAAGATCCGTACTTTTGGCTGCCATTTTTTTGCGATGATTTTTTTGCCACTTTTAGAAAATTTTTGAATACATGTCTCAAATCCTGGGCCCGCCCCTGCTCTCCTCCCTCCTTTTTATCTTTTTTCTTCTTCTTTCTCCTTCCTTCTCTTCTTCAACTACTACCTCTTGCTCCAATGGAGCTTGTAGGATGGTGTGTGTGTGGAGGGGGGGTGGGGGTGGGGGGAGGGCTAGAGTCCCCCAGGTAGATTTTCCCTTGACAAGATGGGGCGGTGCCTAATCCTGGTCCATCAACCGATCACCACGAGCATATCCCCTCTTGCCCTTGTAATAAGGCATTACCTGGGCATGGCGACGTGGGAGGCAATTGGTTCGGAAGTGACGTGGTTGGCGATGGTGACATTTTGGTCCGAGATGGTTCTCTATGAGCCTCTTTCGCTTGGCTCCTTCTTCTCTACCTGCTACCCTATAGCATAGCACCGCCTTTTATCTACTATTACAAGGAGTCGTTTCACCAAACCAGATCAAAATGAACTGAGGAAGAGCCAACAGGTGATGTCATAATTTTAGGCTTCACCAGCTCCGTCTATAGTGTAGCTATAGTAGATGAAAAGTTGTGGAGCCGGAGCCCTCCAAAGCTCTACTGAAGGCATGCTACATCTCCTTGTTCGAGAACATGTAGGCACAGCAAACACCATTGCCCGCAGCGACCAGCTGGTTACCCCTGCTCTGGGCGCTGCTCGGCCATGCCGACTCCACAACCTCAAGTCCACTGACCGAGCCTAATTAAAGTTTGAAGGTATGCACGTACATGTAGACCCAAAAACAAATTACTATGGTCCCATCTAACTAAACTCATCTGTACTTCTTTTTAATTCTCCTGAGCGTCCGTTAGGGCGGGCTTCTCCAGTGAGGAAAGTAAAGTGACTCATAGTCCTCCTTGGCATTGGTATGGACCGGTTCAACTATTGTTGGAGTTGGTTGATTTGGCGGTGATGACGGGTTCGGCGAGAGAGGTGTATTGGGGCGAGGTGAAAGTCGAGGTAGTGGAGAGTGGCTCAGAACTAAGATACTTGGCGATGGTCTCATCCAGCTTTGCCAATACCCTAACATACATCTCTCCTTCCATCGCATGTTCTCCTTGTGATGGCGCTTCTCGGACCACAATAACTCTAAGTACCAAAGCTCACAACCTATATGTATTTCAATAGACCTGATCATTTGTCGGGTCGGGTCGGGTCGGGTTGGGTTCTGGTCTGGTCATTTCAGTTTTTCAGGTCAAAAATTTTGGCTCCTGCCCGACCCAAGCTGACCGTTAGGTCGTATTTTTTGGCCCATGCCCAACCCATGGCATGACCGGGTTCGGGTTGGTCGGGTCAACCCAGTGTTTTTATGTGTAATTTTCGGGTTGGGTCAGATTTTTTTGGGTTTTGGATAAAAATTTTGGCCCGTGCCTGGCCCGAGCCAACCATCGGGTTGAACTTTTCGGCCCATGCCTGACCCGTCGCATGGTCGGGTCGGGTCGGATCGGGTATTTTTGGGGCAGGTTGGGTCAGGTTTGTCGGGTCAGCTGACCCATGATCGGTCTGATTTCACAGAACAAATTCTGTCCCTATAATGAAATTTAGAATATATATAGAGTAAACTAGAATTCCGATACATGTGGACGAGGAACTCGCTGGAGTTCTCGAGCCGAAGCTCGCCACCACCAAATCGATCTCTCTTCCTCGCCACCACTCTCTAGAGCATCTCCAGCAGTTCTCCCATTCCCGAATCCAGCTATCATATTGGAAGAGTTATTGAAAAAATAAGTATATTTCTTTTATCTTTCTATTTTTCCAATAATTATTGAAACGAATCAATAATCCACCTCAACACCCCAACTCTCTCTAAATAAAATGGGAGTTGTGACTATGCCAATACAGTAGTTGGATTAATTAGGACAAGATTATTGGAGAACTGCAGAAACAACTCTCCCAATAATCATGAAAGAGATATTGAAACATCACATTAACTGGCTATTGAAAAATATTTATTGAGAAACTGTTGAAGATGTTTTTATAGGTTTCATGCATGCTTCAGCAAGCAACAACAATACACAACTAAGCAAGTTGGGGCCTATCTAATTAGCCCAATGCGGCCCGTACTGCCAAGCATTGGGCTTCTTCATAATTCAGCTGGCCAATCTTGATTTGCATACTTGGATAGTTGGATGTTCCACGCCTACAGCTCGACCAAAAGATTGAGGAGAAAAATCCCTATTTGATATTATGAAAGTTGCTTATTATTTTTTTTTGCCCGTCAAAACAAAATCTTTCCTATTTGACACCAGATCCTAATTTACTTCCCTATTTGACGCTTCCGTTAGTTTTTACCACTCACAGTGTTAACTGAAGGGCGAAATGACCATTATACCCTTAAGACGGGCACCGCTTTTCTGGACAGTACCTGCCCGAGGGACGCCCTCTCTCTTTTCGGTTTCCAATCTATTCTCTCCCAAACTGCTTCCCTCTCGTCCCTGTCGCGTGGAGTGGGGGCGCGATCTCGCGCGACGCGCACGATTCAGACCACCTCGACGCCTCGCCCAAGGTTACCATCGCGCCGCCGCAGCCCGTCATCTCCGCGCCGGCGCAGAAGGTGTCCTCGCCGGCAGTTCCTGCCGCAGAGCTGGACCGTCGACGAACTCCTCCAGTTCTCTGACTACGAGACTACGAGTCCGGCGACAAGAAGGCAAGGCGCTAGCCCAAACCTCCGGTCCGTGTCCAAGAACCCGCGCGCTCCGGGTCTCCCATCTGATGGTCTCTACTGTATTTTGCAGCTGCAGGAGTCGCCGCTCGGGTTACCTCATCGTGCCTGATCTTGGTTGAAAGAAAGAGCGAGAGTTTTGTTTATTCTCCTCTGGAGCCTGTTTAGTTTCGTCAACTTTTTCATCACTACAGTAATTCGAATGTTTGATACTAATTAGGAGTATTAAATGTAGATAACTGACGAAATCTATTTCATAACCCCGGTGAAATTGCGAGACGAATCTATTAAGCCTAATTAGACCATGATTAGACAATATCGTGATACAGTAAACAATCTCTAATAATAGATTAATTAGGCTTAATAGATTCATCTCGTGATTTTCCGTCCATCCATGTAATTAGTTTTATAATTATATCATGTTTAGTCCTTCTAATCTTCGATTTAAATTGCTACAATAAATTTCGCAAAGTTTTTCACCAGATTTAAACACCCCTAGTGTTGTTGTATACCAGAAGAGTTATGTCTACAGGCTAGTGTCACGTGTCGTGTCTTTGACAGTAGTATTACTCAATTATGGACATGATAATCCTTGGGCCACTTTGTGTCCTCGTGTTGCTATACTAGTACCAGTCTGAGACACTTTGATGTTTTTAAATTTTAATATGCCATTTGTCTCCGCAAAAATGCTGTAGCAACACTGTGCTGTACTGTGCATGCCTGTAGCAAGGAGCTGTTCTTATCTCTCTCAGAATAAAATGAACTGGAAACGGGAGGATCGGGTGGAGCTGAAAAATATGTGGCTTCTCCGGCTCTGGCTCCTCTGTATGCTACAGTGTACTACAGTTAACTACAGTGCAGGAGCTGGAGCAGGAGGCGCACCAAACGCGCCCGTAGGGACCGCAAGTACGGCAAATAATAGCTCAGATTTCTGACCATATTATCCTCTAAATAAGAATTAATTAAAAAATGATGCTGAAACTTTTGCAACTATTGGATTTTTTCTGAATTTATTGGAAACAAAACTGTATTGGACATGCCAGGGGTAAAATGGTCATTTTGCTCTCTAGTTAACACCTTGGCTGGTCAACGATGACGGAAGTGTCAAACAAGGAACCAAATTGAAATCTGATGTCAGATAGGGAAGATTTTGTTTTCGAAGGCCAAAAAAGAAATAAGCAACTTTCACAATGTCAAATAAGGAATTTTCTCAAGATTGAAAGTCTTCTGGGCATCCTCTTCTTCGCGGCTGTTTAGATTCGGTGAAAAAGTTTGCGGAATTTACTGTAACAATTTTAAACCATAGATTAGGAGTACTAAACATGATCTAATTATAAAACTAATTACACGGATGGACGGAAAATCGCAAGACAAATCTATTAAGCCTAATTAATCTGTCATTAGGGTTTACTGTAGCACGACATTGTCTAATCATGGCCTATTAGGCTTAATATATTCGTCTCACAATTTCACCCGGGGTTATGAAATGAGTTTTGTCAGTTATCCATATTTAATACTCCTAATTAGTATCCGAATATTCGAATTTACTGTAGCGATGAAAAAAGTTGCCGAACTAAACAGGACCTTGAGTCTTCTTCTTTAGCCCTGATACTGGCTGGTTGGTGACACAAAAGCCTGTACGTGATGTTGTCCTCACAGCCGTGGAGGCTGGATCTCATGCATTGTCCATACGCAGACATGAGCTTAGCGCTGAAGAGCCATACGGAGTATGCCCATATATTGATTGACACAAGGGAATAACTATTCCCCGTGGAGAGTTCTATGAGGTTTCATTCTCATTAATTACAGTGTCGCATAGGATTTTTTGATGACACGGCAATGAATTCAAGAAGAGAGAAGAAACCGGTTTCATCTAGATGAAACCACCTGTACACGCATACCAACTCTTGATGAGTGATAGAATTAAATATAATTTGGAGCCTATGAAACCACACCATGAAATTAATTGTTCGTTTGAGGAGGTAGTATCAAACACCATTTTATTTTCTAGTTACTTTTATGTGGTTATCTTAGAAACATCAATACGAAACTTTCCATTGAGATTAACCGCAAGGTCCAGTTTAGATCGGCAAGTTTTCGACAAGTTTTCACTATTCACCCATCATATGGAATGTTAATACACTAATTAGGAGTATTAAACATTGATTAATGACAAAACCCATTCCATAATCCCCAGGTAAATTCGCGAGATGAATCTATTAAGCCTAATTAGGTCATGATTAGACAACGTCTTGCTACAGTAAATAATCTTTAATGATGGATTAATTAGGCTTAATAGATTCAAAATTCAATTTTCAGGTGAGCTGTGTAATTAGTTTTTTTATTAGTATCCGAATACCCCTTCTGACATTCTATTTTTATGATTGGGCAAGTTTCAATTTTCCAAACTAAACAAGCCGCCATTCTCAATAGGGGTTTTATGAAGAGTTTTATGGTATTAAATTCTAAGCCAAATCATCAATTTTGCTGATATGGCGAGGAGTGAGAAAGCGAGAGTTTTTTCAACTCTGGGAGGAGTTTTATTCATATGAAACTCAAACAGCACGATTAACTAATTTTTGAGTATGTAACATGCGATGAAACTTGTACTGAGACTGGGCTAAGAAACTAGAAGCAAGAAAAAGAATTAGTGCATACACTGATACACACGCATGAATCTGAGTCATCAATATGCAGTGAGTTCCGCCGTAGCTTGAAGCTGACCCTGATCGCTGACTGAAACTCATCGTCAATCGGGAAGGCAA
This sequence comes from Alloteropsis semialata, assembly GCA_004135705.1. NCBI lineage: Eukaryota > Viridiplantae > Streptophyta > Magnoliopsida > Poales > Poaceae > Alloteropsis > Alloteropsis semialata. The sequence goes on from CM014271.1 coordinate 31,570,490, forward strand.
CGAGGCTGCCCACGTGTGTGCGCGTATGCTTTCGATGTCTGCCCCTTCTTTGTCCTAGGTTGGGACCTTCCCGGACTGTTTACGGGAGGTCACTACCGGGGATTGTAACGATGTGATGACGGAGTAAAGCTCTCTGATTTGCTTAAAAAAAAAAGAAACTCATCGTGCGACGACAGAAGCGAGGCCCCGAGTCGGCGAGTACAAGTCATGCACGCAGCAGAGTCCGGATCCGAGCCCGAACCCATGACGTCACCGTCAATTGTGTCGCTCGTGGTCAGTACGTTATTCGAAGCAAATAACGAAGGCGCAGGAACAGTGTTGCTACGATAAGCTGAAGTCAAGACGTGGGAGGGAAGATCAAGAAGGCTGTTACGTCCAGAAAGCGTTCCTTTGAGTTCTTAGGCTGGTTTCTGTATTTGGGTAGTTTGCTGCTGCTTTTGTTCAGAGGTGTAGTTGGTGCTCCATCCACTGGGGGGCATGGGCTGGCCCTTGTTAGCTGGTCGTCTTATGGGTGGCTTTTTGTTATGTGTTTCTGCATGTCAAACTCTGCCAGAACCACTGAACTGCGCTGTAATTTCGTAGCTTTCCATGTAATGAAATTCAGGCATGGCCATAATGGGAAAAAAAAACGTTATTCAAAGCAACAACATTCATCGGACCGGCCTGATGACGCCGTGCGCCCAAACACTAGGCATCGCACAGAAAACAAGAAAAAAGAAAAAAAAACTTAGAGTGGGTGTTTTCATGTAAGGCTGTAACCTCCGGCATATATTGAAATTTGAAACACGAGCGTAGTACTAAAATTTTGGAACACCCCATCGAAATAAATTTTGTTGCAGACGAAGAATTATTATGTCATTTATAGTATGAATCCTGTGTAAACTTATGAAATTTATTTACTGTTTTATGGTATATTTGTTATAATTATGTATAAATATAATAAAATAATGTTTTTAATCATATAAACATGGTTTTAGGTATATGAGCACTCTAAATTATGAAATCTTCCTTGAGGCTCATATTTTAACTCTTTCTAGCATGTGTTAATGGATGGATTTCTGAAAAAATGAACCATGAATCCTTGAGAAGTGGCTAGAAAATAACCTTTACTCATAGAAAATGGTTTTAGGTTTATGACCTTTCTCAATCTTGAAGAATCTTAGACATGCTACTCTATGAGTGTCATAGTCAACTTGTTTCCCTAGCATTTATGTGAATGGGGTAAATAATTTGCTAGGAAACTTTTGAGAAATTAATTAAATAGTTTTATCCGGTTTTAATTAATTTTGCGCTAATTTTATGCATTGAACACATTTTCGTGTGCCTGTAGCAGCTACATGAATAATGTAGGGGCATGACATGAAGCCCATTAAAATTATTTCTTGAAGATATATTATATTAGTTTTAAGCCTAGACCACATAATTTCTAGAAGAAATGCTATATAACTCATAAAGTTATTTTACCTTATTGTACACAACACGTCTTCCTCCCAACATGACATCATCATAATTTTACAATAGAAATAAATCCTTGAGAAATATGTAGAGGTGTTATAGGGGTGCTCTCTTCTCGTTCCTCTATAGGGGGTCTTGTGCCCCTCTACACTCCTAGTAAATTCACCCGTGACACCGATGCTCTTGCTACCTCGTCGTGCACGTCATCACACATCTGGTGACCCTCATCGACGATGGCGGCAACAGCAGCACTGTTGGCAAGGCTACAACACTAGCATATTCACTACTCACGTGGCACCTAGCCATGACCTTGTTGAAGTTCAGGCAGCTGGAGCCGGAGGAGCACTCACCTAATAATTAGGTTGTTGCCTATGGACTCTCGCAATAGTGCGGCTACCTAGTGGCATGACACCCCTAGCTGATCCCAACAACGAAGAGTGTTGCCGGTAGTTGTACTATGGCACCAAGAGGGACACAAATCACCATGGCACCTGCGGGCGCAGCAAACTATGCCCAACTCTCTCAAGCCATGATGACCAATGAGTCCAACATCGAGTTGCTCAAAGACGGCGCGCGCCTCGCCTCGATATTGATTGGTTCGGAAGCAACGTGGGAGACGATTCACATTCTGGTCACATTAGACAGAGTTCTAACAAATAAATTGATGTAGTATACCACTTAACGATTTTATTTTCTTTACGAGGTAAAAGAAAAATTAATAAATTTGCAAATTTCAGTAAAACAACAAGTAATGTTAACCAAGGAAAATAACTGATGATAAAATAACAAATACAAACTATGTTCTGAACAGAAGAAAAGCCCATTCTAGATTCTTTTCAGCACAAGCTTCTTCGGTGAGGAGGAATCATTAGCGTATCAATAATATTGAGCCATGATGCGGGTTGGGTCAGGCCCTAAATAAACACAGGCATTTAAAAAAAATATGTTAGTCAGGCGGATTCGCATCTCTTACAACCCGTACAATCTTCGGCTCTCGGGGCGGAAGCAATTTGCTTGGCTTTACATCATTGTGGAGAAATTGAACGTTGAAATGATAGTAGATAGGGTAGAGGTAGAAACTATCAATCTTTTTTTTTGAAATTGGAATTATATTTTAAAAAAGTCTACAGACTGATATAGATTGTACCCATTGTGACCCTCCTTCTGCGAATCATAATAGAAGCAGTCATAATTGTGTGGTTAGAAAGAGAAAAGTCTGAGATGGTTCTCTACATCTCCCCCTCGGAGAACATGCAAGCACAAGGAGACGCCAACGACCGCGGTGGCAAGCTGGTCACCTTGCTCTGGGTGGTGCTCGGCCATGCCGGCTTAGCTACCACCCCGCTCCAAAAATTGTGGCCCGCCCTCTCTCCCTGTTTGCGCATGTTTGTCCTAGCTCATCGCATTTCCTGTATCGGATTGTAAGCATAAAACAGTTCACGGAAGCTTTACAAGATCTAGTTAGTACAAAATTGATTCAACCGAATTAAAACATTTTTTAATGTGTGCAACGCACAATTCTTACACTCCTGTGCTAATTGCACAACCCACCTTGCGGCATATTAGCTCTTTGTGTATTTGTGATGTTTCTTTCCTCTTTTTCTTCCTACCAGAATCGTTCTCTTGATGATCAGATCTCTTGATGATCAGAGAATCTTATTCTTATTTATGTGACTATTTTTGGCATCCTGGCAGGGTTCATTTCTGTGTTGGAAAAAGATTTTGAGCCAAACGATTCACACATCATGACTATATATAGGCCGGTGCAGGTGCACTCAATCAACACCACGCCGACCAGCTGAAGCGTTTTTTTATTCCAAACGTGTCATCAACACCACGCCGACCAGCTGAAGCGTTTTTTTATTCCAAACGTGTCATCGAAAGCTATTAGCCATTCTCACTCAAGACAGACACGGCACTAGTTACTACATATAACACTACCGAAAATCGGTAGTTTGTCGTGTGCCGCTGGTACACGACAAAGCCTATATTACTCACGGCAAAAAGTTTGTCATGTATGGCTCACGGCAACCAGGCACGACAGCAAAGCCAACTTTACTGTAGGTCTTTTGTCGGGCACACGGTAACGACCTTTGCCGTGTGTCTTTTATTGGACACACGGCAAAGGACCTCTTTTACCGTGTGTCTGGCAAAGTTCTTTTTTCCCTGACCAGAAAAATTGTATAAGGTAAACTTCGAGTTTCCGATAGTGTAAGTGCTATGAGTTTATTCTGAAGCGCACAAGCACTAGTACCCTTTTGCACGGCAAAACACATGCAGTGCGTGCACGTACAAGCTAGCTATCATTTGTACGTGCTTAACACTAACATACTTTTCTAGGTTATACACACTATTTAATATACATGTCATATGTATAAACATTTTTACAAGGGGGAGAAGAGGGTATTTCGACTCATAATCCTTATTTCGACTCATAATCCTTATTTAAGTCTAGCAAACATCAACCAAAACCTTTATATTAAGAATTACCACTCTAATTTACAGGGCCCACATACATTTCAGTTAAAATAATCTAACGTGGATATGATTAGCCCCACACTGACGTGTCAGCTGGTCAAGCCGGGAGCCCGGGCGGGCAGATTCCGAAGCGTGCACGCGCGACTGGTCGCCGACTCGCCGTGCGCCCGCCCGCGCGGCGCTAGCTAGCTAGCCGAAGCTGTACAAATATTATCAAATATTATTGGTATAACAAATATTATTGTATTTTTCTGAAAGGTTGAAAGCAGTATATAGATTTTTATCGTTGGGACCGATGCAGCCTCAGCAGCATCGGCCCTGCCTCCGCCCCTCTTTATTCTCACCTCCACCGTTGGTCACTGCACATCGGATGTCAAGTGCCGCCTGACCGTGGTACTCTGTGCTGCCTCGCCTCCGCTGCCAGCCGAACCGCCCTACTCCCGAGCTTCTACCACGGTCAATCTTCTTTTCTAAAGCAGTGGCCATCGAAGCCCCAAAAAAAACCTGAACACAATAACCCTAGCCTCCTCCGCCGCCGCCCACCGCCGGCCAGGACCACCACCTACGGCTAGCGGCAGCCTCGCTGTCAAGCCGCCCCCTCTCGGCTCCCACTCCTCCGCTCGGCTCCCACTCGCCGACGAAGATGACAGTCGTTTTTGCCCAGCTTGCTGAGAGAGAGACCGGAGGAGGAGGAAGAAGATCGTGTGGGTACAAGACACCGCACGGGTCTCAAACACCGTAAAGGCGGAAACTAAGACCCCGTTTGGCAGAGCTCCCAGAGTTAATTCTCAGCTGAATCCAGCAGGAGCTCTGTCAAACAGTTTTTCAGAAAGAAGTGATTCTCAGCTGATTCTGTGAAGTGATTTTCTGAAATGAACTAAGAGGCTGAGAGCTGAAAAAGGTAGCTTCTCCTGATTCTGTGAAGTGATTCTCCACCCTAATTTTGATAGTTTTTGGTAGAGAATTAAAGAGAATCACTTTCAGCCACAGAATCACTTCTTTCGGAGAATCAGCTCTCATAGAGAATTAGAATCAGGTGGAGCTCTACCATACCAAATAGGCCCTAAGAGCATCTCCGACAGATCCTCTCTCCTCTTTCCCTTTTTTCTCCATATAGGGGAATCCCCTTTCACCAATTTAAGATATTGGGGGATAGCTACAGCAGATCTCCTTTCCCTTTTTCTCTTTCTATCTCATCTGACAAACAGCGCCCACCCATCATTGGTTTATTCGTTTTTTTAACCTTCTTCCTCCTCTCGTGCTAGATGGGCGGCCGCGGCATTCGACCCGTCCGAGCCCGCGCCGGGACGGCGACAGAGCTCGGCATGCGCGCACACGCGCCAGGACGGCGACAGAGCTCGGCATGCGCGCACCCGCGCCGGGCGGCGGCGGCGCTCGGCCCACCCGCGCTCACATCGTGGCGGCACCGGCTCGCGCACGCCCGGGCGGCGGTGGTGCTCGGCCCGCCCACGCTCGCGTCGGGGCGGCGGCCGGCTCGCGCATGCCCGTGGCGGGGGTTGCGACGACCAGCTCCATGCTGAGGATTGGGTGATCCAGGAAAAGTTTGGGGAACAAGCGAACAACCATTGACCTACTGTATGCTTTGTTTCTCTGGGACAGAGCGAGTCATAAAATACTTGGCTTCTTTCACAAGAAGAGAACTTGACACAAACTGAAAAACAAGTTCGTATGCAATGCGAGATGTTTCAGAGAAGGAAGTTTTTCACTGTCAGACAATGCACAGGCGGAATTAAAGCCATGGCGGGGGTTCCGTGCTGCTTCGCGGCGGCGTGGCGATGTCCATGAGCTCCGGGTGCGCCAGGAAGAAGCCGGTGAAGTCGCTGTGGACGGCACGGCCTGGAGCCCGAACACCGCCTCCGTGGACATCATGCTCCAGTCCTTGTTGGACTCGGACGGCGGTGCGATGGCCAAAGCTCGGCACGCTCGTGCCCGGCGGCGGCAGAGCTTGCCCACGTGGCCGGCGCGGCGGCGGAGCTCGCCCGTGTCACCGAGGCACCGACACAGGCCGAGTTGCTCTCGGCAGATTGGACAGCCAGGATTTGTCTATCATGTGGCCCAGAATGAAATGAGAAAAAGGGAAATGGAAAGGAGAGAGGAGCAAATCCCCTGTAGAAAAGGGAGATGAGGAGAGTTAAAGGGGATTAAGAAAAAATTAAAGAAAAAGAGAAATAAAAAGAGAATCTGTTGGAGAGAGTTTTTTCATCTCAATCTTCTTTAACTAGAATTAAAGGGAATTCTCAATCTGTTGAAGATACTCTAGGGCTTGGTTCGTTTTGGCCGGAATGAATTCCGGGCAGGTTTACTCCCAGACCTGGTTTGAGTGATTCCACCTGTGTCACTCAATCCAGCCAGGATTTAATCCTGCCAATCCACTCAAACCGAAGAGCTCACCAGCGTGTTCCGGCCGGGACCAGAAGTACTTCCGCTTCTCGGCGTCCACGGACCATGGGGCTCTTGAGCTGCACTACGTCAGGGGCTGGAGGCTGGAGCTTCAGGCTCGGCGGCGGCGCTGCCCCGAGGCTCGAACTTGCGTCTGTGCCGGCGCTATCGCGGGTCAAGAACGGCGACGAGAACCGGACGTCGCTGATCCTCGTTACGACGTTCTCGGCGTTCGTGGCGCTGGTGGTGCTCGTCGGCGCCGGCGCGTACAGAGCCTACCGGTACAAGAACCGCGGTGTCATCGAGCTGTGGGAGCTCGACTACGGCCCGCACCGGTAACCGGTTCAAGTACGCCGAGCTCTGCCGCGCCGCTCGGGTTCCGCGAGCGCGAGCTCCTCGGCTCCAGCGGGTTCGGCAAGGTCTACCGCGGCGTCCTCCCGGGATCTGGCAAGACCGTGGCCGTGAAGCGCGCCAACGACGAATTCCCGGCAATCGCGCAGCGGGCGCAGTCCAACGGACTAGCGCAACTGCCGCGCCCAGTACGCGTTCTGCACACACACGCCGTGCCCTGCACTCGCCACGCCGTAGGTTAGCACTGCTTGTAAATGTACAGATTTCTTGCTCTTCAATCACGAATCGGATTTGCTCACTTATACCACTGATTCAGATCTACAGAAAGTAGTAGTTAGCTAATGCGCTGGAACAAGGGATGGACCATAGACCTTGCAGACTATTCCTGAGCAGCTGCTGGACGCCATCCATGGCACCCTCGGCCGTAGCTTCCGGGTTCTCGCCGTAGCGCTCGGCGCCTCGGGAGGTTGCACTGGGTCACGGCTCACGGGGTAGCTGTGTTGGCCTTCTTCGACGTGTGCGCCTGGCTCGGCACTGCTGTGGACGCCATGGCGCTTACGGTGGGATGATGGTGCTAGACTACGGCAGAGGACATTCCCGTGGCGGCGACGATGTCGCGTCCTTGGCAGCGTCGAGGTGAACGCAGAGAAGAAGAAAAGGAAGAAAATAAGGGCTGTGATCCTAGTTGTTGCTTGTTCCTAGATCGGCGGGGGAGGCGGAGAAGGTGGCGGACGCCAGGCTCGGCGGTGAGCACCACGATGCAGAGGTGACGCGCGCCGCCAGCGCTTCTCCTCTCGCGTCGCGTGAAGTCGCGAGTGGCCAGGGTCCGTTCCGGAGGGGATGAGGTGGGGATTGGTTCCGGGCCGTGAGTAGAGGAGGAAAAACCGAACCGGGCCTGTTTCCATTCCGGGCCAATCTAACCGAACACCAAATCCAAGCCAGGGCTGACTCCAATCCGGGCTGTTCCAATCTGTCTGGATTGGGCTGCATTCCGGGCTAAACCGGACTAACCGAACGGACCCTAAGGAGGCTGAGGCTGCTTCTCGCTTTCAGAAGCCAGTCAGGTCTCCCGTACGCGGACACCAACCGTGCTGCCTACCATAACCACGCTCGCGCACTCCGCCTCGCCCTGGATCATCATCGTTCGCCTGGCCACTGCTCGAGAGCGGAGAGTAATGGGGATAGCTTCGCGTTGCTCGCTGCTGCTATAGCCCGACCGCTTCCGCAGGCAACACGGCGGGCACGGCAAAGCTAGCTATAGCCAGCAGGTTAGCGTACGCACAAGCTGTTCATGTCGCGATAGCCACTGGCCGCTGTTCCATCCACTCTTTCGTCTGCTTGTGCACGTCGATCGGGCGCATCTGCAATAAAGAATAACTTACGAGACATGATTATTGAAACTTCATAAAAATTTGAGACACATATCTAATAGTAAAAGTTACTTAGCTTTCGATATCTCTTATTAATTAAATATTTGTTTTCACTGTACATGACACTTCTACATGTGTTTGATTGAATCCTCAATTTGAGCTATACGATTAACACGGAAATTGGTATTCTCATTATTTTCTGCATACATGTATACATAGTCTACATGGTGACACTCATCATGTAACAATGCACATATACCTTAATAAGTTAGCATTTTCTATATAACAATGGCAGAAAACAAGTAATTTAGATTTATATATTGCTGTACTATAGAATTATTTAATGACATATGTGGGTAATTTCGATACAAGTTTAGAGTTTAAGATACATATTGAACATAAAAAAATTTTGTTTTCATTATTCCCTATGTATATTTATATATGATCTACATGGTTAGATACATCATGCATACACACCTTAAGTTAATATTTTTTATATTAACAATTAATGGAAGAAATATGGGACATTTTTTAATGACATGTTGATTATATTAGTAATGGCAAATGTAGGTAATTTAGATATAAATTTAGGGGGTTTAGTTTAAATTATTTTTATATGGCATAGATGGGTAATTTAGATGAGTATTAGGAGGTTCATGTAGTTTCTTTTTTTACAATGGCAGAGGTGAGTAATTTACCGATAGATTCAGGGAGTTACTTTAGGGTATTTTCAGAATGTCAAAATTGGGTAATTTTTTTAAAAAAATATAATACATCCAATGAGTATGATGATTAGAGTCTATGGATGGATGGCTAGATGATTCTGATTTTTGTGAGAATTTCTGGAATTTTTCTTTGCTCTTCTAGTGCGTCTCGTGAGGATTAACGTTGATGCTTCAAAATGAGTCTCCAATTATAATAATAAGATATAGACGGTTACGTACAGATACATCGCCATTTGTCGAGGTTGCATTGGGTTGATCACTACACATACCGAGTACGGTGATCGGTGAAAAGATTTGTCATTTTGTCGTCCCTAGTACACATCGCCTGTTGCTCATGACCTGTGCTGCTAACTGTGCCGATTCTCATTCTGATTGATCCAGACTTCCAGAGCAATCCCGTCACCTGAACTGTACGTGTAACTAGACAAGAAGCAACTTAACGGCCCACACAATTTGGCCGTGATTAACCATTTGGGTTTGGATGCTGGCTACCAAACTGATGTAATGATTTGCCAGGACACATTGTCTGATTGCTAGTTGAATTAATAATCTCTTTCTGGATATTTTCAGACCCTTGCAAATGTTGGTGCGGGGGTTCGTTTCAATATATCACGCAGTAGGATTGAAGAAGCACACTGTCTCCTTTAGAGGTCCTGTGGCGCTTGATCCCTAAACCCATACTGGACTAGCTAGCAGTACTCTCCAATTCTCCATGCATGCACGGCCTGCTGCGTTAACAACCGATACCATACGTCCTCCGATCGGTTCTGGGCCGATACGTACGTCCTCCGATCGGTTCTGGGATGACACAGTCTCGTTTAATCTTACATGTTGAAACAGTTACCAAAGACCACAACAATTAAACAACACAACGGTCGGTACCCATGTCCTTATGGTTAGATGCATTGTTGTAATCTTTCTCATTTTCTTTCTTTCTTTCTTTCTTAGTTTGCTGCTTTTGGAACTCTCTTAGACCTTTTTAACTCATTTTTAATATATAATCAATAGGGGGCAACCCCCTCCTGTTTCATCAAAAAAAAAACGGTCGGTACCGGTGCAAATGCTCTAAATGTACCGGTGCACTTTGCACCGGCACGTATAGACCATTACATATAACAGTCTCCCCGTCAGTGAATGTATTGTGCATCATTAGCTACCTATCCTATTACTACTATCCATTGGTCGATCGAGACGCATGCATTTAGCGTCTTTGTGTAGGGTTATTCGTGCATGGCCAAATGCAAGTTTGTGGAAAAGAAGGTAACTAGCTATAGCCTAGAATTTTGTCGGTTCCATGACTTTGATCAATGCATGGGTCGGTCGTACTCGTAGCTAGAGCTTTGTCGACCTCCCATCAAAATTCGTCTCCTGTTCTTGAGGGATGGCGACCTCCCAACCCATGCATGATCCAAGGCTCCAACGGAACGCGACATGTCACCTGACTTCTGGCAAAGCTACTGTAGCTTAGCTAATTCCATGCCAACGATCAATTATATATTCACGTACGTCCACAAAGATTAACACGCAAGAAGAGAAAAAAAATAAAGATCAGAACTTTTGCCGTGGCCCCTCAGCGGAGACATCTGCGGTCACTTTATTTGGCGCTCGCATGTGCGAGACGACGCTCGCAGATCGACGTCGTTTTCTCCGAGGGGATGACTGGTGCCGGCGAAGCGATGCCGTCAATGGGCGCCGATCGACGATCACGACGGGAACGTGCAGTGTTTAATCCGACGGGACTCTTGATTATTTCATCCACTGCCGTCTGTTTCCCCGGTGCTCTGACGCCCACGGCAGCAGAGATCCCTTGCTGCCTTGGGCCGCCTCTTTTCATGGCCGGACTCCGGAATCGAGCATCCATGGCAGGCGCCTGGCGACCGATCCAGTCCGGCCAGCAGCGAAGCACGCACCACTACGACAGAATCTCTTAACAGTGCCGGCTGTGTGACACGTTAGTGCTAGTCAGCAAAGCCGGCACTGATTGTCCGGCACTAACGTGCGCATATCACCAAAAAAAAATCGCGTGCACCCGGAGGCCCGCACACGCGCCAGTCACGAGGCAGGCAAATTTTTCACGCGTAAACGCGCGTACGCGGCCGCGAGGATTCGAACCCACGACCTCTAGCCTCGCGCGTCGCTTCCTTTACCATCCCACCTATGCATCAGATGTGATAGAGGTGGAAGATATTTTCCTTTTGAAGTAACCCGCGGGAGACACGTTAGTGCCGGTCGGGGGCTGCAGCCGGCACTAAACGACGTCATTTAGTGCCGGCTAATAACACCAGCCGGCACTAAATGACGTCGTTTAGTGCCGGCTGCAGCCCCCGACCGGCACTAACGTGTCTCCGCAGGCACGTTCCTTCCCAGCCGGCACTAAATGTTGCCTCCGAACATGTTAGTGCCGGCTCCAGAGGGACCGACAATAACGTCCTCCCACCAATGTGAGTTTCTGTCGTAGTGCACGGAAACCTGCATGGAATTCAGCTACGGCGACCGGCCGGCGAGCGTACCACTGCCACTCCGCCCCGATGCCGCCGGGCTGCCGGTACGCGTCGACAGACATGGGCCCAGCGCGCGGCACGTACGACGCGGGCCCTCGGGAGCGCGGTTGTTATTGGGTGGGCTAGGCCTGGGCTGGCCCATTCGCATTAATTAGCTTCTCCTCCATCGCGACGAACCCAGCGGGGCCCCGGCGGCGACGCACCGGCACGACGGCACCACGTGGCCGGCGAGCGCGCCAGCACGGGCACGATGGCTGCTGCAACTCCTCTGCAAAGGCGGCTGGACACTGACTGAGCGAAAGAGTCGCCACATGCATGATCCGTCGCCAGAGTACCAATCATCCGTGGCTCCCGATCCAAAATAACAAAAGGCGAAATCATTCCTGGCTTGGAAATGATATATGATGACGGTGATGATGGGCATGTTTAGATCCGGTGACTTTGCATAAAGTTTTCATCTAAAGAACCGTGTCATTTCTTCTCTCTGTGTACGCGACTCAATAACTTTTCACCACTTTTCACCAATTCACCGGATTTAAACACCCCAGATGATCCAGTGCACGCAGTATGCTTGCCTGCCTGCCTGCTCTGTTCCCGATTCATTCAAAATTCAATGATGCCACGGGGGCACAGCGACGGATTGGGCAATGCATGGGCCGGGCCGCGCCATTGTCGACTGCTCCTAGTCTCTCCTACTATACAATCAGAGGAAGAAACATACAGCATATGCATGAAACCTGCTTCTTCAAGTGGAACCGGTCGAGCGAGCGACAGAGCAAGCAGCAGTCAGGCACAGTCGGCGGCAGTGATGACTTGGATCGTGCATGGACGGAGCGTGTTGCGGCATGGCGCATTGGCCAATATGGCCACACATGGAGCTGGCCGGGACACGCCTCGTGTGGTTAATTGACTGGCGCATGGCTCCCTGGCAACTCTCCATCGATCTGTCGGTCGACTATGGGGGTGTTTAGTTCACCCTCCGTTTTGCAGAATGGAGGTATTTTGTAAAATACATGTTTCTCAATGCACTTTTTTTTTGTGCACGTGACCCAATGCAACCCGTTTTGCAAAATACGGTGAACTAAACACCCCCTATATTTCGTCCGTCCGTCCCTCCGTCCGTCCCCTCGCTTCGTCATATTAGCTCGTTCGTCCGTCCCCTCGCTTGAATCTTGAATGCGACTCGAGCCCGGTGCAGAACTGCAGATCGATCGCATCCAGGTGACAGATCCATCGCCATGCGGGCAGCGCAGGCAGGCTGCACGATGATCCCATCTCAAATTAACTGTTTTGAAATCTTGGAGCAGTAGTGCCTGCTGGCTAGACCGGCCGGGGGAGAGTCGTCAGATCAGATCTGCACCTTCAGAAAGTCCACAAGGCGGTCTGTTCCAAAGCTACGGATACGGGAAGTGGTTCCGGTTCAAGACGTACTCCAACACAAACCCTCGCGTTTTTTGTCCTTTCGTAACGACCAACCTCCGCTGACATCCTACGATTAATAGCTCGATCGGTGCAGCAGCGGCACGTACATGACATGCCATTCTGACGCATACGTGCTACCAAACATGCTCTCGCCATCAGGTCCACGCGCGCCAACCTTTGCTGGTCACATCACTCTCAGTCTCGCAGCCTCAGCTCACAAGTCACAACTGCATGCGCCGGTCGTGCACGGGCACAGCAATCAACCGATGAATCAATCAAGCCTCCGGCCCCTCCTAACGACCAACAGTACGCACACTGATAGGAGTTTAGCATTGGGGTGTGTATATATGGCAAGAATATCATGTCAATCAGTGGTCTGAAGAACAAAAATGTGAGGTCAAGCAGTGACTAATTCGCCGAATGGCGAGAGCTAAACACAGAATTTAAGTTCCATCTACCTCGTCTTAGGCCGTGTTCAGATGGTAGGGCAATTTTTTGCACCCTACTTTGACCACTAATAAGGGGTATTAAATAAAGTCAGTTTACAAAACTACCTCCACAACTCCTGGCAAATTCGCGAGACGAATCTAATGAGGCTTTTGACCGCATGATTAGATGATGATTATTGTAGCAAATCATGGATTAATTAGGCTCGTTAGATTCGTCGCGCAAAGTTGCACTCATCTGTAAAAAGGTTTTATAAATAGACTTCATTTAGTACTCCATGCATGCAAAATTCTTTGGGGACAATTTATTGTCCTGTCCATCCGAACACGGCATTAATTCGAGCCTACAATACGTCCTACCTGTCCGAGTTCCAATTATGCAGTTCAGCTTGAGGGGGCCAGAACTCAAACTGGTCCACTGAAAAGTGTCCATCTGTCAATCTTTATTTGTAGCTTTCTCACAAATTCTTGTAGTGTTTTATTTTCTGTAATTTTTGTGTGTCCAATTATAGATTAGTACGATATTTGGTTCTTTTGAGTGAACTAGTGGAGATGCACGTGCCGCAGGCACGTGTTTTTAAAGAACATAGTAAATAAAAACTTGTACTCATAGAAAACAAGTAATAAATATTTTCATATTTACAATGGAGATGTATTTTCATATTTACAATAGAGATATACTTTTTAAATAAAGATTATATAACCATATCTAAATTTTCCATTTGTATAAATTGGTACCCCCGATCTAAACACTCCCTTTTCTCTCTCTTCTCTCACTCACTCCCTCGCTCTCTCTCTCGCCTTCCCTCCCCGCCCCTCCCCCTCAACCTCCCCCGGCCCCGTCCTGCCCCACCCCTCCCTCCCTCCCTCTACCCACCCCTCTCTCGCCCCTCCCCTCCCCGTCAAGCCCCGCTTCCTCCCCCAGCCCCGTCCCTCCCTCCCCCTCCCCGCACCTCCCTCGCTACCTATCCTTCGCCCCCTCCCCGTCTCATCCCTCCCTCGCTCCCTCCCCTAGCCTCGCCCCGCCCCTCTCTCACTACCCCCCTCCCTTCCCCCTTCCGCCCCGCCTCCCTCCCTCCCCCTAAGTTGTCCCATCACTAATATCTCTCTATATCCCAATTCTTTGATCCGTCTGTGATCTCTCTCCTAATTTTGATTCGTGATAAATTAAAAAATAGAACACTCTACCCTCCCTCTCTCTCTCCCTCCCTCCCTCTCCCTCTCCCCGCCAAGCCCTCGATCCTTCTCCCCTCCCCCTCCATCCCCCCGCCCCGTCCACCTCTCTCTCTCCTTCTCCTCCCTAAGTTGTTCCATCAATAATATATCTCTCTATCCCAATTCTTTGATACACCTACGATCTCTCTCCTAATTTAGTATACCTATAATAGCTGCTTCAAGTGGTTTTTTCCAACCTTAAAAATTAATAATTATTCTATGCACCACCGTTGTACATGCCTATAGTACCCGCTTCAAGTGCATTTTATCTCTTTGTTCTATCATGTATAATCTAAAAACAACATTAGCAAAGAAAACACGTACAACAGTGAAACTCAACCACATGAACCCGCGAACAAAAAAAAATGAAAAACGAAAAAGGTTGAGAAAAAAGGAAAAGAAAGCGAACAAAAAATGGAAAAAAGGTATGTACAAAGAGGGGTAAAAAGAGAGAGAAAAAACACTGGAAAGAAAGAAAAAACGCACGCAACTCCCTCGCTACCCCTCTTTGCCTTCCGCCCAGCTCACACCGCCGCTTTGCCTTCTAGGCCACCCAGCTCGCACCGCCGCTTTGCCTTCCGGGCCAGGCCTGTGAATGGCCGCGACACTGCTAGATGCCCTGTCGGACGCAGAGACGAGCAGCTGGGTGCCGGGTTTGCTCTACCATGGGGTAACACTGGTCGCCCCCTCGTCGTGACGGGCTTCCGCGGCTGCCGCATCGCCCAGGACACGGCGGCGCCGCGCCTTCCGCCACTGCCAGACTTAGCCGCAGGGCCGCACTGCAAGCCCTGCGGGGCCTCGCCGCCCTCAACCATGGGGCCGCGCCGCTGAGCGCGACCACGTTGAGCCAGGTCATGGGCCACGCCAGGCGCCGACAGCCGCCAAAGCGAGGTAGGGGCCCCACCGAGAGGGCGGCAACCGCAGCGTTCGGGCATGGTGGTGCTCCAACCGGCGGCCTTTGGTGGCCCCGAGCGGAAGGGCCATGGCAAGGGCAAGGTATCCATGGCAGCTGGGCGGAGCACTTGGCGGTGGCATGTGGTGGCTCCAAGTGGAGGGGCCATAGCAAGGACGCGGCGCCCACGGTGGCCGGGTGGAGCACTGGGCGACGGCCTCTAGTGGAGGGCCCAATCTTGACTTGGCGTCCATCTTTGGTGGTCCACAATGGAGGCGTCGAACCCAACCGGGCAGCCAAAGGACGGCAGTGCAGCACTCGGCTTCTGACACAAGCTTCACATGGCGGCGGTGCTGTGCAAGTAGGCGAGGGCGGCGAGCTGCAGGAAGGCGAGAACAAGAATGGTAGCAGGAGCCGCAAGGCCTCGCTCTATTTATAGGGTGCAGACGTCGAGAAAATCATGGAGGGGATAAATACATGTGGATTGCCCTGCGTGCCAAGGATCTGCGCCAGGAAATCACGGAGGAGGTAAATGTGTGCGACAATTATGGGCGGGGATAAATGGTGAGCGACAATTATGGACGGAAATAAGTGGTGAGCGATAATTATTGACAGTGATAAATGGTGAGCGATAATTATGGACGGGGATAAATGGTGAGCGACAATTATGGACGAAAATAAGTGGTGAGCGATAATTATTGACAGTGATAAATGGTGAGCGATAATTATGGGCGGGGATAAATGGTGAGCGACAATTATGAACGGAAATAAGTGGTGAGCGATAATTATTGACAGTGATAAATGGTGAGCGATAATTATGGGCAAGGATGAAGTGTGGGGAAGGGGTGGGTCCGGCGGGTACGGCTAGGAAACGTGGTGAGAAAAAATGGGATGAATCAGCTAGGAAACAACTAAGGAATCGTTCTCCCCCCCCCTTTTGGTCTTCGTCCTGCCTTACGGGTGGGCCCAAATGGGCGTCTAGTGAGGTGAGGGTAGGTTTATTGTTGTGTAGGATTTGACATCAAATCTCTCACTCTTTACAGTATAGATCAGAATCCTAGATAGGATTTGTGGATTAGCTTTGGGTTACGTTGACAACAGATATTTTTGAGTGCTTACGGGAAAAACTGAGAAGGAGGCCCCCGCGTCGCCTCCCGCTCTGGCGACACGGGCGGCGGCCGGACCACCTCGCCACCGCCGCTCTCCCACCCCCAGCTCCACCTCGCCGCCGCCGGAGGATGCCGCCGGAAGTCCGCGCGGCCCCTAGGAAGGTGGCGGCGGGGCGGTCTCGCTCGGGTTTTTGCCGCCTCCGCCTGGATCTAGGCGGGTAACTTCGGGCGGCGGCCATGGTGCGCGGCGCGCGGCGAGCTCGCGCAGGCGTGGCGGGGCTGCCCGGATCTGCAGGTCTTCGGTCGCGGTGCGGCGGCGTTGTGGGTGGGGGC
>CM014271.1:31593295-31627572 GCA_004135705.1 Alloteropsis semialata
ACGTGCGGTGCGCGGGCCCCGCCGATCATTTCTCGCACACCTGGAAAGCCCCCGCCCCCCGGCCTCGCCTGCGCGGATCGCCAGCCAGCCAGTGGCTGACCGGCCGCAGACAGCCCATCCGGCTCCGGCATCCGTCCCAGAGACGCAACGCAGCGCGGCGCGGCGCGAGAATAAAGAGGACGGCCAGAGCGAGAGAGAGGGCAGAGGGAAACAGAGTCCCCGTCCCAAGGAACCGAGACAGACAGCGAGAGACCGAGCCCCGGACACCCCCGCGCGCGCGGCGCGCCTGGCACTGGAACTACACGGAGCGGCGGGGGCCGGCGCTGGCCATGAGCCGGGGCGGCGTCCGGCGGCCGGCACCTAGTAGCCGACGACGACGCGCCGCCGCCGCGCTTCTTCAGGCGCTCCTCCTGGTGGGCGCCGCGCTGCAGGCCGCGGGGAAGCGCAACGGGGAGGAGGAGGAGCCTGCGGCGGTGGACTACGGCGCGGCGCTGTCCAAGAGCCTGCTCTACTTCGAGGCGCAGCGGTCGGGGCGGCTGCCGCACAACCAGCGGGTGCCGTGGCGGGGCCACTCGGGGCTCACCGACGGGCTGCAGCAGGGGGTGGACCTCGTCGGCGGGTACTACGACGCGGGCGACCACGTCAAGTTCGGCCTGCCCATGGCCTTCACCGTCACCATGCTCTCCTGGGGCGCCATCGAGTTCGGGGACGACGTCGCGGCCGCCGGCGAGTGGGGGCACGCGCTCGAGGCCATCAAGTGGGGCACCGACTACTTCGTCAAGGCGCACACCGAGCCCTTCGTCTACTGGGCAGAGGTAGTTTACTAGTTACCCCTCATGCTGCTGCCTCTGCATCGCTACGTGTCGGTGCCTCTGCCCGCTGTATCTTCCTTCTTCTAGCTGCTGCTGCGTGCGTGCGTCACCATTTCCTTGCCACTTCGACGCACGACCCATGGATCGGTCGAGTGATCGATCGCGCGTTCACTCCGAGAAAAAGGGAAAGTCTGCGACATGCGCAGTCATTGACTCCTGACTGCTACAGAAATTTACTGCAGCTTGCTGCCTGCTGCGGGCGCGATCCATCCATGCGCTAGCGCTAGCGCTGCTGAACTGAAATGAATGATGGCGCCGCCATTAATAGCATAGCATAGCATGACTGGAGCTCGGACTGGCTGACAGGTGGGGGACGGCGACACGGACCACTACTGCTGGCAGCGGCCCGAGGACATGACGACGTCGCGGCAGGCGTACCGCATCGACAGGGACAACCCGGGGTCTGACCTCGCCGGCGAGACCGCCGCGGCCCTCGCCGCCGCCTCCATCGTCTTCCGCCGCTCCAGCCCGCATTACTCCCACCTCCTCCTGCACCACGCGCAGCAGGTGAGTGATCGATCGTTCGGCTTGGACTCTGCTCGCTCATCGCTCGATCTGTGGTCTCACCGACGGCGTGCGAATGCATATGTCCGGCAGCTGTTCGAGTTCGGCGACCGGTACCAGGGCGCGTACGACAGCAGCATCGCGGAGGTGCGGAGCTACTACGCGTCCGTGAGCGGGTACCGCGACGAGCTGCTGTGGGCGGCGCTGTGGCTGCACCGCGCCACGGGCCGCGCCGACTACCTCCGCTACGCCGTCGACAGGGCCCACTCCTTCGGCGGCGTCGGATGGGCCATGACCGAGTTCAGCTGGGACGTCAAGTACGCCGGCGTCCAGGTCCTCGCCGCCAAGGTAACACGCACAGCTGCACGCCCCTTCTCCTCCACCCCCCGTCCTCTTTGGTGGTTTCAAGTCGATCGTTTCTTCTTGTGATCGCGCGGCGCGTTTCGAACTGGACGCCACCACCCACCAGTTCAAACGGTCAATTTTTGTTTTACCGACATGACACGGTGGCCTGACGATAGAATTACGTCGTTGCGTGCACCGGTAGATGTCCGATCGGGGTGTGTCGCCCCCGATTCCTTCGAAAAAGTCGGAGCACGAAAGGCACAGCCTGGGGGATCGATCAGGCGTACGGTTCTCCCTTACGTCAACCCCCGGCCCCCTTGCCTTTTTATTCCCCAATTGTTAATCATCGCGGTACCTCAAAAGACTAGAGAATTACCCTTTCGATTTCGAAAGAAACATTATACAAAGGGGTTTAGGTTTCGTGTCGACCAGACCAACCCTCGGAACATTTCTTCCTTGGAGACCCGGGTATTAGAGAGAAGCAAAAAAGAAAAAGAAAAGGCAGGGAGCCCATAGTTAAACGACATCCCTGCAAACCGCTCTGATCGCTCCGTGGTTGAGCAGTAAATTGAAGTTGGGTGCCGGTGGGTGAGCCGTGCAGCCAAGCGCGCGCCTGTCACCACAGCCAGCAGCCCAGCACCCGTACGGAACAGAGCTCAGTATTTATCGCCCACCCATAACTATAACCGGCACCTGGATTAACCTGATGGTGTAATTTACTAATTTCGCATGAGGACTCATGCATTTTTTTTACCACGATAAAAAAAAGCTCGGCTAAGCCGCCGCCGCACGCACGCACATCACTGGCGTCAGCTTTGCAAGAGGGGAGTTAATGCCGCCACATGAAGTTATACTTTGCTGTCCGCGTAGGATCCACACTCCGAATCCGCTCAGCTATCACACCCACCTCGCTTACACACGAAGTCGGAGTCGGAGTCGGAGTCGGAGTCGGAGTTAGCCCCGCGGGATCACCGGATCAGGGAGCGCGAAGCCATGCCAGTCCACGGAGCTGTTGGGGGCTGACGGCGACGCGGAGGGGGGAAGGAAGATGGGTCCAAAAACGGAACAGCTCCGGCGTGTCGCCGATGCTTGCTTGCTAATATAAGTTGCTATGGACCAAGCCCACTTTCTGCATCGGCTGACCTACCTTCCTGTTTCAATGATGCTTGCCGGAGAACGAACCTCTGCGTGTGTCCTGGCTCTCCTGAGTCCTGAGTAGCTAGCCGATCTGGGCACATGGCTGGGCATCTGATCAGGAGATGGGGGGCCTTGCTTTCGTGCTGAAAGCTGCGGCCGTGTGCTAATTCAGCTGAGGCCTTCTTTTCAATTCTGTCCGCATCAGGGTTCACTTGCTGTAGCCTGTAGGGCCTGTGCTCCTGGGGTCACCTGACACCTGTGCGTAATGACCCTGTGCCAGGCTTAGCCACAAATTGAAGTCCCGAAACTATAGCTATTTACCCAGGGAGTTCATGCATTCAACTCCGTAGAGAGTGATTGGGTGGAGATGTAGACTTAGCTTCTAAGACATGGCATGTCGCACTTTTGACGAAGTTCAGTAGTGAAAAGTTACATCGCCAATGGACCAATCATCCCACTTTGCACATGCTCTGCCTCTGCTTAGATTGGGAAGTTGCCCATATATATAGATTATCAACCACCACGAAAGCAACGTGGCGAGATGCAAAGTAAGCAGGGTCGTAGTAGTTGCCCTCTGCCTGTCTTAGCATCCGGTCCCGACCGGGGAATCTCGGCTCTTTTTCCCTTCGTGCACATCACATGACACACATGTCACGTGCCCCCCAGACATTATACGAGTCCCAGGTGATGCAGAGATGTTACGGCCGTCTTGCATGGTCGTGTACTCGTGTGCTGTATCAGACTACCTGACCGTAGCAATGGACCACAGTGCAAAGTGCAAAACAAGAAGCATGCTTCCTCCTGGGGTTTAACTCAGGTGGCTACAACTTGTGCACACAGGACTGTAGGGCACCATAGACACAGCTTGTAGCCTACCTGCCCACACAGCCCCACGCCATGCCAGCTGCAAATTCTCCGGCGTGAGGTGAGCAGAGCGCCATGCCCCCAAGACCAAGACCCACACGGGAGACGGGACAGGCTCACTGACACCGTGACAACCGTCTCACCATTTGTAACTTGTAAAGCACTACCCCGACGAGCCGTGGTCGAGCGGCGGCCGGCCCCACGGGCACGTGGCCGCGCGCCGTCGACGTGTCGTCTGGTCGGTTCTTCCTCCGGATCCCAACAAAAAAAGCACGAGAAATTTGGAAACCCCCGCGTAGCTTGTTTTGTTTCCTTCCGTGGAGGGCTACGGCTATAGCGCCTGTTCTTCGGTGGTGTCTGCCCGGTCGAGGCCAAAATAGGCGGCCGGAGACAGTCCCGGGATCATGGCGGCAAAAATGGCTCGGCCACTGCCGTCGTCACTGCACCTGGCTGCTAACTGCGGGCCCGGGTGGAAGCTGACGAAACCTCGCCGCGCGAATGTCTTAGACCGCGGCCTGGTGATCAGTGATCTGGTCTTTCTCGGCGTGCCTGTCCTGCCCATTTGCGTTCAGCTTTTCTGTTCTTCTCTCCCTCTTCTCGATCTGTACGTGTACCGATGTAAATGACGCGCAGGCTTGCCGCGACGTGCACGAGACCCAGCAGCCCCGATCGAGAAGGAGACATGTGCGCGTCGTGCTCGTCGCGGTCCCGGCCGGCTGCCCGGCGTAGGCGTCGATCGAGCTGGGTCGATCGCTGTATGCCGACGCGCCCACGCGGAATTTCCACATGTCGGGACGTGCGTCCGACTTGGACGGGTGACCTGGACCGCCTTTTCGATCTGTTTCACTGTTGGGGAGAGGGAGAGGAACACTGGGCGGACAGCGATACCCTGGGACGCGCGCTCCGTTGTTTTTCCGGCGCGGTCACTGGTTCGACAGCCTGGTCTTCACGGAGTATGAATCGCGGTGCAGCAGCCAGTAGGGATAGAGATCGTAGTACTTCTTGGTACATGCAGATTCACCACATGTCTAAGTGGAAAAGATCGATCGGCGATATATAGCCACTTTTCTGGGAACACGATGCACATGGGTTGAGTGTTACTTGTGCTGCACTGCATGCCAATGGAATGAAAACCGGAAGCTTCCAGACAAAACTCTTCGAAAATGATGTATTGTTACTGTCATGACGCTAGTAATTGGTGTAGCCACCACTATAATTTGCAGTGATACATTTTATATGCCCACTACTATTCCACACTTCCGGTATGATATAAGTAGAAGCCATAGGGTGAAAAAAAAACTTTGAAATGCTAATTTATTTGGAAGGTTTTGATTCATGGCCAACTAATTGTGTTTCTAGCCATATATAGGTTCACATTTGAGTTGGACTTGATCGACAATATGTGCTCAAATTATACCAACTAACGGTTTCCGGTATATATGATACAGAAAATAGGAAAAAAGATTTTAAAAATGCTGGTTTCTTGTGATGTTTTCATTCATGGCCAACTTGTGTTCCTGATATTGACATTTAAAAAAACAAACAGCGAACCCCCGGATGTTGATATTTTGTTTGGACCGACAGTATTTCGTGAAGAAACAAGACAAGAGGAGTATATAGTTAATCTATTAGTTCGAAACGTACTGTACCACAAGTAAGCAAAGTTTGCAGTAGGATTCATTTGCAAGGAATTAGGAATTGCCTGGTTGGAGCCGTTACGAATTAACCACAATTAATCGGATCCGTCCACGGTGCACGGATGATGGGCCGATGGTCCAAGCAAATGTCGCTATCAAAATGGTTGTTGGGCTAATAACATTCTTTAGCGTAGGCTTTTGTGTTGCCGTGTCAACGATCCGGCACAAATGCATGCAAAACTGGTGATGCCCAGAAGAAAACGAAACAAATAAAATATCCAGTTCCTGAAGTGAACGTCCATGGTATACAGCTGCTAGCTGATGATCTGTCTGTCACCTTTATTTTCGCGCGCTCAACCGGTAGTGACGTCCACATTTATGGCCAAAGTTTTGACGTGTGCCCAAGCATTGGCAAGAAGCTTCCGTAGACCTATCAGGGAGCTAGTAGTAGATGTGTTTAGAATTCCACAGCCTAGTGACTTCTTTTTCGCAGATAAAAAAATGTAAAAATGTGTGTAAAAGTTACTCCCTCCATTTTTTAGATGACGTTCCAACATAAATTAATTTTTGCCTGCTTCCAATTGAAATGTGTGGTCAGAAACATCAACTTATTGACGGACAGATGTAGATGATACTTTTACTTGCCTGTTATAATTTTGTAGCAATAGATAGAATCAAATTCATATGTAGTAGTTTTAAGTGCATGATACTAAAACAATTTTTTTCTAAATTTAGGCTAAATTGTGGGTAAAAATTGAAATTTTTCTCGCGTCTTATGTTATGTGATGATATATTTTGAGATAAGGTATACTATATAGTAGTACTCAAGGGCGAAGCTAGAGTAAAATTTAGGGTGATGCACACTAGTATAATTATGTAGAAATTTACTAATTTTACTTATGAAAATAAAATTTTTGCAAAGGAATTTGTTTTTTTGCATGCACCACCTAAAGTGATTGTGGCTTCGCCACTGGTAGTACTACTAAGAATCTTGGAAAAAATAAAGAAAAAAAATCCATCTGGTACCAGAAAACCTAGCAAAATAATTTAGTAAAAAAGGAATGGCATTTATTATTCCAAGCTCCAAAAGCTGGCGGGGCGGGATCTTGAGCTTTAAATCGGGGCAGCGACGTGGCCGCTGCTGGCCGCGCCCGTACGGCAGCAGTCCCACCACCCCGAGGCCTCACCTGTCGGTGAGCAGTGTGTGTGCGCGCGCGCGCCTCTGCGGCCCATGGGCCATGAGTCCATCACTCCATCACGAGGATGGGGGGAGTCAGAGGTTGCATTGCGCCGGAAAGCGACGCCGCCGAGCAGTCGGGGGCCACCGTGCATGTGGCCCGTCGCCTCGCGCACCGACAGCCGCCCTGCGCCGAATCAAATGGAGATCGTCGTGGATCGGGTTCCCCTGCTGGTTCGGAATCATCAAGCTGGACCGCAGTTGTTGCAAACAGTTTGTTTGATTGCTACCCTGCGGCGGCAGTACAGTATCTCTTTCTCTTTCTCTTCTCTTCTGCATGCCATTCAGGTTTACGCGGCGGCGGCCAGAAGCATTGCGCGAAATCTGATCCGTTTTGGTTCGGTTCTTAACACGATTAATGGCTAGCGGCACCAGACTGAAAGATCGATCGATGGATGGGGGTTGCGCTGTCGGTGCTGATTGGACATTCTGGTCAATGAGTAACATTTCGCACGCATGGGGGCACCGTCGTGGTACTGCTGCGTCGCACTGACAGTGATGCACGCACGGTGTCGCATTGTGTTGCATCTGTGTGTGTGTCACGATCATGTAACCTTTACCTAGCAGTAAGAATGTGAAGATTATACTGAACTAGTTTTTTCTAATCCGTTCCTATGATCCAACAACAGCTGCTGATGGAGGGCGATCCACAGGCGCAGGAGCACCGGGCGGTGCTGGAGCAGTACAAGGCGAAGGCGGAGCACTACCTGTGCGCGTGCCTGGGCCTGAACGGCGGCAACGGCAGCGGCAACGTGGACCGGAGCCCCGGCGGGATGCTCTACGTGCGCCAGTGGAACAACCTCCAGTACGTCTCCAGCGCCGCTTTCCTCCTCACCGCCTACTCCGGCTACCTCTCCGCCTCCGGCTCCGGGGAGCCCCTCCGCTGCCCCCGCGGGGCGGCGGCGCCGGCCGAGCTGCTGGCCCTGGCGCGGTCGCAGGCGGACTACATCCTGGGCCGCAACCCGCTGCGGCTCAGCTACATGGTGGGCTACGGCCGCCGGTACCCCGTCCGCGTGCACCACCGCGGCGCCTCCATCGTCGCGCACAAGGCCAACAGCCGCTTCATCGGCTGCATGCAGGGGTTCGACGACTGGTTCGGCCGGGGCCGGGCCAACCCCAACGTGCTCGCCGGCGCCATCGTCGGCGGGCCCAACTGCCGCGACGAGTTCCGGGACGACCGCGGCAACTACATGCAGACCGAGGCCTGCACGTACAACACGGCGCCCATGGTCGGAGTCTTCGCCAGGCTCCACCGCCTGGCCACGGCGGCGCCCGAGGGGTGCCGGAGGGGGATGGCTGACGAGGCGGAGTGTAGATAAAAGAAGGCGGGCCGGGGGAATATTCTTTTTTCTTTCTCGTAATAAGCTTTAATTACTAGCTTCCATATAATTAATTTTAATTTTTTGAAGTGTTAATATGAGAAAGATAAAGGAAAAGAGAGTTTTGATTAGTGAAAGAAAGAACAGGAACCATAGTAGGGGAATAAGCATGGAGGAGGAAAAGGGTGTGCAAAAAATTACCTGTAAGTTTGATCTAGATGTCTCGGAGCTGAAAACAACTGTAATGTTTATTGGGGGATAACAGTAAATACATAGTCACATACTAGACACTTACATGCATCTTTGTATATGTTTCTTCTTGTTCGTGAGCTAAACTTTTTTCTTGGATGGCGTTTCTGGATGCGGAGGAAATGAAATTAGTTGCTTGTCCATCCCATATGTGATATGAAGAAATTTGCATGGTTATTTTGGTCGCCTCGCTGAACCCATTTGCTGATCTGCACATGTGAGCGCGCTAGGGTAATATGGGCCCTTGTGGTACCGCAGTTTGATTGCTTCCTCTCCGATTTCATTTGGGCCAGACATAAACTACGCTGGGCCATTAGTAGCCTTTGAACTGGGTCTCGATGGATCTTTGTTCCTTTTAGGTAGTATTTTATGTATGAGCCTATAAGGCCCATAACCATTCTAGTAAAATTTGGTCCATGGACCAGATTTTGTTTTCTAAAGGTGAACTTGTTATGCAGTCTTATCCAACTCCATTTTGAAAATACAAATCCATATTCTTATACAAAATTTGAATTTACGGACCCATCCAAAATACAAGTCAAAATCCTCAACCATTACGCAACAGGTACAAATGTATTTTGGAATTTTTTGTGGGTTTACTGCTTAGTCGCACCGTCGACCCAATCTGTTGTCAAATCCTTATCAATCGAATGAGTTTGTTCTATTCTTCGTGCAGTCATATTTCAGTATACAATTCAAACAGAACTTTAAAAATTCCTCTGATCAATATCCAAACTGTTCGTCCCTTCAAAGGAAGGCAAAGAGAAGCTCGTGCTCTCTCCTGAGTCCTGACTCATAGGGGCACGCTGACACCTCAACCTCACCGTCCGAACCCAACCGCAAAGTTGGCACCGCGCCTCCGCCCGCAACCCAGCAACCGCCGGCGCAGCCGCCCGCCCTGCCTCCACCAGTCCACCTCCGGCCGCGTCGCCGGCGGCGACCCTGACCGCGTCACATGACCAGGAACCACACCCCGAAGTCGCTCGCCGTCCTCCTCCGCGCCCGCATGCACCCGGACGCCCTCCCCTCCCCGCCGCCGCAGTCGTCCCCTTCTCCTCCGCCCACCGAAACCGACCCGGGCGCCCCGCCCGCGGCTTCCGTCCGACACTGGCTCCATGCCGCCGCTACAGCAGCATCGCCGCCCCCGGCGGCGCTCGACAGCTTCTCCGACGGGTACCGCTCCCTGGACCGCGGCGGCCGGCGCGAGGTCCTGCGCTCCCTCGCCACGGACTACGACGTGCCCCGCGCGCGCGTCCGGGACCTCATGAGACAGTACATGAGCGTCGCCTCCGCCGCGGCGGCAGGCGGGGATGACGCGGAGGCGGAGGAAGGGAAGGAGGGCGCCGCGGCGGCGCTGTACCGGATGGAGCGGGGGCTCCGTGACGCCCTCCGGCCCCGGTACGCAGGGTTCCTCGAGGCCATGAACGCGCAGCCAGGCGGGCTCAAGCTCCTCGCCGTCCTCCGCGCTGACCTCCTGGCCTTATTGGGGTGAGATTGATTGCCATCAACACTGCCTTATTGGGGATTTAAGGCCTTGGTGATCCCAATGTTGCAATGCAGGGAGGAGAACGCTCCAGCACTGCGCGCCCTGGACTCGTACTTGAAGGAGAAGCTGGTCACTTGGCTCAGCCCTGCGGCGCTGACGCTCCACCAGATAACATGGGATGATCCTGCCTCCTTGCTAGAGAAGATTGTGGCATATGAAGTTTGTGGCTGACCCTCTGTTGATTTGATTTTGCACAGCCTGAATTGTTACTATGGTGTTTCATCTGATGCTTTTGTTTTCATTATTTAGGCAGTGCATCCAATTAGGAATCTGATAGACTTGAAGAGAAGATTGGGTATTGGCCGCCGTTGCTTTGGCTACTTCCATCCAGCAATACCAGGTCAGATTGACTGTTTGGTTGCTAATTGTGGCTTGCTGCATTTCTACAGTATTACTGCCTACTGTTGATGTTTCAGCTGAATCGAGTGTTCCAAGTTCCAAATAATTCTGCAAGTGTGTCTAATTATATTTGTGTACCTGGTTATATTAGATCATAGTCATTTTCATAGTGTACCATTAATTTTCATTTTTCAATATGGACGAAAGAAGCGTATGGCATCAATTATATAATTGGCTGTTAAGATGTTGAGTGCAGCAACTAGCTATTTGCTGGAACTTATCCTGAATTCCAGTTAATTTCTCTGAGTGCTTTTGTTAACTTTAGGGGAGCCCCTGATTTTCATCGAAGTTGCTTTACACAAAGATATGGCTGCATCTATACAGGTTATTAACTGTCATAATTATATTTGACTAAATTAGTATTCTACTGCACTGCACCTTATGCTCCTCGTCTATCATACTAGGAGGTCCTGTGGGATGACCCCCCAACTCCTGAATCTGAAGCCAGCTGTGCACTGTTTTACTCAATATCATCGACCCAGGTAAACAGAGTTGCTAAAGAAAACAAATTTAGTTCTGTGATAGGCACCAGCGTGATCAACAAACTGGTGCCTAGAAGTCTAGAACTGATTGTCTATTAATATTGCCAGCCTGGCTTATCAGGTATTAATCTGGGGAAGTTTCTTCTCAAGCGTGTGATTGACATGTTGAGAAGAGATATGCCTTCAGTTCAGGTACTGCTTCTGATATCTATCACTAATCATTACTACTATACGCACATCTTCGTTCTTATTTTCATTCTACACTGAACACTGCAAATGAAATAGCTTTGTGCTTCTATGCGTGCCATTGATTGTTTCACTTTAAAAGTGCAGTACTGTACATACAGTTTCCAGTAAAATCAGTGTTTTTAACATAGCAAATAGTTCACCAGGACTTACTAAGCTCATGTTAAGCTGTTATCCAGGTTTGCTGATACATCAAACATCATATACTCTTTTATTGATGCTTCATGCAGATTTTTGCAACACTTAGCCCAATCCCTGGTTTCATGCAATGGCTTCGTGCTAAACTGGCTTCCCAAATAAAATTAGCAGAGACAGAATCGCAAGAGGGGAATTCATTAGAAGGAGCTAGCTCTACTTTCAGAGAGTCCATCCTTCTTCCTGATGAAGAGAAGACGATTCACGATGCAATGTATGTTCCATTACAAGATAATGCTGCAAATTGAGCTTCACCTGTTTTCAGTGCTTTCTTATTTTATACTCCATTTTCAATATATGATGTTTAGGACAATCTAATTGACTTGCACTAAACGTCATATATTTGAAAATGCAGCTAATTTATTAAATAAATAAACTAATCAGCTTCTCCTAAAGATCATCCTATATTTAAAACAGAGGGAGTACTTTTCTGACTTTCGTCTTTTTTCTAGGAAATTAGTACTCGGTAACTCCATGGATTTCGGTTTTCTGGAGACTTTTGACGTTTTCAATTTTTTGATACATTAATAGTGTTTTCTGTAATCCATCAAGTCATCTTTATGTTTATGGCTATTCAACATTGAAAGAGGATAAAATCTGAAAGTTAATTCAAGATCTTTGATCATCTATGTGTTGCTGCAGTGAACAAGCTCATGAGAAACAAGGAATTGAACTATTGCAAGATATACTGAAAACAACCCAATGGGTAAAGTCTGAAAAATTATCTTCTGCATTGAAACCTCCTCTAATGCGTTTGTGCGCAAGGTATGCAAAAACATTATTTCCTCTGTTTGTGCACTAGTTCATTTTCTGAGTAAGTGGAACACCTTATGTAAACTGCAACTGTTGATAGCCTTTTGTTATAATGTATAGGTATCTTGCCAGAGAGAAAATGCGAGGAAAAGCTCTTGATGCTGTTGCCAATTTTCACTTGCAAAATGGAGCAGTAAGTTAGCCTTCATTACAAATTCAGTTTCAAATCTTAAATGCTGCGGAGCAGATGTGGTTTTGTGGCATTTAGAAACAGAAACTTATGTTTGGTTTACATATGTTGTGATTTTCCAAGAAATGTTGTAATATCATGTGCTATACTAGTTTTATTTTACTGATGTAAGCCATTTATGCTATTTTTTATTCATAACTTTTGGTCTAATTGTAAGAGGATTAGCTATTTGAGATAGTTTGGTGGCTTCACATGACAGCACTAACTATTTGGCAGATGATTGAGAGAATAAACTGGATGGCGGACCAATCAGAGAAGGGCATTCAACAAAGTGGAGGTATCATGGTCAATTATCTTTACAGGTATGATTCTACTGAGCTGCTGGTGATACTAATACGTCTGGATGAGTTTAGTGGACAATATGTTCTAATGAGTGTACGATAACTCAGGTTGGAGAATATAGAAGAGTATGCATTGTCATATTCTGGCACAGGGCTTATCCATTCTTCAACTAGCCTGTCCCAGTATCTTGAGGTATCTGTCGCTGGATACGCATTTTCTAAGTGACCTGCCCTTTTACCACATCTGTTTCATTTTCATGTTGCCTTTTGTATCTCACTGATAGTTCTTTTGTAACAGCCAAAGGATATGTGAAACTCAATGTTTCTGGCATGAATTTTGTTTCCACCAAGGTAATATATCAGCCATTGGATACTTTGGACCAGGATGATAGAAAGAAATAGGATATCTGCACTTCTGCTGTTCATTGTGAACGCGGCGAATTTATATGATAGGTCTTGTAGTCTTAATAGTTTGTACAAAAGGGCGAGTAGATGCTCTGACCTTTTTCTTTATGGTTTCTTTTCTTTTGGATGATGTAGCAGAGATAATGCACATTATGTCTATACACAGCCTACCAACACAAGAAAAGGAGCATTTCTGAGATAGTTGGGGTCAGGCTGGTTCTGGGTCTCCTGTTCACCCTTCTATGTGACACTACTCTGTCAATGCTCTGGTGAACCAAATTGGCTTCTGCAGGGGCAATTGCAATATGCAAGGCCGCCGTTCAGTGTTCGTTATAGTTTCTTCTGTCATCCCACTCCCCCGTGGCGGTACTTGACAATAGCCTCAGCATTCGGATTGGTCTACTCCGATTATAAATGTACCGTTTTTTGGGTTTCTATATGGTCAAACGTTTTAAACTTTGGCCTATGAATGTATGAAAAATTATATAGATTTACAACGTAGTGATGATGTTACAATATTCCTCATAGAAAGTACTTTCACAATACATGTGTTTTTACTATTTAAAATGAATTATTTTTTATAAAATATGCAAGTAAATGTGCCACATTGAAAACCGTGTTACTGTCCTAAAACGCTTACGCGTGTATTAGAAACTTAACACATTGAATTTGTTCTTTAAAGAAATCCAATTGCTTTGCATGTAGAGATATCAATCCACCTTTAGCCTGTACTCGAAGTCCTTGCTGCACGTGAAAGCAGAGTCGTGCACACTACTGCAGTACACAAGGCCTGCCAAAGTGCCAACGAGAAAGATTCAGATGACTCTGCTCGAAAGATATATTGGACTCGCTGAAGCTGGTCTGGGCTCTCGACTTGTAAATTGTAGTAATTGTGTAAGCTCGGCAACAAAAATCTGATCTGAGCTATTCGATTTTTTGCGAAAACTATTCGAATAATTTGGTAAAGCTCAGTACCAAGCATGCGTTGCGAGCTGAGCTCGACCACCACTGCCAATCTGCCATTGACCGCTGCTGTCGTCGTACGCGTACCAACCACAGAGAAGGCGCAACCGCGCAAGCCTCCCTGCCTTTTTCTTCTTTTTCTCCTCCTCTGCTCAGCGGCTCACCGGCGACAAGTCAACCCAGTGATCTCAGCTCAGCCTCACCCCCTCACAGCAGTTCCACGCCTCCGCTTCCCCAAGCGCTCCAGTGCTCCACTTTCCATCGGCGATGCCGGCGGACACCCCGGCGTCGCCGCTGCCGCAGCGCGCGGCGACGCTCTCCGACGACGACCGCCTTCTCGTCGCGCACTGCGCCGAGCTCTGCTTCCCTTCCTCCACCCCCGCCCCGCCCGCGGCCGCCGCCCGCTCCTTCCAGGTGCACCACGCGTCCCACCCCTACCCCTGCGCCGCCTTCGCCTTCCCGCCCTCCTGGTGCGCCGCCGACTGGGTGGCGCCCTCCACCGCCGAGGGCGCCCGCCAGCCGTTCGGAGACGCGGAGGTGGACCCCGCGCTGTTCCCGTCGCTCCGCGCCGTCGGGAGCGGCGTCCCCGCGCGCGCCAACGCCGCTTTCCTCTCCGCCTTCCGTGGCCTGCTCGACGGATCGCCGCTCCAGTCCGAGGTCAGTGAATCAAGCGCGGCTTGCCGAGCTGTGCACCGCTAGCTTGGTAAACCCGTGTGACTCTTTGTGCCGAGATCTCGTTGCTGTGCTGCTACGGGGAACGAAACTTTTAGTACGATCCCTGAGACTAGGAGTTGATGGTTTCAGGATACTTTGCAAAGGAGAAATGAGATATGTTAATCAATTTTAAAAGTTACTTGCTCTTTTGTAGTATTAAATGCATTGTTGAATTTAAGGTTTGTTTAGCTGCAAGGAAGATCTAATTGCTGCCGTTGCTGTTGTATTGAAATATCAAACCTGTGTTCATGTATATGCTAGTTTCAGATGCTCAGCCAGTTAAAGATAAGTGGTTGCTGCAATTGCCTTGACCTCTGTGGATTTTAGCGTGTCTGTCTAATTAAAGTGGTGGGAATGTGGATCAGGGATAGAGCATGGAAATGTTGATTTCAACTTGTTTGTTATGTGTGCTCTAGTGGTCAGTCCGTCAGCAGATGTTGCCAGGAGTATCTCTTTTGGCTGATTGCTGACATGATGTTTCTTTTGCAAAGTTTTCAATTAACCATTTTTTGTTGGAAAAGGAAAATCGACGGAAGAGGTTGGGACCATAAACAAAGTCATGCAGTTGCAAATAAAACAGCAGAAGTCTGAGCCAAACATATTTATTTCATAGGACTGTGCATCATGTTTGTGATTTAAGGCTTAAACTATGTGAGAAATGGCGACATAGCTGGGAAGCATAACAACGTTTTAGCAAATATTCATTTTGTTAGCTTTGCCTACCTCTACTCAGCTGATCCTGGGATGATCAGTGAGCACACACTCACACACACTTAACACCTTTGTGGCTGCTGGTAGAAGAAGGAGAAGGGAGCAGGGGATGAGAGCAGAACACAGCCGAGTTGTGCTGGGCTCAACTGAGCTTCCTGGTAGCTCCTTGCATTATATGTATGAACAAGAAGGTTTACAAGATATGGCCTAAACTATTTCATCTACCTCTACTGCTGCCACTACTTGGCACTGCACAGCCACTACTTGGCACTACCTTCTACTGCTGCTATTCAGCTGTTGCCATGCTGCAAATTGTTCTATACTTACTACTACTACCTGCCTTGGTGACCAAACAATGGTCAGGCATGACCTGAAGCTACTGAGCTCTACTAGCTCTATGTACAAGATGATAACCAGCTAGAGCACTCACAATTATATATCATTCTCCTCCTAATTGAGATGCTCTAGCTCACACCTCCTCCACTCCAATCTTGGTCCTCATCTCCAAGAGACGAATCCTTCCAAGTGGCTTGGTGAGGATGTCGCCCAGCTGCCGCCCGGTCTCGACATGCTGGAGCTTGATGCGTCCTCCATTGACACACTCACGAATGTAGTGGAATTTAGTGTCAATGTGCTTGCTTCGGTCATGGAGGACAGGATTCTTTGCCAAAGCGATGGCGGACTGATTGTCCACCATCAGGACGGGCGCAGGGGCTTCTTCTCCGGTGAGCTCCTGCATCAGCCGCCCCAACCAAACTGCCTGGCAGCTCGCCGTCGCCGCTGCAATGTACTCCGCTTCACATGTGGACAGTGCGACCACCTTCTGCTTGTGCGACTGCCAGGTCACGGGACACGCACCGAGGAAGAAGAGAACCCCCGTCGTGCTGCGCCTCCCGTCCAGATCACCGGCCATGTCGCTGTCGCTGTATCCTAGCAGCTCCAGCGACGCTCCTCCTCCTCGTGCATAGACCAGGCCATAGCCCACGGTCCCAGCCACGTAGCGAAGAAGACGCTTGATGGCCGCAAACTGATCCTCTCTTGGATCCTCCATGAAGCGGCTGACATACCCCACGGCGAACGCAATGTCCGGCCGTGTGTGCTCCAAGTAGCGCAGTCCGCCGACGATGCTCCGGTAGCTCATCGCGTTCACCTTCGGCGCGCTGCTTGCCTTGCTGAGTTTCAGCTTCTCCTCCATGGGGGTCGGGCATGCCTTGCATCCCTCCATCCCACTCCGCTCCAGCAGCTTGCGCGCGTACGCGCTCTGGCGGAGCGTGATGGCGTCCCTCCCCTGCTCCACCTCAATGCCGAGGTAGTAGGTGAGCAGGCCGAGGTCACTCATGCGGAACAGCGCCGTCATCTCCTTCTTGAACTCATCAATGTCGCGCTGCTCCGTCCCGGTGATGATCAGGTCATCCACGTAGACGCCGACGATCAGCCGCCCGCGCGCCGTGTCCTTGGTGTAGAGCGCCTGATCAGTGGCACACTTGGTGAAGCCGAGGGAGCTCAAGCTCGCGTCGAGCTTGATGTTCCATGCCCGTGGCGCCTGCCGCAAGCCGTTCAAGGCCTTGCGCAGGCGGAGCACCTTCTGCTCCTCGCCGGCGACCTCGAACCCCGACGGCTGCTGGACGTAGATCTCCTCCGTGAGCTCCCCGTTCAAGAACGCAGACTTCACATCCATGTGATGCACCCGCCAGTCCTTCCTCGCCGCCAGCGCAAGAAGGAGCCGCACGGATTCCATCCGCGCCACCGGGGCAAAGACTTCCTCGAAGTCGATCCCCTCGCGCTGGATGAATCCCTTGGCGACCAATCGGGCCTTGTGCCTCACAATCTCGCCGTGCTCGTTGCGCTTCACCTTGTATACCCACTTCAAACCAATGGGACGGCAGCCAATTGGAGGATCCACCCGCTCCCAGGTGCCGTTCTCCTCCACCGCCGCCATCTCCTCTACCATGGCCTGCCGCCACGCCGGATCTTGTTCTGCAACCGCGAAGGAGGGAGGCTCCTCCGCGCTGCCCAGGTGGAGCTCTTGATCATCGAGGATGCGCTCAGCCTGCCCAGGCGGAGCTCCGTCCCCGATCATCTCATCCACCGCCCGAAATCGGAGCGGCTCGCCGGCGTAGCTGGCGTCCACATGCTGGGACAGGTCGGAAGGAGGCGTGACGTAGTGCGTTGGCGTGGCCGGGCCTGGTGACGCGGCTGTAAGGGTCGCCGGAGAGGCCTGCCCTGCAGGGGGCTCTGGTGCCGCCGCCGCGACTTCCTCTGTTCCCGGAACAGGGGATCCGCCGCCCGGACTCGCCTCCGCACCGTCATGGCCCTCAACCACCTCCTGGTACACCTCCTGATGGATGATGAAGTCACTCCCGACTCCAATCGCTGCTTCCCCATCACCGGACTCCTCCCAATCCCAGCTCGCCCCCTCGTCGAACACCACGTCGCGCGACACGACGACGCGCCGCGCAACCGGGTCGTAGAGCCGGTACGCCTTGCTACCAGGCTCGTAACCCAGGAACACCATGGGAGAGCTGCGATCCTCGAGCTTGGACAGGTTCGGCCTCGTCTTCTTGACGTGCCCGATGCAGCCGAAAGTGCGGAAGGAGACGTCGGGCTTCCGCCCGTGCCAAGCCTCGAACGGGGTCACCCCCTTCAAGCTCTTGGTTGGCGCGCGGTTCAGAATGAACGCCGCCGTGGTGACCGCCTCTCCCCAGAATGTGGCCGGCATCTTCTTCGCCTTAAGCATGCTTCTCGCCATGCCAACCACTGTCTGGTTCCTCCTCTCCACAACTCCGTTCTGTTGCGGCGAATACGGCGCAGTCAGGTGACGCTCCACCCCCTCCTCTGCGCAGTACTGCCCGAACTCCACCGAGGTGAATTCGCCGCCCCGGTCCGTCCTGAGCATCTTCAGTCTCTTCCCGGTTTCCGCCTCTACGCGCTCCTTGATGTGCCTGATAGCCGCCGCCGCCGCCTCATCCTTGCTCGACAGCAGCTGCAGCCACATGTAGCGGCTGCTGTCGTCGATGAGCAAGAGGAAGTACCGGCGCCCGCCGGGCGTGGCCGGCGCTATCGGCCCGCACAGGTCGCCGTGCACGAGCTCGAGCAGCTCGTTTGCGCGGTAGCTCGCCTTCTTCGGGAACGGGAGCCGACGCTGCTTGCCGGCGAGGCAACTGTCGCAGAGCTCCCCAATGTGCTCGATCAGCGGCAGCCCCTCCACCATGCCCTGCCTCGCCATGGTTGCCACATGGCCGAACCGGGCATGCCAGCGCCACGCCTCGTCGTCACGCGTTGCCGCCAAGCAGATTGGCCGGGCGATGCGGACGTCGAGGACGTAGAGCCTGTTCTTGGACCGGTTCACCTTGGCGAGCAGCTTGCGTTCCCGGTCGTGGATGCGCAGAACGCCGCTCTTGATCAGCACCTCGCACCCGCGCTCGTCCAACTGGCCGATGCTCAGGATGTTGCTGCGGAGCTTGGGGATGAAGTAGACGTCCCTCAGCGCCCGGTGCTCTCCCGTCTGGCAGTAGAAGAGGATGGTGCCGCGGCCGCAGACCTCCACCACAGAGTTGTCCCCGAATTTCACCGAGCCGACGACGCTGGTGTCGAGCTCGGAGAACGCGCTCCGGTTCCCCGTCATGTGGTTGCTCGCGCCGGAGTCGAGGTACCATCTCTGCTCCATCTCGTCTTCCTCCCGCCCGAGATGAGCCTGCGCGCGCGTCTCGTCCAGTTCCACGAGCGCGCGCGGCGCCTCCTCTGTCTCGACGTTGAGGGCGCAGACTTCCGCCATCAACAGCGCCGACTCCTCCTCATCCTCCTGCGCAAGATGCGCCTTCTCCTGGCGCCGCGGTTCCTTGCACTCGCGGGCCCGGTGGCCGGCCTTGCCGCAGTTGTGGCAGGTGTCATTGGCGCCGGGCTTGCCGCCCTTCTTCTTCTTCCCCTTCCAGCGCGGCTTTCCGCGCCCGCCACCGCCGCCGCGCGAAGCAGAGGACCCTTCCCCCGTCTTCCGCTCGCGGGCCTGCGCTTCCCACTCCGCCTGAGTGAGCAGCACCTGGCCGGTGACTGTCGACCGCGCCTGACGCCGCGTCGATGCGGTCTTCGACCGCCTTCAGCCGGCCAGTGACATCCTCGATGGTGAGATCCCCGAAATCGAGCAAGGTCTCGATTGAAATCGCGACCTGCGCGAATTTCGCGGGAACGACACGGAGAAACTTGGCCACGGCCTCCGCCTCGCTGATGCTGTCGCCCTGATTCACCATCCCGGTGAGCCGCATCGCGAACTCCTCAACAGGCTCGCCGTCGCGGTACGAGATGTTCTCGTACTCGCGGCGGAGCTGCTGCGCGCGCGCCTTGCGCACGCGATCGTCGCCCAGCCGCAGGGTCTTGATCTTCTCCCACGCTGACTTCGCCGTCGCGTCCTCAGCCGAGCCCAGCGGAGTCACCATCTCCGCCGGGACCGCCTTCAAGATGGCCTCCATCGCCATCTGGTCCTCCTGCTCGTCCGCCGTGCCGGTCGTTACCGCCGCGAACAGGCCCCTGGCCTTCAGCATCACCTTCATCATCACCGCCCACTCAGCGTAGTTGGTACGCGTGAGCATGAGGTACGACGCGCCGCCGATGTCCCGGACAGTCTTCTTCACCACGTACGTCGTCCCTTGACGCTCCGGCGAACGCGACTCCCGGCGACCTTGGCGCTCAGCAGAAGCAGAGCGACCTCCACCTCCACCACCCGAGGTAGACATGGTCCAGGAACTTGAACTCAAGCTCTTGATACCACTTGTTAGCTTTGCCTACCTCTACTCAGCTGATCCTGGGATGATCAGTGAGCACACACTCACACACACTTAACACCTTTGTGGCTGCTGGTAGAAGGAGAAGGGAGCAGGGGATGAGAGCAGAACACAGCCGAGTTGTGCTGGGCTCAACTGAGCTTCCTGGTAGCTCCTTGCATTATATGTATGAACAAGAAGGTTTACAAGATATGGCCTAAACTATTTCATCTACCTCTACTGCTGCCACTACTTGGCACTGCACAGCCACTACTTGGCACTACCTTCTACTGCTGCTATTCAGCTGTTGCCATGCTGCAACTTGTTCTATACTTACTACTACTACCTGCCTTGGTGACCAAACAATGGTCAGGCATGACCTGAAGCTACTGAGCTCTACTAGCTCTATGTACAAGATGATAACCAGCTAGAGCACTCACAATTATATATCACATTTCACAGTGTTTTGTGATTATTTATGGGTTGACTTGAGCTTATAAAGCACTGAAGCAGACATCATGAGAGTTCAAGAATTAGTAAAAAAAAAATCATTACTGGTAATTGATATGGCATACTTGTTCGGCTACAAAGTAGGTTCATTACATTGCCACTCCAATTGTTCCAACTTTCAAGACGATATTGTGTTACTTCGGACAACAAATTGAGTGATAATTCATGTCCCCTTCCTCTTTCTTTTGGGCAATTACCTAGTCCTTCATAGTCTTGATTCCAGCGATATTACCTTTATAGCATAATATACAGAATTGCACTATTATAAACTGGTTGTCTTGAAATGTTAACTAAGATGTAGACAGATGTAGTGTTTCAGTATGTTTTGCACCTAAATGAACAAAATGATAACTCCCCCCCTTGAAATACAGGTATCAAGAGCTGTGGCTGAAGAGAAACGTGTAGTATTCACGGGCCATTCATCAGGAGGTTCAATAGCCACCCTTGCTGCTATATGGTTTCTTGAGAAGTGCACCAGACAGGGAAGTGTTAATCAAGCACACCCATCCTGTGTGACCTTTGGGGCTCCTCTTATTGGAGACAATATCTTCAACCATGCAGTTAGACGAGAGGGGTGGTCACAGTGTATTTTGCATTTCCTTCTTCCGCTAGACATTGGCCCACGCATACCACTGACACCACTTGCATCCTTCAGAGAACAAATTCAAGCTGTTCTGGATTGGTTGTCTCCTCAGACACCAAACAACTCACCTGCTGGGGGGTCTCTTGTCATACCTGAGTACTATGAAAATTTACTGAGAAGCACACTATCTATTGCCAGCTATGAGGCCTGTTCTTTCATGGGATGCACTAGCTCAATCCTGGGAACATTGACTTCCTTCATCGACCTCTCACCTTACAGACCCTGTGGGACTTATCATTTATTTACAAGTAGTGAACAATTGATTGTTCTCACAAATTCAGATGCTGTACTCCAGTTGTTATTTTACTGCCTTCAGTTGGATCCCCAACAACAATTGCTTGATGCTGCTGCTAGAAGTTTAAGTGCTCACTGGCAGTATGAACCAATTAAACAGTGCATGCAGGATATAGTTTGTGTGGATTACCTGGGAGCAATCTCATCTACCCTTCCTGGTAGGCAGACACAGAGAGCGGCAGTTGGAAGCATTGAACTGGTAAGACATCATTTCCTTTCTGGCCATGCACATATCTTCATTATAGTTGGCATTTCCTTCACAATAGTGAACATGTGTTTTTCGGGTAAAAAAAATATTGAGCATGTGTTCATTCTATGTAAAGTCAATATTGATAAGGAAACTGGAAACCATTAAATTCGGTTTTCATCACGTGCTATATTGCAGCCTAGCACAAAGCATTTCCCATCCTAGCTTAACTTGTAATCATCTATAAAGTTTATTTTCGTTATTGTTGTCATGTTCAAATAAGCAATCTTCAGTCATTATTTCCACATTCCCAACATGTATTCTTCTAATGTAAATAAACTCTCTTTTTCTTTATCACAGAGCAAGGAGGCTATACTGCACCTTTCTGCAGCTGCGCAACGGGAGAAGCAAAGACACAGAAACCAAACAAAGATTGACGAAAGCTGCCAAAAGATTCAGGAAGCCCTCAGATCCCTAAATGATTACAAAAGAACATGCGAACTCCGTGGCGTAAGCTACTACGATTCTTTCAAGCTCCAGCGAGAGGTGCACGACTTCAACGCCAATGTCCGGAGGCTTGAGCTAGCCGGCCTCTGGGACGAGATCATCGAGATGCTGCGGAGGCGTGAACTGCCCGACGGCTTTGAGGCGCGGGAGGAGTGGGTGAGCCTGGGGACGCTGTTCCGCCGCCTGGTCGAGCCGCTGGACATCGCCAACTACTACCGGCACTCCAAGAACGAGGACACCGGCCCCTACCTGTCCAAGGGGCGGCCGAGGAGGTACAAGTACACCCAGAAGTGGCACGAGCAGCTGCGGCGCGCCCCCGTCGGGTCCAGCCTCGAGTCCTGCTTCTGGGCGGTGGTGGAGGAGCTCCAGGCCGAGATGGTCGACGGCAGGGCGTTCGAGGACCTGAGGGATAGGGTGGTCAAGCTCGAGAGCGATGCTCATGGATGGTATAATTCTGGAAGTTTGGGCAAGGACGTGTTTCTAGGGAGCTCATCTTTTGTGGCATGGTGGAGGACTCTCCCCGAACACCACAGGTCGGCGTCCTGCATAGCAAGACTTGTGTCTCTGTAAGGAGATTTTCCACTGACGAGGTAGCTGTTCCTCATCTCCTGGGAACAGCTGCAGATGTATACTGTAGCCTCAGATCCATGTAAGTTTAAGCTGCTCCGTGCTCAGTATGTACGTATTTTCCACAACAAGCAGGCCACAACACGGTGGTGCTAGTTTTCAACCTGCTTAGTTTATGCATAAACCAAAGACACCATGCATGCTCAGTATCATTAGACTATTGTTCCCTAAAAAAAGTATAATTAGACTGTTTAATTTGGAGACCGTGTCTGTATATGTTAATCCGAAACAGATTCCGAGTCTCTAATAAATGTTTTGATGCAATCTAGAAGAACTAAACATAATTTAATTATAAACGAATTTCATAATTCCTAGGTTTTTTTTTACGAGACGGATCTATTAAGTCTAATTAATTTATGATTAGCACATGTTTACTGTAGCATCACATGGGCAAAACATGGATAAATTAGGTTTAATAGATTTGTCTCAAAAAAAACCTAGGAGTTATGGACTTCGTTTTGTCATTGCCTGTGTTTAATACTCCTAATTAACATCTTAACATTCGATAGGACAAGGCTTATAATAAGCATGTTAGTCGGCCCAACCCACTTCTTGGTTGCGATGTCGAGACTGAAACTAGCTAGTTTTGTTCATTGTGAAGTTTAGTCCCTGTCACATCAAATGTTTAGTTATTAATTAGAAGTATTAAACATAGACTAATTACAAAACTAATTTCACGGATGGAGGCTAATTTGCATATGAATCTATTAAACCTAATTAGTCCATGATTTGATAATTTGGTGCTATTGTAATCATGTATTAATGAGGGATTGATTAGGTTTAATAGATCTGTCTCGTGAATTAGTCTCCATCTATGTAATTAGTTTTATAGTTAGCTCATATTTAGTCCTCATAGATAGCATCCGAAGATTCGATGTGACAAAGACAAAATTTTAGCTCAAGAATCAAAAACTCCCTAAGAAAAGCATGTGAAGATAAGGTAAGATCACCGAGTGATCATCTCAAATCAATAAGGACCACGAGATCTTACCTCTGGCTCGTCATATTTGATGACCAAGATACACATGTACAGTGATTTACAAAAAGTTTCAATAAAGGTTTTTACAGCAGATTGAATGAGATGCTCTATGTAGAAAATAAAGGCGAAAAGGTAGGTGCAACCAATCTGCGAGGTACTCCTTACATCCTAAAATAAAAAGGGCATTATGAGTTATGTATTAAATCAAAAATTTTAAAATTTGATCAAATTTATAGGAAAAAAATTAATATTTATCAAATCAAATAAGTAAAATATCATAATATATTTTATAGTGAGTCTATCAGTGTTTATTGGATGTTACAAATATTATTCTTCTTATATTTCAGGATGGAGAAAATATATGTGGAAAACATGAGTCGAGGGTATAAATCAGAGACCCTTTCTTTCCTCTTCTGTTGTTGCTGCTGCTATAAAGGCCCGTGTTTAGTTCCATTAGATAAGTTTTGCTACAGTAAATTCGAATGTTTGGTTACTAATTAGGAGTATTAAATGTGGATAACTGACAAAACCCATTTTACAACCTGGATAATTTCGCGAGACGAATCTAATGAGTCTAATTTGGTTATGATTAGACAACGTCGTGCTGCAGTAAATAATCTCTAATGACGAATTAATTAGGCTTAATAGATTCCTCTCGCGATTTTCCGTCCATTCGTGTATTTAGTTTTATAATTAGATCATGTTTAGTCCTTCTAATCTTTGATTTAGTTTTGCTACAGTAAATTTCGCAATAAGTTCTTGTGAATCTAAACATAGCCCTAGTCTCCCCATCTCGATGCCTCTGAAAGACAACCCAACCTTCAAGCCATGTTTAGTTCAACACCAAAATTCAAACTTCACTATTCATCAAAGGGAATCTTACATGCATGAAGTAGTAAACGTGTGTTAATGACAAAACCCATTCCATAAACCCCGGGTAACTTCGCGAGACGAATCTAATGAGCTTAATTAGGCCATAATTAGATAACGTCGTGCTATAGTAAACAATCTCTAATGACAGATTAATTAGGCTTAATAGATTCGTCTCGCGATTTTCCGTCCATCCGTATAATTAATTTTATAATTAGATCATATTTAGTCCTCCTAATCTTGAGTTTAAAATTACGAATTCAAAAAAGTTTGAATTCTTCAGCGAACTAAACATGGCCTGAGTCGGGTTTATAGGGAGCATTTATTGCGGAGGAGAGAAGCATTAATTACAGTTGTTCGTTTACGGTTACAATGACTACTTCAGCCCCGTCAGGTTGTACGATTGACTGTCATTGCTCGCCGTGTTCATTCGGCATTTACGCCATACGGCCCGTGCAACTACGTTGGCAAACTACGCTTGGCTTCTGGTCCGAAGATTAGCGCGGCCTCAAAGCTGCGCTCCTACTCCACCGAATGTGATCTTTTATCTATACATGGGCGTGGATCATACGATTGGAGCATCACATGATCCATTTGATTTGTATGGATATTTGAATCGATCCTTTTTCCAGACGAGTGAACCAATGGATCCATGGATAGATCCATTTTTCTGCCTGTTTTGTGTTGTCGTCCACTTGTCCCACCGTTCATCCGTTCCGCGTCTGTCACATGCTCCTGTTGCTGGCGTGTGCGGCTCTGTAAGGTTGTGTTCAGAGCCCAGTGCGTTCGCCCAAGCTTTTCCTATGGCGCCTGAATCCAATTGCAAGGTTCCTGTTGTGGTTCATAGCTCTCGCAGTACCAGATGCAAACGGACTGGTTCACTAGAAATCTCCTCCCTTGCAACTTCGCCGTGATCCCCAAGCCTGCGGAGGGATACGCCGGCAAGCACACTTGAGGCAGACTGCTAGACGAGCACGTCGTCTAGCACTTGAGGGCATGTTGGGAATTAGTGTATTGGAGGATAATAGAAGGTATTGAAGGAAAAATTAGTTCATTTTTTTCTTAATCCTCTTCATTCCACTTCAATACACTTCTATCCAAACAAAACATGAGGGCGAGGCCAGGGGGTTGAGAGGGGCCAGCCCCCCTATGCTATGGTCACACATATATTGTACACAAATTTTCATCATATAAAATCAGTAAAAAATCAAATTTAATCTCGCTAAACAAGTTATTTTGTATACTTTGCCCTCTCAATCCTAATCTCTGGCTTTGCCCCTGGAGCACGACGCCGCTTCCCGGCAAGCGAGACGATGGGGTCGAGGATGGAGTTGACAGCTGGAAGCAAATGAGACGTCGGGGCTGAGGAAGTCATTGGTCAGGGAGGTCACCGTGGAGAGTTGCTGCGGGAGCGCAACGGCGTTGCAGGTCGTTGAAGTTGGGGCATTGCCGGCGGAAAGATGGCCGGCAGGCGACGTCTCCGTGAACGCCGCCACCGCTGGGAAGGCAGACGCGAGGAGCTAGGTCGGAGCACTCGACCCTAAAGGTTCTCGTAACTGCAATCCACTAATTCAGGCCAAGTTCATAGTTCCAAGAAGGGGCCCGTTAGGGTCGTTTTCATGGGCCGGTTCGCGCGATCCGGTGGGTCGACCGGCACCGTCCTTATCTTTACTTTTAACCCTTCACTTAGTGATTTTTATATTATATACTCTCTGCATCACAATATTTATCGCCGTGGACTTATTTCAAAACGTTTAACCTTTTATTTTATTTAAAAATTTTATATAAATATGTCAAAAGATAAATTACATTTAAAATACATATAACGATAAACCAAATCACAAATAGAATAAATAATATACACACAATATTTTGAATCAGACTAATGTTCTAAGTCGTGATAAAAGCAAATGCTGCACCCTTTGATTATTATATGTTTTTAGTAGGGCCTCGTTTAGTTGCGTTCAGAATGTTGCGAAAATTACTGTAGCAATTGTAAATCGAAAATTAGAAGGACTAAACATGATCAAATTATAAAACTAATTGCACGGATGGACGGAAAATCGCGAGACAAATCTATTAAGCCGAATTAATCCATCATTAGAGATTGTTTACTGTAGCACGATATTGTCTAATCATGGCCTAATTAGACTCATTAGATTCTTCTCGAAATTTCACCCGGGTTATAAAATATGATTTATCATTAATTCACGTTTAATACTCCTAATTAGTGTTAAAACATTCGATTTGACAGATAAACAGTAAAAAGTTGCGAAACTTCCCACGACTAAACCGGTGGATCATTTTCGCGACGCACGGCCGTCATCGGGCGCTGCGCCCCTGCTGTCGATGCGGATGCCCCTGCTCTAGCTCTGCTGCAGATGCCTCCGCAGCGATCAGCGGTCAGGTCCCGGCGTCCCGTCATCTGGCGTATCGCCACGTACCTCTGCCTCGTTTTGCGCAATTGCGCGACGACTTCCCTTCCCCTTGCCGGTCAAGTCTCCGTACTGGCCGGCGCACTGGCGGTCAGGCACGCATGCGGCATGCCCTACCAGTCAGACACAGAGCGACTTGGGAGTGGGGCCAGTCAACGTTCTAATGCAAAATCGGTTGGCAGGAACAGTCGAACGAGATTGTTTGTCCACTGCGGGGCAGGCAAAGCCTTTGCTAAGGCCTTGTTTAGATAGGGTGAATTCGATTGAATTTAATGATTGGAGATGTATTGAGAATTGAAAAAGTAGAGAGGAGGCACGTAGTTCAATGCGTTGCCTTTTGATTGAATTGATGCATTTTTCGAATCTAAACAGGGCCTAAAACGGGTTACGGAAACAAAAGATCCTAGCTGCCAATGGTTTACGAGTAGTAGCCTTCCACATCTACCGATCTACGTCCCAACTAATAAGATCCGATTCGCTAAAATAAGCATCCAAGATTGGATGGACCGGACCACCAAGTTCGCCGCGCAGGCAGGCCTGGAAGCCCGGAAGAGGAAGACTACGAGCGGAGAGGAACCGGAGGCACGAGGAGGGGAGAAAATTCCTTATTTGTCATTGAAATTTGCATTACTTTCTTATTTGCCATTGAAAAAGTTTGTATTCCTTATTTGTCATTGGCTTGAAATTACGTTCCTTTCTTGCCATTGCCGTCTATTACATGGATAACAGAGTTAACTTGGGACGTGAAAAGATGATGTTACCCTCAGCACATAAGGGCACTGTGTCCGACGTTTCCTTGCTTCGTGCTAGTCACTTTCTAACACAATGAAAGGGGCCTCGATGAGGCAGAGTGGACGACGGGCAACCCTTGGGACGGGTC
Source organism: Alloteropsis semialata (assembly GCA_004135705.1). NCBI lineage: Eukaryota > Viridiplantae > Streptophyta > Magnoliopsida > Poales > Poaceae > Alloteropsis > Alloteropsis semialata. Next base: position 31,621,091 of record CM014271.1, read on the forward strand.
GCCGAATTGGAGCCAAGTTTATGCAAGCGGTGGATCCGGCAGGTTTCTCCTGGCTCTCTGCTCGGCGCTGCAGGCCTGCCAGAATCCGGCGCTGCTCCCACACAGGGGCGGGGTCACCTGCGCGGGCTTCTTCCGCGGTGCATGTGGCCCAACAGCCTGGAGGTGCTCCCGCTGGGGGCGAGACTGCTCGCGCGACGCAGCTTCCACGCCGCGCGAGACCCGGCTACCCGGAGCTGGTCCCATTGGGGCGAGGCCACCCGCCCGGCGCTCCTCTAGCGGCGCGCAAGACATGGCAGCCTAGCACTACACCCGCTAGGGCGAAGCCCAAACGCCCGGCGCTGCTCGTGAGTCATCCCCGCACAAATCCGTCTCCCCTGGATGCGCACGTCGATCTTCAATATCCGGGGATCTATCTTTTGTTGGGGACGAGGGAAAGAAGAGTGAGATGTGGGGGCAAGTTGGGAATTATGGAGAAAATAGAACATGCACTAGCTAACGGAGTAGGATGGAGTGGACGGCAATGGCAGAAAGAGAATCAAATTTCAAGTCAATGGCAAATAAGGAACACAAATTTTCTAAATGACAAATAAGGAAGGGACGTAAATTCTGATGGAATTTTCTCCGAGGAGGGAGGAAGAGAGAGCTCTTTCCCGTTTCGTTTACCGTTGCAGCCAAGCTAGCCAAGCCGCAGGCCGCAGCGGCGCAGCCAGAGACCAGACCAACCAAAAACCGTAAATTTTTTCAAAATGGCCCTTCGCGGAAACTATTTTTACAAATAGACCCCTGGCAAAACTATTTCTGAAAATGGACCCCTAACTCGGCGCGAGGGGAACGAGCGCCGAGGTATGTGGCTCGGCGCTAAGGGCTCTAGCGCCGAGCCACCGCCACGTCAGCGCCGAGCTGGCGCCTCGTGCCTGCGTGGCAGCGGGCTCGGCGCTCGGGCCTTTAACGCCGAGCCACAGACCTCGGCGCAGCCGCATGGAGCGCCGAGGTCTGGGTACTTAAACAACCGCCGAGCCCCCTTCTTCCTCCTCCCTCCATTCCTTCCACCGGCGGCGAGACCCTAAGCGGCGGCGGCGAGGAGACCGGGGGGCGTGCGGCGGCGAGGAGACCCGAGGGCGCGAGGTGGGGGCGGCGGCCCGGCGGCCAGGTGCGGCGTCCGGCGGGGGGCGCTCGTGCCCCTGGTGCGGCGGCCAGGTGCGGCGGCCCGGGCGGCCATTGGAGCAGGCCTAAGGTATATGTCTATCCCTCTCTTTTGCTTGTTCTTCGTTTTTGCTGCAAAATTGACATGAATGCTTGTTAGAGGAAATGGTATGGTCTGAGGAATTGTAGAAGGTTAGGTTGTTTGGATGATTGTAGGAAGAACATAGGAATTTTTGATTAGGCCTAAAGGAAAAAAAAAGAACCTAATTTAGCAATGGGCATGGGTACATAGAGGAAGGCCTAGCATGCAGAGATCTCATTTTGAATTCTCCTGATGTGCCTCCCATGCCTACTGTATTTGGCATAAATAATTTCTGACAAAATAAAGTGGTAATTATTTTGATGTAGATGGATCGTTTAGTGAGGATTGTTCATGGTGGGACTGTTAAGAAGAATGAAGATGACACTGTGGAGTTTCTGAATATGGTAGAGACGGTCTTGGTCTTTCCCAATTTTCCATCATTGGCTGAATTGGTTGATAGAGTGAAGGGGAAGTTGGATTGGCCTGACAGTGTTGTCCGTATGCATATGGAAGGTGTAGTTGATGTTGGCTCATCGAAAGGTCCCCGTACAAAGACGTTTGTACCTTTGAGTTTAGAGGCAGAATGGGATATTTACAGGGATATTGTTATGGCCTCAGAAGTGCACTCTCTCTTTATAGTGGTGTCTAAGGTTCCTTTTGCCAACGGCAATTTCGGGTTCGACCTGAACAAGGCACCTGTTGAGGTTGAAAGCTTTGGTGACCCCGACAGTGTGGCCCCATCACCGGTAGATGACATAAGGGCTGAGCCTAAGTACTCACATGATGAAGGAGTTGATACATATCATGGTGATTTGGGTGATTATGTAGACACGTTTGCTTCATTTGACGGTGATGCCAAAGCATCTAACCGTCTTGATGTGGAGGTAAGCGGGGACGATGACAATTATGAAGAGGACAAAGCTTGTGGCTCGGAGGATGATCGGCCCATTCCTCAGTTGTCTGAACAGGAGAAAAAAATCTTGCAATCTATCTTTCCCGGCCGTGACCCATTGGTTCCCGAGTGTGTAGACCTTGGGCAGAGCCACAGGGCAGTTGCTGATGGGGGTTGCAGTGATGATGACGGTCCAGAGCTGAAGCGAGACAGTATCATACAGAAGGGCATGGTATTTCCAAATATGGATGAGTTGAAGAGTTGGTTGCAGGGATACTCAGTGATGCACCACCGTCCTTTCAAGGTGGTGCATTCGTACCGCAAGAGACGGTATACAGTTAAGTGCGAACAGGAAGGTTGCGCTTGGAGGGTTTGTTGCAGGCTGACCAAGACAGATCAATGGAGGATAACGTCTGTCAGTGAGTCTCATACTTGTGGCACAGCAGAGGCAGAAGAGAAACACCTCCAATTGAATTCTAAATTCATTGCGAAGCAGTTGTGCGGTGTGGTGAAGCATAGCCCAAACATCTCAGTTGCTGCACTTCAGCAGATGGTGTTGAAGATGTTCAATTATGAGATCAAGTATGGTAAAGCCTGGAGGGCAAAGCAGCGGGCTCTAAAGCACGTATTTGGAGATTGGGAAGAAGCTTATGAGAGGCTGCCGGTGATGTTGAACGCAATGAAAGCTGCAAATCCTGGCATGCATTTCGAGTATTTGCCAAAGGACAAGGTGAAGATTGCGGGGCGAGAGGTGTTCTCTCGGGCTTTCTGGACATTTGCACAGTGCATTGAAGGCTTCAAGCATTGTAGGCCCGTATTGTCCATTGATGGTACCTTCCTCACGGGTAAATACAAGGGTACAATGTTGATTGCCATTGGAATTGATTCGGAGAATAGGCTCCTCCCTTTGGCCTTTGCCTTGGTAAATAAGGAGGAAACATCTACTTGGTCTTGGTTCCTGGATCGTGTTCGGCGAGTGGTTGTTGGGCCCGGCCGTGATATTTGTGTGATTTCGGACCGGCATGCTGGTATACTTAATGCTGTGCAAGACATCATTCCGGGACATGGACGTGTGCATCATCGTTGGTGCACAAGGCACCTAGCGCAAAACCTTATCAAGCATGATGGTATTAAGGACAACTTCGAGTTGTTCGAGGAGGTTTGTAGGCAGACAGAGCCCCGGAAGTTTGAGGAGAAGTTGGCTGCGCTTAGAGAAAAGACTGACGATCGTGGAAGAGAATTCCTTGATGGGTTGATGGTCTCAAAGGAGAAGTGGACCCGAGCATTTGACATAGGTGGTGCTAGGTACGGTTTTATGACAAGCAACATGGCAGAAATATTTAATAGTTTGCTTAAAGGATGTCGTTGCCTTCCTGTGACCGCTATTGCTTCGTTCACCTTCTACAAGTGCAACGCTTGGTTCGTGCGGCGACGCAGCCTTGCTATGTCACTTCGAGACAACCACCGTAAATATCCGGAAAAGGTTGCACGCAGAATTAATAAGGCAAAGGAAATTTCTAAGGGGCAGAAGGCAGTTTGTTTCGACCGCGAGACGCACACATATGAAGTGACGGAGGCTGGTGGAACCAACATGGGAGGTGAGGATCGTGAGGCAAGGAAACACATAGTCGTGCTAAACTCGAACACGTGCACGTGTGGTAGGCCTTCTAGCTTCCACTTGCCATGTTCCCACATGGTGACCGCTTGCAGAGTGCGAAGGCTGGACGTGGAAGCCCCTTCCAGAGTTGGAGTAGAGTTCTCATTGCAATCACTCAGTAACACCTGGGCACCGCAATTTCACCCATTCCGTGATGAGGATGAGTGGCCGGTGTATGAGGGGCCAAAGTATATCGCCGACAAGGGCTTGAGAGTTACATCACGTGGAACTAGAAAAAGGAAGAGGTACAGGATGGACATGGACCAAGTAGTGTCGGGAAGGTCCACGAAAAAGTCAGTTGGTACGCACTTTGTGGAGGACACAGAGCGGTCACTATGCTCAAAATGTCACAAATCAGGGCATAATATACGTCGTTGCCCCTTACGAGCGCAAACGCAGGTAGATAGTCATATGTTCAGTAGTGTAACATTTTCTTATTTACTATTCTGTTTGTTGCCGTCCTACTTTTTAGTAAGTAAAATATCATGTACTAACCTTACTTACGTTTCTTGTGCAGGATGGCGGCCAGGTACAGTCTTCTTGACGAGCGGTACGATGCCGCGCACCGGGCTCGGCTGACGGAGCAGGGCGAGGTACTGATTCATTTGATATTGGTTTCAATACTAACTTTTGATTTGTTGACTTTTATTCGATATTGTGTCAAACTCCGACTTTTACTCCAAAATTTGACTCTTATCCTCTTGTTTCAGGTTCTGCACACGCTCCGGCCGATGACCCACGACGGCGGTATCGTTTTGCGGTACGACGAGCGCTACACACCCCTGCTGCGCCGCGCGGGACTTGCCACGGTTGCGAGGCTTGTCAGCCGTGGCATACCACCGTTCAACCCTGCCGCTCTCACCACGCTGATCGACCGCTGGCGACCAGAGACTCACACCTTCCACCTTCCCTGTGGTGAGATGACGATCACCCTTGAGGACGCCGCCATGATCATGGGCCTTCGGATCAGAGGACAGCCGGTGACTGGAGACGTGGTGTCCGCCAGCTGGGGGGACCGAGTCCAGGAGTTCCTTGGTGTGCCTTTGCCGGAGCCACAGCCGGGGGTTAAGCGGCGTTCCAGTGGTGTCCCTTTGAGGTGGCTCCGAGGGCAGTTTGCACAGTGCCCACCCGACGCCGATGAGGCTACTGTCAACTTTTACTGCAGGTAAGTATGTATATTTTTACTGCAGTTTCTAACTTATTGTTTTCCACTTTGTCATTTTGCTCCGCCACAATATGTATGTTTCTAACTTATTGTTTCGCACTTTGTCATCTTTCAGGGCGTGGGTGTTGCACATGTTCGGTTCGTTCCTCTTCCCTGACGGCACTGGGGACTCGGCGTCCTGGATGTACCTGCCGTGCCTTCAGGACTGGGACGACGCCGGCGAGTACAGTTGGGGCTCGGCTGTGCTCGCCTACCTGTACCGGCAGCTCTGCGAGGCTTGCCGCCGTACGAGAGGGACGTACGCCACACAGTCGGGCTGCACGTACCTCCTCCAGGTGTGGATGTGGGAGAGGCTTCCGGTGGGGAGGCCCTACACTATCCGTGACCCGGCGCCCTGGTTTCCACTCAACGACGAGGTCGTTGCCCCCACAGTTGGGCATTTGTACGAGGGAGCAGCGGGTGCCTACGCCCTCACGCGCAGCGCGTACATCCAGTACACGAACGAGCTCGACCTCCTTACCCCGCAACATGTAAGTTTATTCTCGTTTCATGAATTGACAATTGTGTGGAAGTCTGTTCTAGTCAACTGGAGACATGATGAATGAGCACTATGCTTCAGTGTTAGTCTGTTATATCATTCTGTTACTAATGGCATCCTAATTATGCAGGTAAGGTGGCAACCATATGTGCGTGACGAGGTCGAGGACCTACAGCTGAGCACGATCTGTAAAGCCGATGAGGGCTTGTGGCTCATGAGGTGCCCCCTGATTTGCTTCTATGCAGTGGAGTACCATTTGCCGCACAGGGTTGCCAGGCAGTTCGGTAGGGAGCAACCTTGCCCTCCGCACCCTATCTCCACCAGCTGGGAGCTACACAAGTGAGTTTTCGAAACACTTAATCTTTTATCGAAACTTGGAGTTCGTCTTACACATGATGTCAATTGGTTCTGCCTTGTAGCATTGACCGTCGGAGGCAGAAGAAGATCACCGACTTCGCCACTCTGCACCTCACGCATATCGAGAGGTGGTACCTGTACGAGGGCAACGTCGTGCAGTTGCACGGCGTCCACAGCGACGCCGCCTTCGACCAGTACCTGAGGTGGTTCCAAGACCGTGCTCGGCTCCGTCTGAGGCCGGCGTGGACGCAGCAGGACTACGCCGACGTAGCTTCCTCCGATGAGGGCGATAACGAGTACGACCAGCAGACCCGCGAGGGGCACCAGGTGCAGGCTGCTCCAGTCTTCGCTCGTGCGGTACGTTCGAGTAACGAACTCATTTATTGCAGTACACGTTTCTTCAAATCACTGATCCACTCTTTCATTAGGCTGACGAGCTCATGAGGACGGTCAACGAGCAGAATGTTGCTCTGATGACACCGGTTGGCCACGCGGAGGAGAGCAGCATCCTCAGGCGTTGCATTGAGGTACTACACCTACTTGTGCTAACGATCTTATATCTTACATTGGTGCACCTAGATAACATTCCTCTTCTTTGCACGCAGCGTTGCAACACTCGGCTGCGGAAGCTAGCTGCTCGCTTCGGTT
>CM014271.1:31628351-31641078 GCA_004135705.1 Alloteropsis semialata
GGGGATCTCGGCGGCTCGGCGCTCGGCGGAGACCTCCTCGGCCGGCGCGGCGAAGCAGCTCCGTGGCGCGGCGGGTCCATGGCGGCCGGTGCTCGACCGAGACCTCCTCGGCCGGCGCGACGGGTCCATGGCGGCCGACGCTCGACGGAGAGCTCGGATTTGGGTCTGCTCTGTTGGAGAGGATAAGATATGCATGCCGAATTATTTTACTGTGCATGACGCAAACCGTAGAATGGGTATTGCAATTGGGTTATGGCTGTTGGAGATAGCCTTAGATAGGGTGAATTCGATTGAATTCAATGATTGGAGATGCATTGGAAATTGAAAAAGTAGAGAGGGGGCACGTAGTTCAATGCGTTGCCTTTTGATTGAATTGATGCATTTTTGCGAATCTAAACAGGGCCTAAAACGGGTTACGGAAACAAAAGATCCTAGCTGCCAATGGTTTACGAGTAGTAGCCTTCCACATCTACCGATCTACGTCCCAACTAATAAGATCCGATTCGCTAAAATAAGCATCCAAGATTGGATGGACCGGACCACCAAGTTCGCCGCGCAGGCAGACCTGGAAGCCCGGAAGAGGAAGACTACGAGCGGAGAGGAACCGGAGGCACGAGGAGGGGAGAAAATTCCTTATTTGTCATTGAAATTTGCATTACTTTCTTATTTGCCATTGAAAAAGTTTGTATTCCTTATTTGTCATTGGCTTGAAATTACGTTCCTTTCTTGCCATTGCCGTCTATTACATGGATAACAGAGTTAACTTGGGACGTGAAAAGATGATGTTACCCTCAGCACATAAGGGCACTGTGTCCGACGTTTCCTTGCTTCGTGCTAGTCACTTTCTAACACAATGAAAGGGGCCTCGATGAGGCAGAGTGGACGACGGGCAACCCTTGGGACGGGTCGCCGAATTGGAGCCAAGTTTATGCAAGCGGTGGATCCGGCAGGTTTCTCCTGGCTCTCTGCTCGGCGCTGCAGGCCTGCCAGAATCCGGCGCTGCTCCCACACAGGGGCGGGGTCACCTGCGCGGGCTTCTTCCGCGGTGCATGTGGCCCAACAGCCTGGAGGTGCTCCCGCTGGGGGCGAGACTGCTCGCGCGGCGCAGCTTCCACGCCGCGCGAGACCCGGCCAGGGTTTTTTTTACCGTTGGGAACCGGTCCGGTTCCCACGGTTACCGCTCAAACCGTCCCGGACCGGTTAGGGTACTGTTCATCGGTTACCGAAAAAACCGGTACTGTTCATCGGGAACCGGTAAAAACCGGTCCGGCTTACCGCTACCGCCGGCCGGCGGTAGCAGGTACCGGTACGAGAAAAAAAACCCTGGACCCGGCTACTCGGAGCTGGTCCCATTGGGGCGAGGCCACCCGCCCGGCGCTCCTCTAGCGGCGCGCAAGACATGGCAGCCTAGCACTACACCCGCTAGGGCGAAGCCCAAACGCCCGGCGCTGCTCGTGAGTCATCCCCGCACAAATCCGTCTCCCCTGGATGCGCACGTCGATCTTCAATATCCGGGGATCTATCTTTTGTTGGGGACGAGGGAAAGAAGAGTGAGATGTGGGGGCAAGTTGGGAATTATGGAGAAAATAGAACATGCACTAGCTAACGGAGTAGGATGGAGTGGACGGCAATGGCAGAAAGAGAATCAAATTTCAAGTCAATGGCAAATAAGGAACACAAATTTTCTAAATGACAAATAAGGAAGGGACGTAAATTCTGATGGAATTTTCTCCGAGGAGGGAGGGAGAGAGAGCTCTTTCCCGTTTCGTTTACCGTTGCAGCCAAGCTAGCCAAGCCGCAGGCCGCAGCGGCGCAGCCAGAGACCAGACCAACCAAAAACCACCAGGGTCCCCCCGCGCCCGCCGCGGAAACAGCCACCCTTTCCCCGGGCCTCTCCCTCGTGTCGCTCCCGCCAGCGCGCGCGTTCCACGTGCTCTCCCCCGCGGCCGCGAGCGCCGCCGCGGCGCGGGCCGCGCAGCCCAACGCCAAACGCCGAGGGCCACCACCCTACCTATAGAGCAATAAAATCTGGCTCCCGAACCCCGCACCATCCCTATCGAATCCGTCTCGCTCTCTCGATCTGTGACCAGAACACCAGATTCCGGCCTTTAATCCTCACCGATCCTTAATCCCCGATCGGTTCCCCCCCCTCTCGACGGCTCCTGTCGATCGCCCCCCGCCGTGTCCCGGATGACGGCGGTGGAGCTCCGGCGGCCGGTGGGCTGGGCGATGGGCGGCGCCGAGGTGGAGGCGGAGGACGGCAAGGACGAGGACTGGGCGGTGGACCAGGAGAGGAGGAGGAGCAGGGGCGCCACCAAGCGGAAGAGGCCGAAACCGCGGGGGCGCCCGGGGCCCAAGCGGCGCCGCGCCGCTGCGCCCGAGCCGACGGCGTCGCCCGGCTCAGGAGAGGAGGACGACAACGAGGGTGCCAATGCCGCCGCTGCGAGCACCGGCGCCAGAGCCCGCGGCGGCGGGAGGGGCAGGAGGTCGTGCCACCAGTGCAAGAGGGTGAGGCAGGTCGCGGAGGAGATGATCAGGTGCGAGCGGTGCGACCAGAAGGTCTACTGCGTCCCCTGCGTCAGGAGGAGGTAATGCCGCCCGTCCCATCGATCCCTCACCTCGCCCCTGTCCTGTCCTCTTCTTCCTGGGAATCGTCAGGGAGCCTTGTGATTCTGCAGGTACCCGACAATGTCAGAGGACGAGGTGAAGGAGCAGTGCCCCTTCTGCCGTGAAGTTTGTGTATGCACGCGGTGCGTCGGCAAGGATAAGCAGGATGGGCCCGAGGTGATGATGCTGTGCCTTTTTTGAGCTACATGCATCAGCATGACTTGGAGCAATTAAATTTCTGAAATTTCTTGGGTCCTTGTTGAGGGAGCAATTTCTTTGCTGTGCCGTGTCGTGGGATGTGCTCTGTTCGACTAGATTGCGGGATGTGTTCTGTTCGATTAGATTGATAAGGAACTCTTCATTACTGGTATGGGCAAAATATTTAGCGAATTAGACTATGTGATTTATGTGAATTCATAAGTGAGTGGTCGAGGGAAAAAAAAACTCAAATTGCCAGTCATTAATACTGTCTTATGGTTCTTTCTTTAGAGAACATTGTTCTTTGTTGTGGTATGTTGTGGATTACGATCTGTTACATTGTGATAACCCTTTGTCGCTGTTAGTGGGTGAAATTGTTGAAGAAATTCGACTTATATTGTTTGAAGTCATGAGTGAATCTTTGACAAAGAAAAATCTTAGATTTCCAAGTCCCAGCCTCTTATTTGTGAGTTCTAAGAATGTTTGTCTTCTCCCATTGTAGAGCTTGGTGTTGAGGAAATGCAATAGCAATGAATCAGCTATACGGAAAAGGAGGCCCACTTCTGCAAGCCAGTCACCTAGGGCTCGTAACACGGCACAGCAGACTAAAGGAATTGACCACTCCTTTTCGAGGACAAATATGATGAATAATGGACCTACCATGTTGGATGAGGTGGATACATTGGATGTGAGCACTGATGAGGTTGATCTTGAAACAAAACGCAAATACGCCAGCTACCTGTTGCACTACTTGTTGCCATGTTTGACAGAGCTTAACAAGGACCAGATGCAAGAAAGACAGGTAGAGGCCAGAATTCAAGGTAAAATTGAGTCCTATGGAATACCTACTAGCTACTTTTGCTTTCAACTGTTTTTTTAATATCATCCTATCATTTACCCCAAACAGGATTGGAATTGTCGGAATTGAGTGTTGAGAAAGCTGACACCTGGAGGGATGAGAGGATGTTCTGGTACTGGATGTTGTCAATTATTGAATACTGTTTCATTTTTGGTTCTATATGTCTAAAACCTGTTCTGTGAACCAGTGACAATTGCAGAACATCAATATTTGATCTACATAGAAGCTGCCCAAACTGCTCGTACGAGTTATGCATCGTCTGTTGTAAGGAGCTTCGTGAACGCTGTCTTGAGGGTTCTTGTCAGGAGGCACCGGTACCGGCACTTGAACATGATGAGAGATGGTCTGAGTATATGCATGGTGTTGGTCCATTGCCTAATTCTTTTAAAATCGATTACAAAGGAACAGGTTTGCCTAGTCACCAATCTGAGTCTATCAAGTGGGAAGCGGATCCTGACGGGGCCATTCATTGCCCTCCATCTGAACTTGGCGGGTGTGGCAACCATCTTCTCAAGTTGAGACAAATTTTTGAAAAAGATAGGTTAAGTAAGCTTGAAATGGAGGCTTTGCAAATGAGCAAGCAGCTACAGCCTTCTGATATTACCAGTACAGATATGTGTGAATGCTCATGTTCAGCTAATCATGAAAGTTCAAGGAAAGCTGCCACCAGAGAAAATTCAACAGACAACTGCATATACTGTCCAATATCAGATGATGGGAAGCCAGATGATCTCAAGCACTTCCAGAAGCATTGGATGAAAGGAGAACCTGTAATTGTGCGAGGGGTACTCAAGAAAATGTCTCATTTGAGCTGGAAGCCAGAAGACATGTGGTCTAAAGTACATGGCACCAATGCTAGTTCTGAGATGAAAAATGTGAAAACCATAGACTGTCTGTCTTGCTGTGAGGTTAGAGCAATGCCTTCCTTCAACCGCTAATCTTTGCTACATTAATTATGGTATTCATGTTGTAAACTGTGGTTTATTACGAAACTAATAATTAACTAGCATTAACACTATTGTTACTTTTTGTGCTGTGGCATTTATTTTTATTATGGGATCCATGTATGTTTACCAACAAAGCTATAGGTGTTTGTACAATCACCTGGCTAGGTCAACTAGGTTATTATCCTAACGTCTTGTATTTTACTTGAAGTTGTCGATCCGAAATCTATAATGAAGGGAAAAAATGCTGGTGCTAAGGAGTTGTCCAAACCTAGGTTCTTGTTTGAGAAAAAGAATGTGAAGGATAAAAAAATCTGAAGAGGCATAGAGTATGTAGTTTTATTCCCCGAATGGATGTTGAATTAGTGGATTGAAAGATCAGTGGTGTTATTTTTGTTTTCCTTTTATCATATCCAACTGAGGAACCTAATCTATTTCTTTATATATGCAGGTCGAGATAAGTACCCAGGACTTTTTCAAAGGGTATAATAAAGGTCGGGTGTATTCCAATCTTTGGCCTGAAATGCTTAAATTAAAGGACTGGCCTACTTCAAACCACTTTGAAAATATTTTGCCTTCCTATGGAAAGCAATACATCAATTCGTTACCATTTCAACCATACACGAATTTGAACTCTGGCTTGCTAAATGTCTCTGCGTTGCTTCCTGGTGACATCTTAAAGCTTGACATGGGCCCAAAATCATATATAGCTTATGGCTATGCACAAGAACTCAGCAGAGGAGATTCTGTTACAAAGCTTCATTGTGATTTGTCTGATGCGGTAAGTAAATAATTACACTACTTGAGCAATTGAGAGCGATTTACACCAATCCAGTGGACATAGTTATATCATACTGAGCTGTGTTAATCAAGTCGTTGAATGGTTTTTTTCGCTGTTGAAACGAGACATCTACATGAAGTAACCCCAAGAGAGATCGCATAGCCTCTGGCTGTAAACTTATTTTCTGTGATTCTCTAATGTTATTTTGGCTGTTGCAGGTCAATGTTTTGATGCATACTGTCGAAGTTGTTCCCTCTGAAGAACAAAAACAGGAGATAAGACAGTTGAAAATAAGACATGCAAAACAGGATCAAAAGGAGTGTGTAGCAATAGATGGAAATTATCCAAGCATGAAGCATGCAGATATATCCCCAAATTACTGTGTGGATGATGAGGGAGGTGCATTATGGGATATTTTTAGGAGGGAGGATGTTGGAAAACTAAAAGATTACCTCGCAAAACATTCCAGAGAATTTCGCCATTTATGCTGTATTCCTGTTGAAAAGGTTAGTGTTTTGGTATGATATTTGAATGACCTTATGCAGACCATAGTTTATTGCTTTGTGACACTTGTTTTAATGCAGACTTTTAACCCTGTGCATGATGAATCATTCTATCTAACATACAAACACAAGAGAAAGCTCAAAGAGGACTACGGTGAGTTGCCTTATCTATGTACATTTAAAAATCCTTTAGTGCTAATGGTTACAGTGTTCTGTACTCAATTTTGATATGTTGCTGTAGGAATTGAGCCATGGACATTTGTACAAAGACTTGGAGAGGCGGTTTTTATACCTGCAGGGTGCCCTCATCAAGTACGGAATCTCAAGGTGAACCCCAGTTTCAAATGCAGTAGATAGATGGTGATACGGAGAAATTCTACACAAGTTTGACATGTTCTGCATCTAAATGTGTAATATTTTATCTATGCAGTCTTGCACCAAGATTGCTCTGGATTTTGTATCTCCAGAGAACATCCAGCAATGTCTTAGCTTAACCGAGGATTTCCGCAGGCTTCCCAAGAACCACAGGGCAAAAGAAGATAAACTAGAGGTACGCACTTTCAATGTACGCCCATCTTTAACCTTTTTTTTTTTCTTTGAGTAAGCTGTCAGCTGCTCATTGGCGATAGACGGTAAATAAGTCCCCACATATACACGTAAAGTTCCCACATATTTTATTGCTTCATCACGAGCCTCAAATCTAAGTAAACACAAAAGACCCAAGTGCATGTTGTAGCATGACATTCACCACTCACAATACAAGTTCTGACTAGATGAAAGTTACTCACTCTACGAGGCCTTGCCTGGCTCCGCCTCACGGTTGCTCCTCATGGATATATTCATCACCCCATGTGTCTCAGCTAGGCGATCATGTGGCCATGAGTACATGTGCTGCCTCCACTATGTAAAAAAGTTATTTATGATAAAAAAGGAAGCTTTATTGATAAATAAGTTAATTACATCAGGAGATCACTTTCGGTCTTCGTATAACTCGGATGCACACAACCTCAATAATACAGCCTCATTAGTGACTATCAATCTCTAGTCATTACCCACGCGCCCTGGTAAAAAAACTTTTTTCCTTTTTGCGGGTATGGCATCCCCACACCAATTGTTGACAAGCTGCCACAACCGAATCCTGTGAACATTTCTTCTGCAGCATAGCCAGGTACATACCAGTTGATCTACCTGCAGAGGAAAGATATAACTTTCTCGTCAAACACCATGTTATTCCTACATAGCCAATGTAAAAAAAGGATTAACACGAACGTGTACCCAATGATTTTCTATCCATCTATATGAGAGTGTTGGTGATATGGTCCCATATCATTAAGAGTCATAGATGATTTTACTGAACTTCTTTTGAAATTGATTGAAACACATGGGCAATCCCGAACTTCTCGTGGGTGTCACCAAGGACCACAAACTTCTCCTAAGGTGTTATCCAAGTTCTTGAACTTGCAAAATGCATTATTGTAACCTTTCGCTAATGGCACTGCATCCACCTCGCTCGCTTCCTTTGCATCCACCTTGTGAGGATGAGGATGGTGGAGATGGAGAATGGCAAGGAGGCGGCTGATAACTACGGGCTCAGATCTAGCCAGAGCTATAATTACAAGCGCGAGTCAACAAGCGTGCTTGTTGTGAAACAAGGTTTTGGGGAGGGTGACGGCTTAGACCGAAGAAGCTTAAGGAGAATAAAGCACGAGAAAGGGCGCCAGATGGAAGGGACGAGATCTAGAGTGATAACCTAGAGGAGACCATTTGCAGATCTAAAAATATATTTTGAGAGTTTAGGGCCCTGATGACATCTTGGGACAAGTTGAGGATCGCTTGTGCACTTTACTTTTTGAAATTTATTTAGAGCACGTTGTTAGGAAAATGGACCAATAATAGACTATTTGTGATTTTGGTGATTGTATGACGACATAACCATTGGGATTAACATGTTTGCCAAATATCCATTTGAGGTATTTTAGGTCCCAAGGATGGAATCCAAACCATGGTATCCAAGTCACATATGAAAAAGCAGATAGTGAAGAAATGGGCACCGAAGGTTTGAACCGCAACAATGCGCGTTGCACCGCAACAATCGGTGACCGCGTGAACTCGGGTTGAAGACTCGACACTACTGACTATTGCGGTGCTGGCCCGAGTGCCCACTGCAACAGTCGGTACTAGTCAAGAAGACAAGAGAAGGTTCTGCAATGACGGAAAGTTGCGGTGCTTCAACATGACTTGCACCGCACAATCGGTGGTGAAGCCAAAGTTAAAGATCAGTTGTGAAACGACAGACCATTATGGTGGTGGCCTTGGATAAGGCACTGCAACAGTCAGTGGTTGATCTTGGACCCACTCTCAGTCGCCAACGGCTATTTGTACGGTGGTGCACCCTTTTGGGCATATACAGGAAGTGCCCAACGGCTAGTTCACCAATTCAAGTGCTCTATCCACCGAAGTCTTAATAGAAGATTAGGCAATTAGCAACGATGCTTATATTTTGATTAGTGCTAGTTTAGGCCGCTTAGCGCTTCATTTTAGGGATTAGCCCAGAGTTTAGTGAGGCTTGCATATCTCTTTGCTATCGGTGCTTGCATGCATCAAGTGGTGTACATCTGGGGCTTGTAGTCTAGCAAAACTCTCCAACAAAGCTTTGTGGAGAGACCACTGATGTTTGTACAAGAGAGGAGAGGCCCTTGGTTGTTTGGTGAAATTCTACCATGTGGACAGCAGAGGTCACCGGTAAAGGTGGGCACAAAACTTGATACCCGAAGATGAACCCGAAAAAAAACCCGAAGCTACTTTGGGTAGCAAGTTATAAAACCCAAAATTATTTAGGTAATTTGGATTTAGAACCCGGGTACTCGAAAAGCTCGAAAAAACTAAACTTTAGTCTCAACCTGGAGTGAGAGGAAATCTCCGTATGCAATTCTTTGTTTGATTTGTGTGGATTCGTTGGATCAAATCTTGGTTCGAGTTATTTTTGTTGTATGTGATCTTTGTATGCATATCAGTCGATCGAATCTATAAATTTGTTTGATTAGTCACCGTATTATCTTGTTCTCTTAGTTGAGATTCACAATCTTTGGGTAATACGGTTTACCCGAAACCCAAACCCGGATTTTCGTGTACTTGAAATATCGGGCAGCAATTTGTTCGTACAAACTTCGGGTTCGAATTCTGAAAACCCGAACTTCTTGAAACCCAAAAAAACCCGACCTGAACTTTTTGGGTTACTCGAATGCCCACCTCTAGTCACCAACGAGAGGCCAAGTGCAGACACACTCGTGTTGTGGTTAGTCCCATTGGCTATCATGAAAGTTGCCCCGCCACAGAGTTTTGCCCTAGTGAAGAGGCATTTTCCAAGTAGGGGCTCCAATGAGATTAGAGGGACGTCAATACCTCGGGAAAAATCGTCGTGTCGAGAGTTTTGCGTTCTCTACCATTTGCACGCCCACGTTTACATAGTGTCATTTACTTTTTATATTTATCTTTCGTATAATTATCTTGTGTAGTTGATAGCATTAGAACCTAGGGTACAAACTCTTTTACTATAGAGATAGCAAATACAGAAAAATCTAGGACATATCTAGATAAAAATTAGAATAGATTACTATATGTGACGGGAGTCTAGTTATTAAGACACTTAATTGAACTCCGCTTATCAGTCCCTTCACATATACTCCCTTGATGAAAACGGAGACCTTCCAGCCATCTCCTTCTTGTCTAATAAAATAGCAGACACGTGGCCTTTGAGTTAATGCTCGGACCGGTGATTTTGTTTTCATATTGTTGTCTTGTGTTTTTGTTGCGCTGTGCGCAGCGCAGCTGCTTCCTCGGTCTTAGGCTGTCCGCACTCGTCATACTCTATTTTCATCATCTAAAAAAATATTACATCCTGGTCATTAAGATTTCCTACTCTATATATCAATTTTCTCCGTATTCGTCATACTCTATATCTCATCCTCTATACCAACTAACAGCTGGTGGGGTCCACGTGTCATTTTTTTCCTTTTACCTCCCTCCTCTCTCTCTCTCTCGCCCATCTCCCACCCGCGCTCCGGCCCCTCTCCGCTCCATGCACTCCCTCCCCTTCGCTCGCCCACACCGCGCCAATCCGGCCCCTTCGGCCCCTCCGCTCCCGGTCCCTCCCCTCCCGGTGCTGGCCCCTCACCTCCGCGCGCCGGCCCCTCCCCTGCTGGATCCGCCGCCAGGAGGCGAGGACGCGTCGGATCCCCTGCTGGATCACGCATACATGCCCAGCACGGCAGCGGCAGGCGCAGGCGTGCCGCGTGCAGCGTGAGCCTCTACCACGTTGTCGCCCTTATCGTTCGTCCTCCCCCCTCTTTCTCCTCACTCGTCTCCCGGTCCCAATCTCCGATTTGGAGGAGCAACGGAGGAAGGGGGATTCAGAGCGGTGGTGATCGCGATTGGAGTGGCGCTCGAACCATTCGCGGTTGGAATCATCGAGAAGCCGAGAGAGAGGGCTGGATTGGAGCGGGGGGAGATGGGAGCGAGAGAGAGAGAGGCCGGCAATGGGGCGGCTGTTGCTGGTGCACCTGGACGGCAACGTCACCCACCTNCTGCAGGCGCTCCCGCCGGCGGGATCCAGGTGCTCCGGACGTTGAGGTCGACGTCGCGGGGCTCTCCTACAGCGACCGCACTGCGCTCGTCGACCGCCTGCTCGCCGACGCCGTCGGCCGTCTCTCTCCGGCCATGCCCCTCCTCCCCGACGTCGTCGGCCGTCTCTCCTTTGCTCCCTCCCTTTTCCATCTTCGGGCGCGAAGGCGCTGGTGGTTGGGGCGGGCGCGTGGGCCCCATG
The DNA here is from genome assembly GCA_004135705.1 of Alloteropsis semialata. Taxonomy (NCBI): domain Eukaryota; kingdom Viridiplantae; phylum Streptophyta; class Magnoliopsida; order Poales; family Poaceae; genus Alloteropsis; species Alloteropsis semialata. The sequence goes on from CM014271.1 coordinate 31,639,066, forward strand.
CCACGTCTGCCGTGGCGGACGCCTCTCTCCTCCGCTCGTAGTAGCGGACCGGGTTAGCGTACCGCTCCCAGTACCCCAATGCGGCAAATTTTTTGCTAATCCGGTACTGGAGGGAGCGGTAGCGGCTCCCTCCCAGTACCCAGTGCGGACAGCCTTAGCGTGCGCCCGTTAAAAAAAAAGGCCAGTGTCCAAACAAGATTTTGGGTCAGTTAAAAAACATCCAGTGTCCAAACAAGATTTTAGCTCCTGCTCATTGTGGAAACAAGATTTTAGCTCCTGCTCATTGTGGCCATTTGTCGGGGCATGCTGGTTTCGTCTCGGCGCGGCGGGCAGAGCTTGGCGGGTGCGGGCGCAATGGCCTTGAGCTCGCCAGCTCGCACCATGGCCGAGCGGAGCGAGGCGGCCACGAGCCCACCGGCCTGCACCTCGGCCGAGCGGAGCACGGCGGCCGCAAGCTTGCTGGCCCGCACCGTGCGCTGGGTAGAGCTGCATCTTGCACCTGCGCGAAGAGATAGAAAACCCACGGAACAAAAGGTAAGGGTCTCCCTAAGAGCATTTCCAGCAAAGACGCTACTCAAGACCCTACTCAAAAAGTATGGGCCGAGAGTCAAAAAAAAATAACTCCAGCAGAGCCCCTACTCGAGCCCCTCAAGTAGGGAGGCACCTAAATTTCCCTGCCCTGCCCCATCTCCCACGGGTGGCCCCTACTCGGTCGTTTGTTCTGATTCTCTCGTGCTCTCTTCCCCGTTTGCCTCTCTCTGCGCGCCGTCGGACCACCTCCAGGCCCCGGCCGCTGCCACCCCTGCCTGAGTGCCCGTCTCCCTACTTTAGGGACCTGAGTAGGGGCCCTGCTGGAGTTGATATTTTGGCCATCGATCCTTACTTTTTGAGTAGGAGTCTAAGTAGGGTTCTTGCTGAAGTTGCTCTTAGCTGGAAGAAACTCTACCTAAATTTTGGCTAGACTTGAATTGGACCCCCAAACAAGACTTACTGAATCCAAACAGTGAATTAATGGTTTGAAGATGGCACATGAGCACACAGATTCAACAGCTAAAGTTTAGTTAGTATATCACCCAGCTAAAATTTAGTTATTAGCGGACTGATCTACATAACTCGTTAAACTTTAGCCGGTGTCGAAACTGTGAGCTATCACTAACTGTTTCAAACTTTTTACCTCTTCTTGGCCGCAGGTGAAGAAGATGATCATCTATGCCGTTGAGCGTGCTTTGCAGATTCTGGAGGAGCCCTGCCCGAGTGCCCGTCCCCCGAGCCCGAGGTCGTCCCCCCGATTCCTCCCCGAGCCTGACGCCGCCTGACATTGTCTTATCGTGCTGGCCCCAAGGGCTCCTGTGACGCAGCAAAAGGAGATGATGACTTGATGAGTGTGCACTGGAGGATGTACAGGCGTGCTTGTGGTAGGTTCGTTGGCACAGATAATCTGAGAGAAGGGTAGACTATGTAAAAAATAATAATAGATTTTACTTTCTTTTTATGCCCTACTATTTGTAAAATGCTGTAATCATGGGGATAGCAGAATCTTTACCTTTTGCCTGACTGCCACACTTGAAACTGCGTTTCCTTTTTTTTTCCGAAGCTTCGTCTAGCCAAAAACTATGATGACTGAGGGAACCAAAAACTGCAAAATAAAATCCAGAGTTATAATATAACTACGAAAGTATAAGTGATATGTAAGGATGCCATCGCTAGCTTAGGCACAGTTTGTTAGGTAAACATGTCTAGCATCTCCAGCAGTTCTCGTTCCCCAATCCAATTACAGTATTAGCCAATTATTAGAAGAATTATTTAAAAAATAGTGTTCTAGCAGATTCTATTATCTTTTTGTTTTTTCATAATTATTAAGATGAGCTAATACTCCACTCAAACTCTACCCAAATAGAGGAAAAGTTGTGACTCTCTCAATATATTAGTTGGATTGTGACTAGATATTAGGAACTACAAAAACAACTGCTGTATGGGTAGGATTTAGCTTGCGCCTAGTGTGGTGTTGTGTGT
>CM014271.1:31642572-31675815 GCA_004135705.1 Alloteropsis semialata
ACGATACCAAATAAGTATTGTTAGATTCATCATAAGATATATTTTTATGGTATATCTATGTCTTAAATGTTCGTACTCTTCTCTTATAAAATTTTGACTTAGGACTTTTGGGACAGCAGGAATACATGTGGGCCATGCTAGACAAGCCATGCAAACGGATTCATCATTAAATATATTTTTGTGGTATATCTATTTAAAGACATGAATGCTTATACTTTTCTCTATATATATTAACTTTTGACTTAGGACCTTTTGTAACGGAAGGAATATGTGTGCCATGCCAAAGAAACGATGCAAACGGAACCATAGTACCATATGCAGAACAAGTGAACACTGAACAACCCGAAGTTCAATTTCCATATGCAGAATAGCCCGATGTTCTAATGCAGATTTAGGGCCTGTTTAGTTGGGTGAGAAAGTTTGCGAAATTTACTGAAGCAATTTTAAACCGAAAATTAGGAAGACTAAACATGATCTAATTATAAAACTAATTACACGGATGAACGGAAAATCGCGAAACAAATCTATTAAGCCTAATTAATCCGTCATTAGATATTATTTACTGTAGCACGACGTTGTCTAATCATGGCCTAATTAGACTCATTAGATTCGTCTCGCGAAGTTACCCGGGATTATGGAATGAGTTTTGTCATTAATCCATGTTTAATATCCTTAATTAGTGTCCTAACATTTGATGTGACAGGTGAATAGTGAAAAGTTGAGAAAGTTTCCTCAACTAAACAGGCCCTTATTTCTATGATGGAGCACACTTTATAACCAAGAACATTGTCCACAGCCAAAACTAACAATGTTCTGCAGACCAGCCTGCTCCGATGACAGCCTGAAACCTGAATAAATACGTTGCTTGTAATAATGTAACAACTACTATCATCTACCCAAGGGCAAAGCTAGAGTAAAATTTAGAGTGGTGCCTACTAGTATAATTGTGTAGAAATTTACTAATTGTACTTGTCAAAATAAGATTTTTACAAAGAAATTTGTTTTTTTGGGCGGTGCATGTGCACCACCTAAAGTGAACGTGGCTTCGCCACCCAATACATATATACACAGCGTCATTTATTTACATCATAATTGAGAATAACACTACTTCCGGTGGGTAAAGAACAGCTCCAACAAGCTAAGTAGACGCTCTCACGGTCAGCAGCGTGTGGGTCGCTTGTATGTTGGGGGCAAGGATGGGCAGTTCTCGTTCATCTTCGCATAAGGTTCTATCGTGTTGTACTCCGGCAGCTCCATCCTGTACTCTCCAAGGATCTGGCAGAAGGGGAGCTTGTCCGACTCCGTGTTGCACCAGCTTGGAAGCCTGTTTGGGTTGTCTTCAAAAATCTTGAGCATATATGCATCCCGAATCTGGGGCAGGAAGAGCAGTGTCGAAAGATGCAAGTGAGACTTAGTGATACAACATAAATCAACCAGATGAATGGTAGCGACTAGCGAGAGAAAAGAAAAGCTAGGAGCATGAAGTGTGTGAACATTGTATTCTGCTTTAACACTTACAGTGAACTCCGTGACCTGAATCGACTCCGCGAAAGGAGCAAAAACCCCAGCCTCTTTATACATTGCAAGAATGAAGGCAACACAGGTGGTTGATTTACCATCACTGTATATCCATTCATCCTGCTCAGGTATGGTGAGCAACTGATCGAAAGACATTCCACGTCTTTCTGTCTCCATAATGATTCCCTGAAGATCCAAACCCTATACGACAAACATACATGCTATGAATTTGATACTGAATATAGCTGTAAGCCTGTAACGACTACAACAGGAAAAATTAAGATAAAAAAACCATTTTGATGATGAGCCATTTCAGTTCGAGTAAAACACTGCCCTGAACATATTTCACGCCCAACAAAGCACAGTCAACCTCCATACAAGATCAATAAGCATAGGCCATTTCCCAAGTCAAATATTATATAGGAAGTTAGCCACAGTGGCAGCATGTATATATGTACAACCAGAACTGAATGGATGCCCACTATCCATAGGTTTAACAGAAATCCAGCATTCTTTAAACCTAAAGCTACCTTCAATCAAATAACTGTGTGAGTACCAAATGAAGGAAAATACATAGGATTTACAAACCTCAGTGTCAAGTCGTTTGTTAAGGGCTTCATTCCACATGTTCGCAGCATAAACTGGCTGTACTCTAGTCCACATAGACATAACAGCCATTACCTGAAAAGTGTTTGAAGAAATTGAGGTGACAATCTTTCAAAAAAGAAATTGAGGTGACAGAAAATAAAATTAGACTCAGATAGTTATCATAGTTGCACAACACTGGAGATAAGTATGAAGGCTGAGTTCCAAACAGAAATGGCAGTTTAATCTTTCAAAAAACTAACAAAGACTTACCAGGTTGGCATCAAGTGGAGGTGGATAATTATCTCCTATTGTGTCAATCCAACTAAATATCATGTTATGATAGCCATAAGGCTTCCCAGCCATGCTCCGAGCATACTCCCATGCCGCACTTTCATTGAATCTGGCACGTATATCAGGGTGCAATGGGAGAAGGGCTATCTGAGGATTTGATTCATCCTTGAGTGCCATGGCCCACCATTCATCCCAAGGAACTATAGCAATAATTTCTTCTCCCTGTTGTTTTTCAAGTGATTATTGTCAGAAATATTGCAACTGGAAATACTTGTACTAGAGTAAAATGCGTGATTTGCTACATATAAAGCTTCTGGGGGGGGAAGCATTTCATTGGCCAACAGTGCCTTGCACCAGGTGCCCAAGGCAGTTAGACAACAACTATAATATTCACCAAGAGATTGACGAAGATGACAAAAAGAGAACAACATGCTATAAAGAAAAGCAATCCAAAATAAATATTGTAAATAGCAACACAAAAAATACAGACGACTACCAAAAGGTGCTTCCCAGACTAATTTGAGCCTCGAGTTGGCTCAAACATTTAATCTAGAAATTCAATTGTGTAACTGTTTAGTCTTTGTATCATATTCAGAATGATGACCAGTGGAACAGTTTTCGTGATTGTTGATCATGAAAAAAAACAAAGAATAGCTAAAAATGAAAGTAGCTATAAGATAACATGAACCATGTCTGGAAAGATGAAATTCAAATAACCTACCTTTTCATTTTCAAAGCCTGACTGCGCAACCCAGAGATCACCATTCTCATCTTTTAAGCAAACCGATGTATGCCCAGCAAATGCACCAGTTACCCATTTCTCCAATGTCTCAAACCCACCCCATCGACCTCGAATCTTTGATAGAGCCAAAAAGTCACCAGATTGTATGTCTTCCTTTCTAATGTTAGCAACCCAAGGCAGGGAACGTCTCTCAAATGAGGCTCCCATATGCTTCTCTAAAAAGGCCAAATTAGAATGTTGGCCCCAGGCAGTGTTTGAAAACAAAGGCAGGACATCAATCAAAGATAACAAAGTTCCAAGCATTCCAGATGGCATGAGAAAAACAGAGATGCCATGCTGCTTCACCTGAGCACAAACATGAAGTGTTAGACTGCTAAGATAAATTCGATGGGATAGCAACTCGTGAAAATGAATAGGAACTTTCAGAAAGGAAACACACGTATTCCAACTCTGCTTCTTCCTCCCATGATTTAATCTCCAAAGTGTGTTCCCGAGCAGCAAAATAATAGTCCCATGTTATCCTATATGGTGTCGCAAAAACATAGAGATCCATGCATGTCCAACTCTGAGCTGAACCAGTCTGCACACACACAAAGGGAAAACAACTCTGTTATGACAATGATCATACAAAACAACCAATCTTCATGAACTGGTCAAGTACAGATTAAGTAAAGAAGGGATCCAGCCTAGTCAATATAACATGAACCCAACTTCAATGTTTAAAAGTAGAAGAAAGAATTATAAAATCTACACTGAGAATTTCCTGAACTTCAATGTTTAAAAGTAGAATAAAGAATTATAAAATCTACACTGAGAATTTCCTCAAAAAGCTAAAAATATTTAGGCCCAACATGAGAAATCTGTCTAAAAGGAAACACGAACGATAAATTGCACATTCCATTATGGACAACACTAGCCCTATAATAACCAGCTAATGATGCAAGAATCTGCCAGAAAGGCAGAATGTTCTCTAACCCCACCGAAAAGAGAACCTAATGCTTACATGGCTACAACACACAGCTTTGTTTCCCCAGAATGAATCAACCATATCCATCCAGGCATACAAGCGGCATCACAAAATAACAAGATCTTCAATTACGAATTATTCCACTGTATCTCGTCGATCCAAATTTCTTAGCACACCCAATTCTAACAAACCACCAAGCCAACCAGCGAATCGCGCTAACACTGTGCCGTGAGCAATTGCTAGATATACCATGGCCTCCATCAACTAAATTAGTTCGGGATCCCAATTAGTTCTGTAAGGCAACCAGTTCTAGTACGAAGTGATTACAGATAACTCATACCACCACCTCAAGTCAACAGTAGTCTAGACTACCAACTCTCAAACCGCACCAGATTGTATAGCAGATTCAAGCAATTCCGCCCAATTCCACGAAAATAAGGCGACGCTACTTCCAGGAGGAGAAAACAAGGGTCAAGGAGGCATGGAGGAAGACCTTGAGCCGCAGGACGGCGCCGCCGACGTTGGTCCCGTTGCGGTCCCCGGGCGTGAGCTCGATGGCGGCCTCGTTCTCCGCGAAGCACGCGCCGCTCCACGCCGCCGGCGCCGGCGCCCCGGGCGCCACGGCGGCGACGAAGGACGGCAGCAGGTCGACGGCGCTGTGGAGCGTGTTCATGACGGGCCACGCCACCTGCCGCGGCAGGATGGGCAGCACGTCCCGCGGGCTGAAGGGCACCTTCAGCCCCAGCTCCAGCGCCCGGGCGCCCCGCGGCAGCGCGGCGGACGCCGCGAGGAGCAGGAGGAGGAGGAGGGCAGGGAGCCGCCCCCGCGGCGGGGACCCCGCCCACGCCATCGCCGGCGCCGGCGGTTGGTTGCCTCCCGCGCTCTTGGCGTTGATTTTTTGTTTCCTTACCCCGGCGAGACGGCGCGGTGGTGGTGGACTGGTGGTGGGGAAGGTGCCGTGCGCGGACGGGGTCGCTGCTTGCTTGCGTGGCTTATGGGTTTCGGGGGGATCTGGTTGGGTTCGACTGTTGGAGTCGGGATCACACGCGTCGAGGGGAGGCCCACCAGCATAAAGAGAGTCAGAGACAGGATGGGCAGGCCCACGCTATCTGTTTGGAATTTGGATCGTGCGTTCGGTTTTGATTTGGGTTCGGAGTAGCATGCATTGCAAAAACTTGTCGGAGTCGAAACTTGGCCGGAAGGGGGCCACAAATCAATATCGTGTACTACAACTACAATTGAGTTGTGATACCGCGGCAGGCTGACCGTTCCGGAGCCTATTTGCGGCTCAATTGGCCCACGTGGCGATATATAATAGTTGTCTAATTTACTATCTATATGACATTTGATATGTTTTTTGGTTGGTGTTTTTTTACTAGAGTATAAAGTCATAGTTGTAGATGAGATAATGCATAATAGACAGTAACACACGTTTTTCTCATTTAATGATGGCTATGTCGGCTCATTTTAGTTATGTGAACTTATACAAATAGCTAATCTCTAATTGGTGTCGTGCCTTTTAACGTTTGTTTGAGATTTGTGCAGTAGTTGTATAATGTCACGGTTGCCTAAGACATGTTTGGTAAAGTTGGACACTATGTTTCGTTATTGCACTTTAGCATTCTATAGAGGTTTGGTTTGATGTTTGTAAGAGTCGCCACCAATCCTTACCTTTTTAGTCCAGTTTTTTAAAAAAAATCAAAATATGACATATTTTCAAGAGAGTTAGCGGCGACTCTTGTAGCTATTGGTCCCACGTACCATAGACTCATTTTTAGTTGAGATTAGTTTTGGATGCAGGTGATCAACTATGAAAAGAGTGAAATGCACATGCACCATAGATACCTAAGGCCATGTTTGGAATGCGGGATTTTTTTTCCTATTTCTGCGTTTTTCCTGTGAAATTGAAATGTTTCCTGTGAAATTCCTGCACGATTCCTGCGAAATTCCTGCGTTCCAAACAGGGCATAAACTATTTCTGAATTCTCATCTAGGTACACTTCCTATACAAATTGCACCCCTGAAGGGGCCCTTTCCAGTATAGCGTCGTGTCGGTCACGACAATGCAGCAGGGTTGGTTATCTAATTGGCTAGTCAAACATGAGGTGGTTCATAGATCTTTGAGCTTCGATCACCGAGGAATAGAGACTTTACAAATAAAAGCGGGGGATTGGGATTCCATTGCTGTCATTTTATATGTATATCGCGAGAAATAGTTGAGGATCGAACTCTATGTCAAAGTCAAAAGAAAAATAGATCTTTTACCACCCGTCACAAGCTTTATGTTCGGCGCAAATGGCTATTCACAGCTACTACCTTAACACCAAAGAAGAGTTCGACCCAATTCTTTATTTCTGTCTTAGTGAATCCCGATTCGACATTAGAAGTATATTGATTCTTTCCCAATAAACGAAGACTCTTTTCTGTAAATACTGCGTATTTGATTCCATCCATAAATCGACTTTCCCTCCTATGCTCTGAGTTCCAGTATCGATAAGAATTCGAGTTCTTATTGTTCTTATGTTATGGTATGAATATACCATACCAATTCGTTATGTATGGATGATGGATGAGATTCCATAGATAGAGAGCCAGTTCCAATAGACTTATGGAACGTTCCCGTTCGCGTGCATCCAGCAGGAATTGAACCCGCAAATTTACCAATTATGACCAGCGCATAAATGGTTGGGAGTTTACGTTTTCATCATCTTTGGTAAAATCAAGTCCACCGCGTTGACACTCATAGGTACATGAACTCTGGAAGTTATCATTTGGATCATCAACTGTAACATCCCGGATTTTTCCGGAATGTTCCTTTGTCTGCAAAAATGTGGATTTCAAAATTTTTCGTGCATTGTTGTGAAATCACCTAGATTGCCTTCTTGTGAACCTCCCTAAATTCCCAGGAGATTAAAATCAACCTTTAATTTATGCTTAGGGAAATTGAATGCTAGAGTGAGTTGGTTCTTTTTGGTTTTATGTGTGTGCTTGAGTGGAATTTGTGTTTGAATTCAAACCATTCAAATACAAATTCAAACCCTAACTTACTAACTAAACCCTTCCCAGGCCTAAACTTCCTAACCCTCTCGGCCCAGCCTGCTAACCCCGCCCTTTCTCCCCGGACCGGCCCAATCCCTCTCTTCCCCTTTTCCTTCCGCAATCGGCCTAGCCCAACATCACTTCCCTCTCTCCCCCGAGCCAGCCCGTCTCCCTTTCTCCCTCACCCCCGCGCTCGGCCCGACATCGGCCCAATCCGCCGGCCCTTTCCTTCTGCACGCGCGGACGATCACCTCTCCCTGACGACTCGGACCCACCCGCGCTCCTGAGCTTCTTCCTCATCCGCAGCCGCGCGCGACGCCGCCCGCTCTCCGCTCCGCACCGCGCCAGCTCTTCCCCCGCGAATCGCGCTGCGCGCACAACCGCTTCGGCCCCACCACGTGCGCTTGCTCCCGCTCCCCTTGGCCGCCAAGGCAGCGCAGCGCCCACGGCACCATCCCCTTCCCCAAGCTTTCCCCGCCTACAAAACCACCCCCATCCCCTTCCTTTCCGGCCACCCAATTCACCCAGGGCGGAGCCCTGCCCGAGCCACCCCGGTCCAATTCCGACGGGGAGGAGACGGAGAGAGAGCAGTGGAGGCCGCCTGTGGAGAAGAGGAGACCGCCCGGGTGGAACAGAGCCGCAACGGTCCGAGTCGCCGCGTCGAGCTGCCGCCACCGCACCGCCGCCGCGTCGAGGAGGATAACCCCGGCGAGAAGACGTACCGCAAGCTGGACCGCAAGCCGCGCCTTATCTTCCCCAAGTCGATCACACACTCCATCCCTACCCCGTGAGTCCCCAACCACCCCCTCACCGTGCTCGCCGTGCCTAGCCCTGCTCCGCCGTGATCTATCTCGCTCTAGTTGCCTTGCCTGGCCGGCCGTCGAGCCGCTTCCCACTCTTCTGCAGGGACCCAAGCCAAGCCCCACCCTCTCTCTGTTTTGCTCGCCGCCATGGCGCTCGCCGTGGTCGCCATGCTCACCCCTCTCCTTTCACCTCGCCGTGCGCTCCCCACTCTCTCCAACCCTCTCTGCATTCGTCTCGCTCGCGTGGCGCACCATGGACAGGAGGTCCGGGCCGTGGACCGCGAAGCCGCTCCCAATCTGCTGCTCATCACCGTGCACGCCGCCTTGACCGCGCTGCTTGACGTCGGCCCGCCTCGTTCGCTCTCCCTTCTCTGCTGAACCCGATTCGAACTCAACCGCATGCTCTCGTTGGTCGCGCGGCCGTGGCCAGGAGGGTCACCCCGCGTGCAACACAGTATTCACCGCCTTGGACTCTCGCCGAACCGCCCTGCCCTGCTCAGTTCCGCCGCCGTGGTCTCGTCATCGCCATGATCGTCGCCTTGACATGCTCCGTCTCCCCGTGCTAATCCACCCACCACCACCACAATCCTTCTGTCCTCCCCGCGTGAAGCACCGTCGCCTTGACCGTGTGACGCTCGGCCGCGGCAGGTGGCCGCGCCGCCGCGTCAAGGGAGCCGCGCCAGGAGGGCGCCGACGAGAGCGCGTCCGCGCTCCGAGTTCGCCGCGGACGAACACACACCGGACCACACATGCATCTGGCTGCAGCTGCCGCATCCGATCCCGCGGCCATCTCCGTCTCACTGTCCAGTGGGCCCGCACGCCGAGTCGCTGCCATGTGGGCCCGCTCCGTCAGCCGCTCCCTCAGATCCTCCACCAAGCAAAATGGCCGTGGGCTGATTCCGAACCGGCCCATAAACACTTCCCCCTTTCTGACCAGAACCCAAAAGTCCAGATACGCCCCTTCAACTGTTAAACCCATGGATGAAATCAGCCCATAAACAGCCCGCTCTGCCTCTTTTTCCTTTTCCACCGATCTGACACCATGGCCCCACCTGTCTGTCTCTCACACTCACTGACAAGTGGACCCCACTGACCTGACCTGTTGACTCGGTCAACGATTGACCGTTGACTTGGTCAACGATGATGTCATGGTGACGTCATCAGCGGCGGACCCTGCTGCTGACGTCATGATGACGTCATCACGGCCACGTGTCGACTCCGCAGGCTGCCACGTGTCTCCTCTGCGGGCTGCCACGTGTCAGGTGCTTTTCCTTTCTTTTTCGAAATTTCAGAAATAGGTTTTATCTAAGAAAATTCATAATAAATTGGTCCTAACTCAGAAAATTATGAAACTAGTTTCTATAATTTTCTAAAATCATGATCTACGCGTTAGAATAGGAGTTGAGTGCTTTTGGCTCTTATTGCTTCTTATTTGGAGTTTATTTGCTTAGATGTCGTTGTTTATTTTAACGTGTGTTAGGATCTGAGGAAGATCTAGAAGACTTCGTGGACTTCGTCAACTTGGACTTCATCGAATGAAGACTTGTACGACTACATCAAGATGAGTTTGGATCGTAAAGTCACAGGTGTCCACGCCCATCCTACTTTGAATCCTATTAGGCATTGCTACTAGTATGCTAGCGCTTTACCTTCTCGCATGATGATGATAATGTCCTATTGCATGGCCTTGTTTACTTACCGTTATCCTTGATAGCCTGTTACACTTTGATGCTATATACTTGCTATGCTTGCATGTGTATGGGATGGTTGTGATAGGATTCTTGGCGTGTGTGGGGCAAAAACCCGGGAAAGGAGTAAGGGGTTTTGGGAACTTTGCGGGGGTGAGCAGATTAACTCGATCTTGTATCGAGGGCTTGGGGTGCGAACTTGGGCGCATCCTGTGTGGTACCTGTGGCGGGTACATGTTCTTTGTGTTACTTGAGGAGTTTGGCGGCAATACCTGTAATGGGTGCGCGAGCGGACCACTGGAGGTGGATACGCTATTTGACGGTGACGCTCACCCCGGCACCAAAAACCGAGTTGGTTATACCTTGCCCCAGGACTTTCCGTGCTCACCACTTACACTTTTGGGGGGTGTTCCAGCCAGCCTAGTTAAGTGCGGTACCCGGACTGTAAGGAGTTAGCGGAAGTGTGTGGGGGAAAAGGCGGAGACCTTTGTCCCCCGAAGGAGGCTCATACCCCGGGACTTGGCCACCGCGGGGGAGGCCATCACAGTTCTCGGACACCAAGTTGCGTCTTCAGTGTATCCTAAGCCGGGAAAAGCAGGAGGGTACCGTTCACTGGCTAGGGTCTGTGCTGTGGGTTGTGTCTCAGTCGGCTTGCAACCGACTTGCAGCCCGAGTGGTTCCAGGAGTACAAGCTCTGCAGAGTCTAATCTATATATATAGCCGCCGTCCGCGGACAAGGGACGATTCCTGGGTGACATGTTATTTCCGCCATTGTTTTAGGGATTTCTACCTCCCCTCTAGAGTAGGGCCTGCCTCAGGCAGTTGAGATGTGAAGGGTGGGAGCTTTCACATCGCCTAGAGAGTGATGAGTGGAAGATATTGGTGACGGGTACCTGGTGCGCCAGGATTGCTCGTGGTGTTGTGAGAATGGTTTTGGGATGAAGATGCTGCTTGCATAGGATTAACCTTAAGCCTATCCTTGATATTTCTTATACTAGATTTAGGCCACCTTAAAGCTTGCATTACGGATGGTGACGAGGACCTGTCCCAATCCTTGGGGGCAGTTTGTGAATGAACAGGTGAAGACTTGAATTGCAAGACCAACTCCGTTGATGTTGGTGAGAAGGTTGCAGTGCTATGCTCAAGTGTTGCCTGTGGAGTGGCACTCTGAAGATGAAGCTGGCGTGAAGCCTAGTTACCGCAGCGTTGGTTTTCACATTGTCGTTTAGCCCAAGGGACATGTACTAGTACGCTTTCCATTGTATCCTTGATGTAAAGCTAACTCTGATGATTGTTTTCGTTGAATGGATGTGATGTCCAGCTGAAATGAGTTCTGTACGTGATAGCTGTTGATTCTGGGACTATCACAATGGTACAGGGATTCGGATCCTCGTAATTGAAAATCCGGTTCGTTTCATCAACTTTTCAAGTGGTTCATTCACGTTCACTCAAGGTCCAGACATGAACCTCAATCTACACTTGGAGTGAACCATTTGAAAAGTTTAAGGACCTGGATGATCACTTTAAAAGTTCGTGGATCCAGATGAGAACGCGGTAATAGTTAAGGACCTACATTGCATTTCACTCTTATGAAAATATACTTTGTCATCCCGTGTTGTTGGCAATTCTAGAAGCGACGACATGTCATCGTCTCCAAACAAGAGCATACGAATATGAGACAAACTCTAGAAGCCTGCAATGTCAATGTTCGGCTCCGGAAAGTTCCCAAGATACAAAACCTTTCGAATTTCCTGCAATGCCATTGTTCGGCTCCAAGAAGTTCCCAAGATACAAAACCCTCCGAATTTCTTTGTTACTCGGGGTGGCATAATGCAAAAACGCTTTAGCCCCTCTCCAGTATGTTGTAGAGCTTGCTTGGTTGCGGGCCACGACTGGCCACACGCAACCCGCATCAGCGCCTTAGGTTCGGCGCCAAAAATCAACGCCTCTAGTTCGGCAAGAAAATCAAATGAAAAAATTGTGGCAGCCGTAACTTTCGCGTGAACCAAACACCCCTCCAATTTTTATAGTGCCGACTAACGTGAGGCTTGGCGAAGCATGCCTCGCAACCAAACAGCCTTAAGAATTTCAAAGGGCGTTTTGGCAGAAGAGTTTGGTTCGTGCACCAGAATCGAATGGAGAAAATCAGAAAATCGCATTCGAAAGGCTAGTGAGAATTATCGGCCAGCGAGAACTAAACTAGAAGCACGGTGCAGCAGGCTCCACATTTTCTTTTTTTTTTTGAAAGAAACGATTGTGGCTAATAAACGTTGGTGTTTGTTAGCAAGATCACCCCATCAAGCCACCCCGTCGTGTCAGAAAACAGAAAGAGGGAACAAACAAACAACCTTGTTTTCTGACGGCAAAGCAAACGTTGGCTTTGAGAAAAGCGAAGGACTCTTCTCTCTCAACTGTTGCTTGCTGGCCGAATCCGTGATCCGAATGTACCCATCGATCGAAAGCTCACGAAACCGAATCCCCCGCATGGACACGAGGTACGCCGGACCGCAAGCCACACCAAAAACTGGGGCTCACCAGTCACCACCACTCTTCCTCTTCACTCATGGCCTCGTGCGGGCGTCACCGCGTCACTCTCATGCCTACTCCGTTGCTGCACAATGCCGCGATATCTGCCTGCGTGCCGCAAGCGATCTGAGTATCCATGCACACGCTCACTGAAGAATGCACACACGGCATCCAGTACGGATGTACCTGAACGCTGTACCTGAATGAATCTTTACCAGCATGTTATTATTCGATTCACCGGACCGACCGACTGAAACAAGGTGTCCATGGCAATGCCATGTCGATCTCAGCACGAGCTAGTTAATGCACTAGTACATCACACCATGCCATCCATCCATCCCCCTAATCGGGGAAAGGAAAAAGGTTTCCGGTTCTACTACCTCCGCCGCCCCCCTCCAGAATTTCCCGACCGCCGCCGTCAGTAGCGACGGAATTCTAATCTACACGGGGCAGGGCGCCGCCTCCAAGAGGCGCTTCTACTGCTGCTGCTGGTGGCCGGCGCCGGCGCCGGCGCCGGCGGAGCGGGGCCTCTTGTCGCCTGCGGCGGCCGCGGCGTTGGCGGCCTTCTTGGCGGCGACGGCGCGGGCGAAGGACCCCGACAGGTCGCCGTAGAGGTCGACGACACGGGAGATGTTGGTGTTGAGCTCCCGGATGAGCGACACGTTGCGGGTGAGGCCGTCCGCGTCGCGGTTCTCCTGGTTCTGGCTGATCTCCTGGATCAGCACGCGGTTCTGCTCCAGGATCCCCTGCACCTCGCCGAAGCTCCTCTGCAGCGCCTGCGGCAGCCTCCTGCCGCCGCCGATGCTGCTCCCTGCTCCGACGCCGCCAGCGCTGCCGCTGCCGACGCCGCCCGCACCGCCGCTACCGGCCCCGGCCACGAACGGCTCCCCGCCGCCGGCATCCTCCATCGATCCAGACTCCGAGCTGCCCGCGATGCTGCTCCCGCCGCTGCCCCCTGCGCAATCAAGAACCACGGCATCAGAGAGATTCGAAGATCCTCCCAGGGAGAAAAAAAAAACACTACAACAAAGGCTTGAAAAAAAGATCGCGCGGCGGCCGAGGATTCGGAGAAAAGATTCGGCGGCCGACTAGGACGGTGGGGGAGCACGGAATGTACCTCGGAGGCGTCAAAGATCTGCCGCGGTGGGCACCTGCTGTACGGGATGATCAGAGCCAGAGGCCAGGGGGGCGATCTTTATAGGCGCGGCGGGACTGCGGGAGGTGAGAGAGGGGAAGAGATTCGGTGGAGGACGGCACCAGGGGTCAGGCCTGCGGCGAGGGATCGGGGGGCGCGCGTTTCCGACGGCGAGTCGGCGAGATCCCTCGGCGTTGGGGGGTTTTTCCCGAAAAAGCGCAGGATTTTGGGGGGAAAAGCGCCGGGATCGCTCGCGCAGTCACGCTTGTCCGGCGGGCCGCCCTGGCTTGGCGCCGCAGATGACCTGGCGATCCATCTGGATCCGGCGGCCGTCCTCGGGATAGCTCACGCCGCCACCGGTGCCGTGCACGCCCGGATTTGGCTTTGCCCCTACCGGTGTTGGTGGCTGCGAGCCTGCGAGTGCCTCGTGATTCAGGCAGGCCACGACGAAGAGAAAAGACCATGGAATTGGGCTGAAAGACGGAATACGGCAGATAGATATGGTATCTCGACTCGAGGAACACATAGTTAGACAAAGATCAAAGCATAATTTCGGAATATAAGGTGGTGTAGATATGACATCCCTAAGTAAACCGTGGAATTAAACAATCAAAGCATAGCTTCGGAATATGGCAATATAGATCAAAGAAGTAAAACATGAAAAAACAATCAAACCATAGCTTCGGAATACGGCGGTATAGATCAGGTACTCAGAGAAACAAATCATGAAATAAACAATCAAAGCATATAAATTTTGTTTATTTTGAATCTTTCTTAGCTTCGGAGGAAGGCGATGTAGATCTAGTATTCCAGGGAACAAATCATGAAAAATGATCAAAGAATAGAGATCTAATACAACGACGTAGATTTATTCAGGAATTGAATCAGAAAGAAACGACTCGAGGTCCCAGTACCTTATAGCTATTAAGACTAGGACCATTTATTTGGTATTTCTGCGAGGAAATAGAAAGAAACTATACCGTGGTTGATTCGGAGCCACCATGGAAGAGGTTGTGGCTCCTCTTCAGTTGCTCCTCCCGCTCTCTGCTCTTGGCGGTGGGCCTCCAGCTCTAACCAGGCGAACCTAGATCTACGACGATGCTTGCTCATCTGCCATCCTTTGACTGGCGGCGACATCTCGCTCAAGGCTGCGACGCTACTAAGAAACCCTAGTCGCCAGAGAAAGGAAATGGGACCGATTCGGAGAATGGCAGGGAGGGGTGCTTTTATATGCGTCGTGTACTAGTATCCTTCCTAAGATGGGCCGGTAGGCCATAGCAAGACGCTGGAATGCTAAATAATATGGCCTAGTAGCTTTAGTCGGCCCAACTTATATTAGTATATTCCAATTTTTTTTAGCATTGATGGTGTATTGTGCTCATCATTGAGCACCTTGAACAATGCATAGTCGGCTATCTAGACATCATGTATCAATTTTTTCTTATGTGCCAGAGAGAGTTAACGAGGAGGTAAGTTTTAACTACCAGTTGGTAGATAGTCTACATGTCATTCAACACAAGTATACTAAATGCATCTTTATGACTTGAAGATTCATACAAACTTCAAAAACCATAGATCTTGATGCTTGGCAGTAGAAATTTAGTTTAGCTCCACGTGCTTGATCATCAATACCCATTTCTATTACAAGGTACACATATGCACTAGTAACATGTTAAAAGTCATCTATTGCCAAAACATAAAACTACATGACTGATAGGAACAACACTTCTAAAAACTGGGTAACCTAGGTTGGTGGGAATATAGTTAAATCTTTCGACCATTAGATCTACATACAACCACCTTTTAATCTTATCTCTTTTTGTCTTCATTAATCCCCTTTACATTAGGCGAATCCTCCTAATGCTTCTCTCCCATCGCCACGACTGTCTTCTATTGCGAGGGTTGGTATGCTTCTTTTCTCTTCTAAGCCTTTTTTTTTTGTCAACTCTCCTCATCTGCCTTAACTTCCACCACCACCTTAAATCAGCCTTGTCGTCACCATCATCTTTATTACTGCCATCCTCAATTATTCCCAACAGTGAACACTATATCTTGCCATTCGACACCCACCTGGCTATCCTCTGTCACATTGCAAGTAGCATCCATCGTGTCTCGCCAACCACAACTTTTCTCTATATCTGATCTCTATGAAGATCTTCTAGACGTAGCAGAATAACCAATCCTCATCTTAAACCCAAAAAACTCTAATACTGAAATTTCTCTTGAATTTTTGGTGGCTTGTATGTTTGCAAGGTCCAACTCGTTGAACGTCGAGCAAATTAAAATTTAAATACAATGCTTGTCAATTATCATGTTAGAAAACACACTGCTATAGCTTGTACAAGTGGCAGGGAAACACTTCTCCCATGCTCTACCGGCACTTGACATTGACACCGGCCGTCCCCCGACGACTACCAAACAGCCGGCTGCTCCGACGTCGTTCCGTTGCTCCGTCCTGTCCAAGTCCAAGCGGACAGATCCAAAGAAAGCCCAGAAAAAAGTTTCAAAAAAACCATTCCCACTCCCTCCCTCCACTACCCACCGCGCCCCAATCCCCTCTCCGCATTTCACCAGATCGAGCGCCGCCTGCCTAGGGTTTGGCCCCGCCGGCAGCGAGGCAATGCCCGCGTCCTCCGTCTCCGGGGGCAGCGGCCCCGGCGGCGTGTCTCCGGACGCCATCATCGAGTGGCTGCAGGACGAGATGGGGTACCCCTCGGCCCCGCCGGCCCCGGAGCAGCTCCGCAAGATCTGCCGGGGCAACATGATCCCCGTCTGGTCCTTCCTGCTCCGCCGCGTCCGCTCCGAGCGCACCGTGGCCACCGCGCGCCGCAACATCCTCGTCCACGGCGTCGCGGCCCGGCGGGCGCGGGAGGGCGGGGCGATGGGGGCGGGAGCGGGCGACGCGGCGGCCAGGGAGGCCGAGGCGAGGGAGCGGGACCTCGCCGCCGAGGAGGCCGAGCGGCTGCGCGGGGTCGTGAGGCGGCAGCGCAAGGAGCTCCGCGCGCGCATCGCGGAGGTCGCCAGGGAGGAGGCCGAACGCAAGCGCGTCCTCGGCGAGCGCTCCAATTCCAGGTACGTAAAATCATAGCTGAATTACTGCGTACCAGGGGTGACTAGCTGTATGCTTCAATTGGTGCTACATTCTAGGAGCAGTATTCAGTTTTACAAGCTTGCTAAATCTTCTCATAGAAATGTCACAAAAGATGTAGGACCCTCCTGACTGTAACTGTTCCACTAATAGCAATTGTCTTGAAAGCTGACAATTTCGTTCCTAGTTGTAGTTTGATAGGAATAGACTTTATTATGAACAAAGGAGTTCTCAGAGATATGAAGTCCAGAAGACTGGCACATAGCAAAATTCCACTCTACATGATCTGCTCAGTTTATCACTAGCCTAGATGTCATTAGATGTTCTTTTGTTAGTAAAAACATGCTACCTTTATATTCGTATCTGTTTCCAAAATCAGGAATCAGCATTTGTGCATATACCAACGTCTGATGCAATCTTTCTCAGGGTTTGAGTGCTAAATTCATATTTCTTTTATTTTTGTTGCATTAACAGGCAAAGACATTCATGGTAGTATGCCTGCAGACAGGAACACCTGAAAAGTAACTCTTAGCATGTAGGATTTTTTTTTTTCAATTCTGTCACACAGAGGCAACTGGCTTCAACTTTTGTGGTAGAGTTATTTTATGACCAGCATTAAAACGACGTTAAAAAATGATATGGTGCTAACCTTTTGTTCTCCATTCAGACTTAGCAGTTTCATTTACCTATTTATCCTTAAATTGTGGCAAGTGGTGATGGTGCACTTGTAGCAGATCTAGAATTAACGGCATGTTTTTGTATAAAACAATAGGCACAAGCAAGTTATGCTCGAAGCATATGAACAGCAATGCGACGAAGCATGCAAAATATTTGCTGAATACCAGCGCCGGCTACATCAGTTCGTTAACCAAGCAAGGGATGTGCGGAGGTCAAGTATAGGTGTGTCTGGAGCTGCAGGTGCTGTTGAGGATATACAATTGCAGAGTGATAGAGAAGATCTTTACTCATCGACTATCAAAAGCAATAGGTTGCCAGAGGATCTTGTAGAAACTGCAGGTGAAAGGAGCATTCGGAAGGCATGTGAAACTCTTGCTGCAGATATGATTGAAACAATTAGGAGTTCATTCCCAGCATTTGAAGGGAGTGGCATTAATTCAAGTTGCCAATTAGATGCAGCAAAACTGGGAATTGACTTGGACAGTGAAATACCCACAGATGTCAAAGCTGTTGCATTGGATTCCCTAAAGAATCCATCCTTGCTTCTGCAGTCAATCATTACCTACACATCACGCATGAAAACAATTATACGTAGAGAAACTGACAAGATTGACATACGCGCTGATGCAGAACTGCTGAGGTATTACATGCTTCATTTATCTTTAATTTTTTTACTTGATCTCACGAATAGACATAAACAAGAGTTTATGTAATTTTGCATTTTTGTCACTGCTGATTCTGCAGTAGAATTCTTCTTGATGGTCTAGTTATGTGCTCATGAGTGAGATTTGATATTGTATTACATGAATTGATGGAGTTTTAATTGGGAAATTATTTAATTTGTGGCTTTTGAATACTTATGTCTTTTATTTTTGTGGGAAGTGGACTATGGTAGCAAAGGTCACATTGTGTCTTTTGAGTTTCATTCGTCAATGTGTTCTGAACTGAGTTGCTACATATTCCAAGTGAGCTGCTTATATCTTTCTGAGTTAGATGTTAACCATATATACATTCTTTTCCTAGGTATAAATATGAAAATGAACAGGTTATTGATGCTGCTTCAACTGATGCAAGCTCACCCTTACCATATCAGGTGTATGGCAATGGGAAGACTGGATCTCAGTTGTCAACTCGAGGAACCTATGATCAGCTACTAGAAAGACAGGTAGTCGCTTGTGAGTTGTTCTTTTTGTTCTGAACCTTATGACGTGTTTTGATGTCGTATTAGCACAAGGCTTATTGTTTATCCTCTACCTTATTGTTCTTTTCTGATTCCGCACTTGTTTTTTTACGAATGAAATCATTACATCTACATTTTTGTATTGTTTCATGTCATCTATTTGATATCCGAAATCAGAAATTTCAAGTTCTCTCTTAAAACTTATATTATTTTGGCCTGCTTTGTTTAAATTTATCTAAACATTCAACGTTGCTGATTCAGAATTCGCTTTCTATAAGTAAAATTATTTAAAAGCTAGTAGCTGTTGTTTTAAAATACTCAATTCCTGGAAGGGGAGAACATAATCTAAAGCTTATCATATGGTGTTTCCCTACCACACACACACACACCAAAAAAAAAAAAAATCGTGATTTCACCTAGCTCTTTTTGTCCACCTGGTGCACTAAAATATTGCATTGTGCCTTTCGTACAGAACCTCAAATGCCACATGATGCTGAAGTTATCTTATTAATCACATTTTGGCTTTCAGAAAGAACATGTCCAGCAATTCTTAGCAACAGAAGATGCTTTGAACAAAGCTGCAGAAGCGAAGGCTCTAAGTCAGAAGCTATTGCAACGCCTGCATGGTACTGTTGACATGGCAGGAAGTAAGAAGCTGCCTACTGGGAACACTTCACAGAATATGACCAACAGTAGGCATTTAGAGGTACTTTTCTGAAAGTTGCATTCTACAATCAAGTCAATTCTTGTGCTCTTTTCCCTCAAAAAAAAAAAATCTTGTGCTCTTAATGAATTAAATGGAATTTATAATGCCTATATTTAGGTAGGAACAAGAGTAACATGTCTGCACATTGTCTGAGACATATAATTTGTTGTTCGAGTTTGTGTGACTCGAAGTTTTGTTATCAGGTCACAGAAAAAACCTATATACTTGCTTTGAGCAGTGTAATGATCTAAGTTCGTCTAAACACCTTGCTTGTTATAGAACATAACAATATATGGCTAAATGCATGGGCCAAGCAATTACATATATGGTGATCTTGGTGTTGGTAAAACTTCTGTTTAGCTGTAGTGCTTTCTGCTTCTAAGCTCCTGTTCTGCGGTCTCTTTTTTTTTCCTTTCCAATTTAGCATATAAAAAAAAAACTTTTGGATAATCAATAGTCTTTTCCTGATAACATAATCTACCTCATTTTAGCTGGATGTTTGGGCCAAGGAAAGAGAAGTTGCGGGACTAAAGGCAAGCTTAAGTACACTTACATCCGAGGTGCAACGTCTGTACAAGCTATGTGCTGAGTGGAAGGAAGCAGAAGATTCACTGAAGAAAAAGTGGAAGAAAATCGAAGAATTTGATGCTCGTAGATCAGAGCTGGAGTGCATTTACAGTGCTCTTCAACGGGCCAACATGGTTAGTCAATCTTGTGGCTTTCTCTGTCAACTTCAGGATTTGTTTGGTACATGCTTGAACTTAGGAATGAAAGTCAATTGCTGTTGCTTATTCTTCCCAATACAGATTGAGTAGATGACGTCGAATAGGGCATTCTAATGAGCTTCAACCTAATATTTGCTTATTCCTATTAAGAATTAGGTATTTGATTTGTGATTGTAGTGGTCTGCAGCTTATAGGTTGTAGGAACTATGCATAAATATAGTGGTGGTGGGGACTCATGGGGTTTGGTCTTACTGTCTATATTTGATCATCAAATACAATTAGTCAATCGCTATGTTGATATCAAATCTTGATGGCATAGGATGCATCGGCGTTTTGGGAGCAACAGCCGTTATCAGCTAGAGGATATGCATCAACTACAATTATCCCTGCGTGCAATGCTGTGGTAGACATGTCTACTAACTCAAGGGACCTCATAGAGCGAGAATTAGCTGCATTTGGCCAGAGCTTGGATAATAGCTTGTGCAGATTGCCAGCGACTCCTCAGGTTGGTAACATATATGTTTCAATTGATTGCTTCTTTCCAAAATCATATCTGCCTGCATGTTCATATATCACTTCTCATTTATATCTGCATTTCAGCATTCTCATCTTCAAGATTCCAGATCTTATTGGAATAGAGTATTTTGCATTTTAACGAGCCACCATTTAGGGCAACATAGATAAAAGAGACAATTCCTTATTTGACACCGGTAAAATAACTCGTTCTTTTTTTGGCCCTGAAAAATTTTTGCTTCTCTATTTGACACTGACTTCAACTTTCATTCCCAATTTGACACTCCGTTAGGTTTTCCATCCAACTGCTGTTAAATGCCCGGTGAAAAGACCCTTTTGCCCTTCATAGATGTGGGCCCACGGCTGCCTTTCTCCTTCCTCTGTCTTCGTCCACTTCTCCTGGCTCTAGCTCTCCCATGGCATGAACAACCCGGGCACGGTGGGCACGGCCGTCGGGACGACGCATCGCCGCGCGTGCAGGCCGCGAGCTGCAGGACCAGCGGCGATTCGCATCACCAGCCACCAAAGCGGCGATCTGCATCGCCATGAGCCCTCTGCTGCTCGACCTGGAAAGCATGGAGGTGAGCAAGGTCGAGGCCATGAAATTGGAACTGAACCTGGAGCCCGGAAAGCATGGATGTGAGCAAGGTCGAGGCTAGGAAATTGGAACTGAACCTGGAGCCCGAGTTCTGCTGCCCGTACGAGGTCGATCTGCTCTCCTACATGCTGTTCGTGATGAAGCAGTTCTGATTGCTCCGTCGCGCCGCAGCGCCCGTACGAGGTCGATCTGCTCTACTACATTCTGTTCTCCTGGGCCTCGCGCCGCCGCGCGTGCAGGCCTCAAGCTGCCGCTGGGGCCCCTCGCCACTGCACGCGCCCTGCTGCCAGGACCGCGGGTCGCCGTAGCCGCGCGGCCTTTGGGGCGGCGCCGCACGGCTGCCGTGCCTGCCTGGCTGTCGGAGCTGCGCGCAGCACTGTGCCGTATGACCGTCGTACCCAGCTCCTGCTGGGCTGCCGAGAGCGAGAATGGGAGGAAGAGAGAGGGAGGAGAAAGGCAGTGGTGGGACCCACATCTACAAAGGGCAAAATGGTCTTTTCATCGTGCATTTAACGGCAGTTGGACGGAAAACCGAACGGAGTGTCAAATTGGGAACGAAAATTGAAATCAGTGTCAAATAGGGAAGGAAAATTTTTTGAGGGCCAAAAAAGGCACAAGTCATTTTATCAGTGTCAAATAAGGAATTGTCTCTAGATAAAAGCTTCCACATCTATTTCTGTGCATCTCCCTTACTGTCAGGTGTCAGCCATAGTTATAAATTTCATTATCACAGTTGAACTTGTGTCACTTTCTGCTAATGTTTCCATATTGTAGGCACTTTTGGAGGCTGTTGGTTCTAGCGGTGTAACTGGATCAGAAGCAGTTGCAGCTGCGGAAAAACATGCAGCTTTGTTGACTGCAAGAGCTGGTGCCAGAGATCCATCTGCTGTGCCATCTATATGCCGCATCTCTGCTGCTCTTCAGTATAATTCCGGTATGTTCAGTGCTACTGGGTTGTATGTTTTTGATTCAGAAATGCATAGGTTGGTCTTTTTATGTTATAAGCCAACAACAACAAACTTTTCAGTCCCCAAAGCAAGTTGGGTAGGCTAGAGTTGAACCCAACATGAGCCACCAACAAAAAGGGAAAAGAAAGACCGACAAAAACAAAATAAATATATGTAAGGCAGCTAGGATGTGTTATCAACTTATCATTAGGCGTGGATCATGGATGTGCTATCATTGATTACTGAATGTCATAAGGTAAAAATGCATACTCAAAATGAAACCACATATGTCAAGGATATGATTAAGGAACCAGGCAGAACTAGGGAATTGGAATTGCAAGGGTGGATGAGCACTGAACCAGACACTTGAGAACGGGCATGCTGGTGACAGCTGCTCCCAAACTAAAGGCCTGGGGTTGATGAGGATCTCCCCTGATAATTCTTGTTTTACCTTTGAATTGATACAACTCTCTTTTTATAAAAATTTACTTGACCCCTAAGCAAGATTTGTAATCTTATCTCTACCTTAATCCTAATAAATCTGGCCCAATAGGCCCAGTCAAACAGCCGACTGCCCATGACATTACCCATGGCCCTGATTAAAGAACCACGCAGAATGAGGGAATTGGGATTGCAAGGGTGAACAGATTCTGAACTGGACACTTGAGAACAGGCACGCTAGTGACTTCTGTGCCCAAACTCTAGACTTGGGGTAGATGAGGATCTCTCCTGTTAATTCTTGCTTGCCTTTGAATTGATACATTCTCATCTCTTTATATAGGGAGGTGAGGTTTACTTGAACCCTAAGCAAGATACCTGATCTTATTGCTAGCCATAGCCTTAACCCTGATGAATCTGGCCCAATAGGCCCAGCCGACTGCCAAATGACAATATGTAACTGTTGCTGTATTACAGCGTTGCATGTAAGAAATCACAAATGTATCCATCCTTGTTGATATTGTTCACGGCAACTAACTAAAGGAGAAAAGTACTTTGATATTTTCTTGTACCTACGGCTTACCAGTTTGCAAGTGGCAACAAACGATCAACTTCTTACTGCACATGTGATTTGATTTATCAACTGTGTACTCACATGTTTCTCGTATCCTGATTAATAGTTTCACCAGGTACAGATGGCACAGATTCTGGTTTGGCTTCAGTGCTAAATTCATTGGAGTTCTGCCTGAAACCTTGTGGGTCTGAAGCTAGTATATTAGAAGACTTATCAAAAGCTATCTACTTGGTGCACACACGGAGAAATCTTGTTGAGAATGATCGCGTTTTACTGAACCGTGCACATCGTGCTCAACAAGAATACGAAAGGTACATCGTACTCTATCAGTATATCTATTCCAGTCAGAATGTTTTAACTCTATCTGGTCAAATAATCTATTTTCCAGCACGCTGCACATTTCGAAGAACACATGCTAATATGCTAGTTCTTGGTGTAGAGTGGCCAACTATTGCCTTAAATTAGCTGGTGAACAAGAAAAGGTGGTAAACGAAAGATGGCTGCCAGAACTGAGAAATGCAGTTCAAGAAGCTCAAAGGTGTTTCGAAGATTGCCAGCGTGTGAGGGGCCTGGTAAGATCTACATCTCTTCGGTTATCCATTTGTTTGTTCACCAGATCACTTGTCTGCTATTTATGACTGATCCATGGGTTGGATCTGTTGCTTTCTCGCTACACCAAACCTGTCTGTCCTATGAACCTAAACTGCGATGCCGTGAACTCCTGCGGCCATGCTGTTGTAACTTGCAGGTAGATGAGTGGTACGAGCAGCCGGCTGCGACGATTGTAGATTGGGTAACGATAGATGGGCAGAGCGTCGGCGCCTGGATCAACCTCGTGAAGCAGCTGCACATGGAGATCTCGAGACGGACGCTTGCCATGTCATCGGTAGGCGACGACTGAAGCAAGCAGCTGCAAGCAACCCCTGCGGCTTGATTCTTTGGCCGGCTCTGTTTGACGGCAAGATTTCTTCTATCAGCTCGATAGCTTTGTGCCATTATAGTTTATAGTACGCTTCTTCTTTTTGGGTTTGGCTTGTAATTAGCTAATTATAACATGTGCTTTTTGTATGTTGTCATGTGTTTAGTTTGTCGTGTGCAGAACACGGTGCTGTGTTGCTAATTGCTGGTTTGCCGTGATCCTGGCTTTAGTTGTACATGGCCAGCCTCACATGCGGCCTAAAAAAATGTTTCATCCATTCTGGATGTCAAGATCGGTGCACGGGCTCAGGTGCATTGTCAATAGTCAGTAGGACCGGACCGGATAAGCGCGGATAAGCGATCGGATCGAAAAATCAGGAACCAGAGCGGTTTGATTCACTTAAAAGACTGTTCATGGCTTCATGCAATCAGAACTGAACCGGTTGGTTTTTGAATGAACTGTCGAACCGCACGGTTTTGTCGAACCTGCCATGCTTTGCTGGCGTGAGCGGCAAATCCAACCAATGCACGAGTGAATGAGTGGTAGGCACGCCAATTTATTTTCCTTGATGGCCCCCGGAACAGCTAGGCCTCATCTAATCTCTTGGGTTCCAGGCTTCCAGCACGGAATTTTTTAAATTTTTTTTTACGATTTTGCAAAAACACGTTAGGGTGACAGATTTTGCAAATCTGTCATCCAACCGCCGTTTGAAATGGCTGTCGCCATATCAAATGACGGCAAGCTTCCTAACCGCCAATTCATTCGGCGGTTAGATGAACCGCCGTCCAAAGTGGCCGTTCAATAAACCGTCCAATGAAGCGGCGGTTTTTTCTGGCGGTGTTTAAAACCGCCGAATGAAAACCATCGTTTCATTTGGCGGTTATATTTTTTCAATTACAAGTTCATTTAATGGTTGAAAAAATTCTAGAATTTGTTATAGGTTATTAATTTTTTTATAATGAGAATTATGGCTGCGATTAGTACGCCGGTGCAGGCTATTTCAGTAGGCCGGTGCAGGCTATTTTAGTAGGCCGGTGCAGGCTATTTCAGTAGTCCTGTCATACCTTTATAGGCTTTCAGACCCGCCATGCTGCCTTATAGGCTTTTCAGACCCGCCATGCTGCCTTATAGGCTTTTCAACGAGTTAGCTTGTCAAACCTGGGAATCCACCGGGGCATTTCACGAGCTCGCTATGTATATGTGAATCGAAGCGGCGTTTGCCTATAAAATCCAAAGCTCTCACACTCAGATGTGCACGAGAAACAATAATGGGTGACCAGAGTGGGAATGGGTCTAGATATAGGAGGCATGGTGGGTTTATGCATCTGCGCCGGGAGATGGAAGCCATGGAGGGAGCTCCTCGCAACGATCTAGAGAGATCTATCCTTGCTGCCAACCAGAGGCCAAAGGATGAGATACCACCCAAGTGCTATTGTAGCATGAACAGTAGGATGACTATCTCATTCGAAGAAGGCACATACAGGAGGAGGTACTGGTGTTGCCAAAGGATCCATGAGATAACAAACAGTTCGCAGGTAATGGCCTCAAAGAAGATGAAATGTAGATTGTTTGTAATACTAACATTGTTATCATTTTTTTACTGACTTGACATAGGAAAGCAAAAAGGACTGCTCTACCGGACACCAGGGCGTGCCACTTCACCGAATGGATCGACGACTCCATCAGCTGGAAGGACCAGATACGCTGGGATGAGATGAAGATGAGAGGTGAGGAAGGAAGACGTGCGCCATAAAGGACTGAAGCTAACAGCCTTGCACATAAGCAATTTAAGAAGGATATTGAAGAAATTAGGAAGGAATGTCGTGAGAAGAGGGATTCATGAGGTCCCTGAAGTTGTTTGCCAGGCTATCTAAATTCTCTAAGGCATGTTAGGTTTAGGACGGCTCACGTTAATTGTGTCGCACGTGCCAATGCAAAATGTAATAGGTTGTCTAGGTCAAAGGTGAATGGTGCTGCCAAGTTGCATTATTGTACTGTACTATATAAGTACTATATGCAATGTTGTTATATGCACCATAACCTTTTCTGTTATGCAATGAAAGCCAGGGCAATTCAATGCAGTGATGTGTTTCTTGCAATTACTCAGAATGGAGATGGTGTGGACCATTCAATCCGTGTGGTGTGTTTGTTGCAGTCACTCAGAAATGAGATAGTGTGGGCCATTGAATCCGTGTGTTGTGTTTCTTGTAGTCACTCAGAACTGAGACAGTGTGGGCCATTCAATCCAAGGGGTGTGTTTCTTGCTGTCACTCAGAAATGAGATGGCACTATAAGAGAGCCCTCGGTAGTAGTCCCCTTCCGCCTATATATACGCATTGTTGCATGCATAGCTGCTTACTTCAGAACCAGAACGAGAGTTCTTGCGTAGTAAAAAATGTCTGGAGGGTCATCTAGTGGGAAGGGTTTGGGTGCTGGGAGAGAAAAAGGGGGGAAGGAAGGGACCTCCCACTGTGTGGGAAGGCCCTGTTGGTCCAGAATGCTTTGGGGAACCAGTCTTTGAGTTTCCAGTTGAGAGCAAAAGTGATTTTAGCTTAGATGCCCCTCTTAGAGGATATGATACCCGGAAGAAAGATTGGCCAAAATGCATGCATGGAGGATTGCTTAGTGCAGATGGAGACCGAGGGGATACATGGAGGTCGTCGTTTTTCAAATGCCCACGAGCATGGGTAATCTCTATTAATATTGTTTGCTAAATATGTCTCTCTTTCTTCCACCAACCCACTTACTTGACTTATTTCTTGTAGTCTTCCAACGCTCCAGAAAACTGTGGGTTCGTTAGGTGGGTTGACCCTCCTCCTATTCATCCACATCAGGAGTACATTAGCTACTTGCAGAATCGTATATTCGATCTTGAAACAGAATTGAGCCACGGTAACAACGACGACAATGAAGATGATGCCGGTTCACAGGAACCACTGTGCACTGATCCATATTGCAACTGCCCTTGTCACAAAAACAACGGACCTCCACCGCCAACACCGCCGCCGCCGCCTGCAACAGGACAATACTATGGAGAAGGTGCAACCCAGTTCGCTATGTGGGGACACTACTAAGAGTCACCAATGTTATCGATGTTCGCTATGTTGTTTGTTTTAATTACCTAAGACATGTTAGGTTTAGTAAAGGACCTAGTTACTCTTGTTCGATAAAGGCCCTCACATGACATTTATGCGTGTTTAACTATGTACCAGCAGCAGTTCGTTAGTCTTTAATTCGTATGTGGAGCCACTACACGTGCTAAGCAGTATTGAAAAAATACAAAATATTCAAATACGTGGTCAAACATATGAGAACCGAATGATAAGTGAAGTATATCACCACACAATGAAAGGTCCAAATAAAGGTCCAACGATAAGTTAAGTTCAACACAACACAACATTAAGTCCACTAAATGCCAACATAATGAAATGTGCAACATATAACAACCATACAAGTACCAAACTACTGAGTGCAACGAGGCCACTTGCCCTTCCTCAAAGCGTCGGGATTCTCCTCCAAAGCAGCTTTCGCACGGCGGACACGCTCAAGCTTCTTCTCCCTCTCCTCCCTGGCCTTAGCTTCAATCCTCCTTTTCCTTTCCGCCTCGCGCTCCTTTTCTGCTGCCTCAGCTTGACGCCTCCTCTCCATACTCTCCTTGCACTCCGCCTCCCACTCCTTCTGCCGCTCCAAGGATTCCTTGTCATCCTGATTGATCTTAATGTTGATCCACTGCTCAAAATCACAGAGCGGGGGAGGGGTCTGCACAAAAAAATCCACATTTATGAACTGTCAAGCAGCAAATCAAACAATCATAATGTCGTACAAATTAATCTATGTAAATTTCTCACCATCAAACCACAACGGATCATAAGAGGTGTAGGGTCAAATGCATAATTCACACACATCCAGTATCTCTGCCTATATGTTTCCTCTTCGTCGGACTTGGCGACCTTGCACTCATCATCGCAGAAGCACATAGGCACGGGAACACCAGTAGGCAGCGGCAACAACTCATATGCACTTCCCATGCGACGACTATTACAAAAGAAAGTACATAAGATGGACCCTAAGCTGACAAATTAACGGCACAAATTTATACGATGGATGGGACATTACCTTGGCTGACAAAATTTACATGTTTTACCACGCCTCGGCATCCTACGATCGATTCAAACACATATTAAACATTGGTTCAATATGTCTAATATTACTAACTCTAATATCAGTAAATCTAATATCACTAAAACTAATGACTCGAACTATCTCTAAAGTAACTAAATCTAATATCACAAAAACTAATATTACTACATCTAATATCACAAAAACTAATATCACTGCATCTAATATCAGTAAGTAATTTCATAATGAAGCTACAGCTACGAGTTCGGATTTTACCTGAAAGCGACGCGCAGAACCAGCAGGGCTTCGCCGCTGAGTCTCCCTCTCCCTCACTCCCTCACTCTAACCCTACTTTTTCTTTTTTCTGATTCAAAATGAGATTTTCAACTGATTTTAGGGTTTTATAGGGACAACGACCTAACCGCCGAATGATCGGCGGTAGGTGGCTGCCGCCATGCGCCGACACCTACCACCAATTCATATGACAGTTAGGTGGGTCGGGCCCAGGTGCCGAACCCTACCGCCATATGAACTGGCGGTTAGGTTGCCTAGCCTACGGGAAAATCTTTTTTTAAAATTAACAATTTTTTTAAAAAAATTTAACAGCTATTGGAAACGGCAGTTCATCTAACCGCCAGATGAATTGGCGGTTAGGAAGGCTTCGCCATATCAAACGGCGGTTGGGTGACAGGTTTGCAAAATCTATCACCCTAACGTTGTTTTTGCAAAATCATTAAAAAAATAAAAAAAATTCTCCAACACGCAAGAAAGGCCCGTTTCTTTTCTTTGCGCGGAACCGACGCCGGCTAGGGTTGCTGGGATGTTGCCGGGTGAAAGGGGAGGCGGCTCGGATTTCCTCGATGCGGATGCTTAGCAGGCGCCGGGAGGCTGCCGCAGCCCGCAGGGAGCTCTCTTGGAGCCAGCGAGGGGCGCGGCGGCGGCACTGCGGTGAGCGACGAGTTGGGCGGCAGCGCTGAGATGAGCAAGTTGCCACCGCTGTGGATTATGCAGAAGAGGCCGCTCTCAGTTCCAGTGGAGGTTTAACGAGAGTTTCAGATGCATTTAGAAGGTATCACATCAACAAATTAAATGATACTCCAGTGGAGTACCGGCATAGTCTTTATGAAGATAGAGATGGGAGAAATTTCATCAGAATGAAACCTGTGATACACTGTTTTTAAGGCTACGTAACTTAACGAAATTACCATTGAAGATTAAAGAGTTTCATTTTATCCAAATACGTCCAATCATATGCCTCGCAACTAAATATTATGACTAACCTATAAAATGAAATGAAACTAGGCATTGAAAAACTTTATTTCATTCAGCAATTCAAATATCTTTAACATGACATTCTCGAAAATTGCGAATGAAACTTCCTACTGGGTGCTGGTGGGGTTGCAGGAGTCAGCTCTCGTAAGTTATTGGTCTATCCAAATTTAGAACTGCACATGATGTAAATGATTTTTTTTCCTGCTATCAGCAATTGTGATTATAATTCAGCTTCTTGCGATGAACTATAACGTGAGTGCAGACTGTACATGATTATGGGCCTGGAGATCCTCAAGGGCGTCTCAGTTTTAGACACTAGTTCAGACTAGTAAAACCTTTGGATGGTTGTGTCATGCGTTTCCAGTTAGTGACTACCGGTTTGAATTATGTTTTATTTGTGATGGGCTATACGTGCCAATTAGTGACTACCGGTCCAACGTATTTATGATCGGTTCGATTACCGGTCCATTATTATTGAATTGTGGTTCAATCGGTTCTCAACGGTCAAAACACTCAACCAATAAACCAAGATTTTTACGGTTCACTCACCGGTCCAATCCTAATAACACAACTGTAATTGGTGCCGCGGAATCTGGTACTCCTCGTAGATACGGGCGCTTCTTTCATATTTCAGAAAACAAAATCCCACATTTACACTCTAGAAATACTTCCTCCGTTCCAAAAAGAATGCACCTCTCGCTTTCCGAGAAGTCAAAAATTTCAAGTTCGACTAAATTTATATAAAAAATTATTAACATTTATGTTTCTAAATAGAATTAGTATGAAAGTATATTCTATGCTTAATCTAATAATACTTATTTTATATCATTAAATGTTAGTATTATTTTGCATAAATCTAATTAAATTTGAAATTGTTTGACTCCTCAAAAAGCGAGAGTTGCTTTTTTTGGACGGAGGGAGTATGTAAACAGTACTGCTCGGTCTTCCGGCGCAGACCATAAGCTTTTAATGTATATAAGCTCGGTACACATAAATGAGTATGGACATGAAGTGTCAATGCAGTTGGAGCTGTCCTTGCGCACGTGTCTTTTTTCTTTTTATAGAACGAGCCCTGTTTCTTTAGGATAAATACCTTCAGCATCAGACAGTTATCTCGAGTCAGAGATCGAGCCAGTGTCAAGTTAACAAAAACAACGTTGGGTGCGTAGCGTGATACAACGAGCAGAGCTGATCGACCAGGATGGTGAACTGGGTACAGGTAGCCAAGCAGCAACTGGTGCATCGCCTGGCCAGGAGGGCCGGGCTGCGGCCGCACGCCGTCGACGTCGACGATGCCGGCACGGTCATGAGCATCTGGGTGCCCAAAGCCAAGTTGCCGGCCGCCGCCGAGGCGGCAGAGAGGAGGAAGAAGCAGGAAGCGAAGCGAGACGCCGGCAGGCTCTCCGTCGTGCTCCTGCACGGCTTCGCCGGCGACGGCATCTTCACGTGGGTGCTTCAGGTTGCACATATATACGCTGCATCAACTTCTCCTTACCTCCGCAGTGTTCTTCGCTACAAACTGCGGGTCAGTACATGAACAGCAATGCCGCCGCACGCTCTAGGTCGGTGCCCTCGCCAAGCACTACGACGTGTACGTCCCGGACCTGCTATTCTTCGGCGGCTCGACGACGTCGCCGCCGGCGGGCGGTGGGGATCGCTCCTTCCCGGGGTTCCAGGCGGAGTGCGTGGCGGCGGCGCTGCGGAGCCTGGGAGTGGAGCGGTGCACGGTGGTCGGGTTCAGCTACGGCGGCTTCGTGGCGTTCCGGATGGCGGAGGCGCACCCGGGCCTGGTGGCGTCGGTCGTCGCCACGGGCTCGCTCGCGGAGATGACCCGCTCCACCGGCGAGGCCATGCTGCGGAGGCTCGGCGCCGCGTCGTTCGCGGAGTTCCTCCTCCCCGGCGACGTCGCGGGGCTCAGGTCGCTCTTCGCCGCGGGCACCCACAAGAAGTGGTGGTTCCCTGATCGCATCCTCAAGGACTATCTCAAGCTGGTATGGTGTATCACTGCTACTGCAGAATGATTTTCAATGCCGATTTGTAACCCCATTCACCGCCGGTTTGGAGAGGGAGGGGGCGAAGTGAAATCTCGGTTTTTATTGATAGTTTGTGGCTGGAACCGGCAGTGAAAATAACTCGAATAGAAGGCCTTCAACAAATCAACCCACCGTTTCCTCCATTGCCATAATTTTTTGCACTTGGGATTCGAACTACCACATCATCACTTGTGATTGTGATTGAATAGGGAATCCAATCCTTTTATATTAATCTTGGTATCTTTATAAATTTCTAAAAGCCACAGCAAAAGTCCAATCACTGGAGAATTTTTTATGGTTGTTCTTTACACACTTAATTCAAAAAATATAATAAAAATAATAAAAAAATAAAAAAAACTATGTACGAAAAATTAATTTATAAGTACTAAAAATTCATTTAATCTATCAACATAGAAAATTATTTCAAATAAAATTCAAAAACTCCTCCATGGCAACTTCTATGCAGTATAACGTGTGTAAAAATATTTTCATGTAATATGAGTAAAAATAATGTTTTAGGGTGTGTAAAAACTTAAGAATGTCTTGAAAGTATGAAAGAGTGTGAAAGATGTATACATTTGTGAACAATAGTCTAATTTTCTTAAAATATGTTAAATTTTTATGAGAAATTATACACCTATAAAGGCCTCTATGCCAATTTTCATAATTTTCGGATGCAGTCCTTTATATTTAACTTTTTTAAAATGTGATGAACCTTCTTGAATATTTAGAGTCCAGACCGTAAGTCCGATCGTACTAAAACTTTTTATGGTCGCTCCTTACATTCTACTAGTCCAAGAAAAATATGAGATAAAATAAAATAAAAATTAGTTTGCAAACTGGCAGTGAAATGAGATTATCACATGTGGCTCGAGTTACAAACCGGCAGTGAAAATAATTTTCACTACGGTTCATAGCTGAAACCTGCGGTGAAAAGGTGTTGGTTTTCATCGCAGGTTCCAGCCATAAAGCGGCAGTGAAACTTGGAACCGACGGTGAAAACTTTCACCGCCCCTTCGTTCAAAATCGACGGTAATGAGGCGCTGGAGAAAATCGTTTATGTACTAGTATATCTCTGCAATTGCATGATGGTAGCACAATCTCAAGAGTGAAGAAGTACTATTTTCGCTAACCTGCCATACACACGCACACAAGGCGCTCGTGTTGCTTCCAAGAATTGCACTTCTTTTTTTGAGGATACGAGTTCTTGTGCAGATGATTTTTAACCGCAAGGAGAGGGAGGAACTGCTGGAGGGCTTGGTGATAAGGGATGAAGACGCAGCTGCGCCTTCTTTTGAGCAGGTACGTAGTACATGCATTACTAATACAAGATTTGAAAATTTTGGCGTGTCAATTAGTCTGACTCAAGTTCACATGATTGAAGAGAGTATTTTCCCCTCGACTCCCTCTAATCGACTGGGTTGATCTTATGATCAGAATTCCTGCACTCCAAATATGATTAATGTTCGAATCGCAGGACATACTTTTGCTTTGGGGCGAGAAGGACAGCATCTTCAGCATGGAGCTCGCGTGCAGCCTCAAAAAGTAGGTGCATAAGTTTTACGGAGCTCGTACACTCCAGGCATCGATATGAACTAAAGTGTTCGGTGTATGAATGCGCACAGGCGGCTGGGCGACAGGGCGTCGCTGCGAAGCATAAGCGACGCGGGGCACTTGGTCATGCTGGAGCGGCCCTGCGTCTTCAACCGCTGCCTCAGGGACTTCCTGCTGCTGCAGCAGCCACATACGACGACTAAGGACGACTACGTTGCTATCCGCACTCGTCATACTCTAAATTCATCATCTAAAAAGAATATTCTATTCTGATCATCGAGATTCTCTTCTCTATACCACTTTCTTCCGCACCCGTCATACTGTATATCTTATACTCTATACTAACTCCCAACAGCGGCCCCACTTGTCATCCTCTATAAATTTTATCAAAATATATCCATCTGAGATCTTGTTTTGAAGGATTTATTGCAACGAATTTAATGGTGCAATCAGAATTTAATTTGGTTTTTTGGTTTGTGAGTTATAATATTTTTTAGTTAGTTGAAAACGTGGAGCCCGTCACTCACTCTCTCCCCTCTCTCCCGCGCATGCTCTGGCGCTGCCTGCTCGCGCTGCCTGCTTGTAGCGGATGAACGGCACAG
>CM014271.1:31676328-31688004 GCA_004135705.1 Alloteropsis semialata
ATATTCTATTCTGATCATCGAGATTCTCTCCTCTATACCACTTTCTTCCGCACCCGTCATACTCTATATCTTATACTCTATACTAACTCCCAACAGCGGCCCCACTTGTCATCCTCTATAAATTTTATCAAAATATATCCATCTGAGATCTTGTTTTGAAGAATTTATTGCAACGAATTTAATGGTGCAATCAGAATTTAATTTGGTTTTTTGGTTTGTGAGTTATAACATTTTTTAGTTAGTTGAAAACGTGGAGCCCGTCACTCACTCTCTCCCCTCTCTCCCGCGCATGCTCTGGCGTTGCCTGCTCGCGCTGCCTGCTTGCAGCGGATGAACGGCACAGCGCTAAATTTAGAGGGTGCCGGCCGCTCTGGATGGTAGAGTAGCTTTTAGCGTACACCGCTGCAGCTCATTTTATTGTAAAAATCTCCTCCAGGATGCTTTGCAGTATGCCGCTGCGGGCAGCCTGAGGCGGGCCTCCTGTGTACGTACGACCCAGTAGCTGCTGTCTCCTTCAACAGTAAAAGTCAACCACTGGCATAATATTTAAAAATATTATAAGAGATAACTTGCTCAATGATATAACTTTTAGCTTTATCACATAAGTTCAAAATATAAACAGATTCAAATCAGCCCAGGTGGTCTTAAATGTGTGTATGTGGTTATCTCTTCATAAAAGATAGCTCAACTCTTTCTTTTCTTCTCTCTCTTCTACTTGATAAAATATTATATTTTAATTTTATGAGCTAGCTGACGTGATATTATTAAAGAAGGTCTTAAGAACGAGCATCTCTATTTAATGGATCGGATTGATCAGCTGGGATGGCATGACATCTCTATTTAATGAAGGTGCTTGACTTGCTAGAATAGTTTGGTTGGGAGAATGAGCTAGGATGGAACCCATTGCATCCGCAGTTTTGATTCAGTTCGGTTGGAGAGCGGTAGGATGGAGTCGTTCTCGAGCAGGGACAGACCTGTTCCCACCTCGACGCCGTCGCATTCCGTCTCCTTCCTCACCTCTCCCTTGCCTGCTCACGCTCTGTCGCCTGCACAGCCCGCCCCGTAGCCCTCTTGTCGCTCGCACCAGCGTCTCCCGCTCGGCGAGGGGCTCTCAGATTCAACGTCGCTGTTAGAGAAAAAAAATCGAATCTAGCTGGGATTTGGGAGTGTCTATCTCCTTCTCCAAGTCTGATAAGAGTATTTTTTTTTTCTGTCAATCGATTTGTGGTTGGGAATTGGGATTTGAAAAGGAGGTGAAAGGATGGGGCTCCTGCCGAATGTGAAAGAGTGAGCAGGACAAGTGCTTCTTTAGTTCTTCACGGAGCGAATGGGCAGCGGGCAGAGGAGTGTTAGGATAAACTCGGCATGGCGAGTTCCGTAGCGTGTGCGTGCGTCCTGTGTGCGTGATCGAGTCCATAGGGTAGGGATCGTGGTTCAATCGGTTCTCAACGGTCAAAACACTCAACCAATAAACCAAGATTTTTACGGTTCACTCACCGGTCCAACCCTAATAACACAGAACTGTAATTGGTGCCACGGAATCTGGTACTCCTCGTAGATATGGGCGCTTCTTCCATATTTCAGAAAACAAAATCCCACATTTTCTCTCTGCTATCACATTTACACTCTAGAAATACTTCCTCCGTTTCAAAAAGAATGCAACTCTCGCTTTCCGAGAAGTCAAACAATTTCAAGTTTGACTAAATTTATACAAAAAATTATTAACATTTATGTTTCTAAATATAATTAGTATGAAAGTATATATTTTATGCTTAATCTAATGATACTTATTTTATATCATTAAATATTAGTATTATTTTGCATAAATCTAGTTAAATTTGAAATTGTTTGACTCCTCGAAAAACGAGAGTTGCTTTTTTTTTGACAGAGGGAGTATGTAAACAGTACTGCTCGGTCTTCCGGCGCAGACCATAAGTTTGGCCTTGTTTGGTTCCAAAAGTCTAAAAAGCGCTAAAGGGAATCTTGTATGCATTGAGTACTAAATAAAGTCTATTTGCAAAACCTCTTCACATATGGGTGTAACTTTTCGAGATGAATCTAATGATCCTAATTAATCCATGATTAGCTACAGTGATGCTACAGTAACCTTCCTCTGTTCATACGATCAAAGGCCTCATTAGATTCGTCTCGCGAATTAGCGCAGGGGTTGTGGAGCTGGTTTGTAAACTGCCTTTATTTAATACCCCTAATTAGTGGTCAAAGTTATGAACAGTAGTACTAAATTTTAGTACACGTGGATCCAAACAGGGCCATATAAGCTCGGTACACATAAATGAGTATGGACATGAGGTGTCAATGCAGTTGGAGCTGTCCTTGCGCACGTGTTCTTTTTCCTTTTTATAGAACGAGCCCTGTTTCATTAGGATTACCTAGCATCAGACAGTTATCTCGAGTCAGAGATCGAGCCAGTGTCAAGTTAACAAAAACAACGTAGGGTGCGTAGCGTGGTACAAGGAGCAGAGCTGATCGACCAGGATGGTGAACTGGGTACAGGTAGCCAAGCAGCAACTGGTGCATCGCCTGGCCAGGAGGGCCGGCCTGCGGCCGCACGCCGTCGACGTCGACGATGCCGGCACGGTCATGAGCATCTGGGTGCCCAAATCCAAGTTGCCGGCCGCCGCCGAGGCGGCAGAGAGGAGGAAGAAGCAGGAAGCGAAGCGAGACGCCGGCAGGCTCTCCGTCGTGCTCCTGCACGGCTTCGCCGGCGACGGCATCTTCACGTGGGTGCTTCAGGTTGCACATATATACGCTGCATCAACTTCTCCTTACCTCCGCAGTGTTCTTCGCTACAAACTGCGGGTCAGTACATGAACAGCAATGCCGCCGCACGCTCTAGGTCGGTGCCCTCGCCAAGCACTACGACGTGTACGTCCCGGACCTGCTATTCTTCGGCGGCTCGACGACGTCGCCGCCGGCGGGCGGCGGGGATCGCTCCTTCCCGGGGTTCCAGGCGGAGTGCGTGGCGGCGGCGCTGCGGAGCCTGGGAGTGGAGCGGTGCACGGTGGTCGGGTTCAGCTACGGTGGCTTCGTGGCGTTCCGGATGGCGGAGGCGCACCCGGGCCTGGTGGCGTCGGTCGTCGCCACGGGCTCGCTCGCGGAGATGACCCGCTCCACCGGCGAGGCCATGCTGCGGAGGCTCGGCGCCGCGTCGTTCGCGGAGTTCCTCCTCCCCGGCGACGTCGCGGGGCTCAGGTCGCTCTTCGCCGCGGGCTCCCACAGGAAGTGGTGGTTCCCTGATCGCATCCTCAAGGACTATCTCAAGCTGGTATGGTGTATCGTCACTGCTACTGCACTATGATTTTCAATGCCGATTTGTAAGAGCATCTCCAACAGTCCCTCAATAAACATTTTTCAATAATCCTCTTACGAGAATGTCCCAATATTTTTTTTTATGATTATTGGAAGAGTTGCTTTTGCAGTTCCCCAATAACCTTGTCCCAATCCAACTACCGTATTGGGAGAGTCAGAACTTCTCCTTTATTTGGGGAGAGTTGGGATGAATTATTGGTTTGTCCTAATAATTATTTGGAAAGGAGAAAGACAAAGGGGATCTGCTGGAGCACTATTTTCCTAATAACTCTCCCAATATGGTAGTTGGATTGGAGAATAGGAGACTGCTGGAGATGCTCTAACCCCATTCATCGCCAGTTTGGAGGGAGGGGGCGCCAGTGAAATCTCGGTTTTGATCGTCAGTTTGTGGCTTGAACCGACAGTGAAAATAACTAAATGATAGGGAAAAAATTATACTCGAATGGAAGGCCTCCAACGAACCAACCCACCGTATCCTCAATTGCCATAAATTTTTTGCACTTGTTGTATTCTATAGGATTCGAACTACCACGTTATCACTTGTGATTGAATAGGAAATCCAATCTTTTTATATTAATCTTGGCATCTTTATAAATTTTAATCTTGGCATCTTTATAAATTTTGTAAAGGCCACGACAAAAGTCCAATCACTCTGGAAATTTTTGTGGTTGTCCTTTACATGCTCTTAATTCAAAAAATATATGACAAATAATAGAAAAATAAAAAATATATTTATAGAAAATTAATTTATAAGTACTAAAAATTCATTTAATCTATCAAAATAGCAAATTATTTCAAACAAAATTCGAAAGCTCCTTCATGGCAACTTATATGCAACGTGTAAAAAAAATTCCATGTAATATGAGTGAAAATAATGTTTTAGGGTGTGTAAAAACTTATATCTTGAAAGTATGAAAGAGTGTGAAAGATGTATGCATTTGTGAACAATAGTCTAATTTTCTTAAAATATGTTAAATTTTTGTGAGAAATTATACACCTATAAAGGCCTCTATGCCAATTTTCATAATTTTCGGATGCTGTCCTTTATATTTAAATTTTTCCTAAAATGTATTTAATATTCTTGATTTTCTAGAGTCCAGATTGTAAGTCCGATCATACTGAAACTTTTTATGGTCGCTCCTTACATTCTACTAGTCCAGGAAAATATGAAAAAAATAAAAAAATAGTGTGCAAATTGGCGGTGAAAATGAGATTATCACATACGTCTCGAGTTACAAACCGACAGTGAAAATGATTTTCACTACGGTTCATGGCTGAAATCTGCGGTGAAAAAGGTGTTGATTTCCATCGCATGTTCCAACTAGGAACCGGCAGTGAAATCATTTTCACTGCCGGCTCACTTTTGGACCGACGGTGAAAACTTTCACCACCCATTTGTTTAAAATCGACGGTAATGAGGCGCCGGGGAAAATCGTTTCTGTACTAGTATATCTCTGCAATTTGCATGCATGGTAGCACAATCTCAAGAGTGAAGAAGTACTATTTTCGCTAACCTGCCATACACACGCACACAAGGCACTCGTGTTGCTTCCAAGAATTGCACTTCTTTTTTTGAGGATACAAGTTCTTGTGCAGATGATTTTTAACCGCAAGGAGAGGGAGGAACTGCTGGAGGGCTTGGTGATAAGGGATGAAGACGCAGCTGCGCCTTCTTTTGAGCAGGTACGTAGTACATGCATTACTAATACAAGATTTGAAAATTTTGGCGTGTCAATTAGTCTGACTCAAGTTCACATGATTGAAGAGAGTATTTTCCCCTCGACTCCCTCTAATCGACTGGGTTGATCTTATGATCAGAATTCCTGCACTCCAAATATGATTAATGTTACTTTTGCTTTGGGGCGAGAAGGACAGCATCTTCAGCATGGAGCTCGCGTGCAGCCTCAAAAAGTAGGCGCGCAAGTTTTACAGAGCTCGTACACTCCAGGCATCGATATAGCCCTGTTTAGGTTCGTGAAAAGGGCGCTATTTCAATCACAAAAGCAACGCATTGAACTACGTGTTCTCTCTCTACTTTTTCAATTACCATTATACTTCCGATCATTGAATTCAATCAAATTCATCCTATCTAAACAAGGGCATAAACTTAAGTGTTCGGTGCATGAATGCGCACAGGCGGCTGGGCGACAAGGCGTCGCTGCGAAGCATAAGCGACGCGGGGCACTTGGTCATGGTGGAGCGGCCCTGCGTCTTCAACCGCTGCCTCAGGGACTTCCTGCTGCGGCAGCAGCCACGTACGACGACGATGTCCGAGGCGGGCCCCAGCTAAACTAGCTAGCCTCCTGTGCACGTACGACCCAGCAGCTGCCTTATTATAAGGTCACCTCCAACAGTAAAAGTCGACCATTGGTGTAATATTTACAAATATTATAAGAGACAATTTGTATACTCCAATAGTAAAACTCAACCACTGGTGTAATATTTACAAATATAATAAAAGACAATTTGTAGAATGATATAACTCTTAGCACATAGTTCAAAATATAAACAGACTAAAAAATTAGCTCACATGATCTTGAAATGTGTATACGTGATTATCTCCTCATAAGGTCCTCTCCAATGGTTGAGCTAGTGCACTAGCTTTAAGCTAGTCCAACTCATACAAGAGATAGCAAAAAGATTACGTCTTTAATAGGTTATCTTATGGCACATTGTTCAAAATACTTTGGGTCCCATAATCTCTCTCTCAGCAATAAAGTATGAGCCCGCTTTTTTCTATGAGCTATCTCTTGAAGAAGAGACAGTACACTCTCTCATCTCACCTTCTCTCTCTTCCACGTAAGAAAAAGGATGAGTTGGATTCCTATGAGCTAGCTGAAGTGCCATTGTTGGAGGACTAAGAGATAGCTCAACTCTTTTTTTTCCCTTCTTTCTCTTTTACTTGATAAAATATTATATTTTAATTTTATGGAGAAGGTCTTAAGAACGAGCATCTCTATTTAATGGATCGGGTTGATCAGTTGGGACAGGACACATGCCATCCTAACAGGAAGGTGTTTGACTTGCTAGAATATGTTTAGTTGGGAGAATGAGCTAGGATGGAAGGTTGGAGAGCGGTAGGATGGAGTCGTCCTCAGGGAATATTCGCTAAGATTCGGGACAGACCTGTTCCCACCTCGCCGCCGTCGCATTCCGTCTCCTTCCTCACCTCTCCCTGTCTGTCTGCTCACCGCTCTGTAGCCTGCACAGCCCGCCCCGTAGCCCTCTTCTCGCTCGCACCAGCGTCTCCCGCTCGGCGAGGGGCTCTCAGATTCAACGTCGCTGTTAGAGAAAAAAAATCGAATCTAGCTGGGATTTGGGAGTGTCTATCTCCTTCTCCAAGTCTGATAAGAGTATTTTTTTTCTGTCAATCGATTTGTGGTTGGGAATTGGGATTTGAAAAGGAGGTGAAAGGATGGGGCTCCTGCCGAATGTGAAAGAGTGAGCAGGACAAGTGCTTCTTTAGTGCTTCACGGAGCGAATGGGCAACGGGCAGAGGAGGCCGTGTCTCATGTAATGATGGTTCTATTTTTACGTTTGGTTGGAGAGATGAAATGGTTTTATTTTCTATTTGGTTTGAGAGACGAGGGCAGAGGAGGCCGTGCTCATGTAATGGTTCTATTTTTACGTTTGGTTGGATAGATGTAATGGTTCTATTTTTACGTTTGGTTGGAAAGATGAAATGGTTCTATTTTCTTACTTAGATCAAGCATGAGACACGGCTAAAGTAGTTTGTCAAAAAAGTTTAGGGAGGGGAAGTGTGGTACCAAACTAGCAGAGAGGTCCATTGCATATGCAGAGATGCAGCTTCGGTGCCATGTATCATGCGGCTTTGGGGGTGTTTAGATGTACTCGTTATACATAATATTTATATATTAGATCACGTGTACAGAAAGAAGAGACATGATTTTTTAAATAAAAACTTTATGCGTTTTTGGTGTAAATACAGGGCCTTTGATCCTCGCTCGATCTCGATAGCGCCAGCGACCATCTAGCCAACGGATGGGCTTCTGCAAGTGTGTCTGCTGCCTGTCGTACGTGCTGCATCCCCCCGTTCCCCAGAACTTCATGCCA
Source organism: Alloteropsis semialata (assembly GCA_004135705.1). Taxonomy (NCBI): domain Eukaryota; kingdom Viridiplantae; phylum Streptophyta; class Magnoliopsida; order Poales; family Poaceae; genus Alloteropsis; species Alloteropsis semialata. The sequence continues at coordinate 31,683,733 of CM014271.1, forward strand.
TGCCGGCCTGGCACCGGACCAGCAGTCTCGCAGACATCGCCGTACTACTACACTGCTGATCGACGTCAAAGCTCACAGGGTTTCTGCAGCCTCAAAGCGCAACAAGCTGCTGCTTTCCTGATTCATCACCTCATTGCCAATCAAAATCAGCCAACTGCAACAACAGCCGGGCCTGCAAATATTTGCACCGTACAAGCTAGGAAAGGAAATTTGCAAACCTTGCGAGTACAGGGAGCTAAGGCCTTGTTTAGTTCGCGCGAATTCGATCGAATGCACTGTAGAAAAATGTATTGGGAATCGAAAAAGTAGAGAGGGGGCACGTTGTTCAATACGTAAAACAAAGAGCGAATTCGATCGAATCGAGCGAACTAAACAGAGCCTAAATTACTTGATTGCTCAGGCACACGAAAAGGCAATCTGCAATGCTCTTCTAAGTTCTGAGTTCTATCTCTGTGTGGCCCTGTTTAATTCCAGCAACTTTCCAAAGTTACCAAAAAGTTTTCACACTGACAACCGTGCCCTCTCTCACAGAACACGCTTCTGAATGTAAAAAATTTTCATCACTTTTCAACTTTCACTGGAATTAAACAGGCCCTGTGTCGAAGGCCCAACAAAGCTGTGTGAGTGAGTATGGCCTGAAGATAGGCTATGTGCGTGTGCCCTGAAGATAACCTTATCAATGTAATATGCCTTGTGGCGGTGGTGAGAACTATATATGATATATGATGGCTGGCTATGCTATGCTCTGATAAGAAGAGGTGCACTCCAAGTGAGTTCAGACCAGCCTTTACTGCATTGTGGTTCTCTTACGGTCTTATTCAGGTTTTTATTGTAGATGAAAATTGATATACAGATGTTAGAAATATAGGCAGCATTCGACACATTTTAATTCCGAATAAAAGCATGTAAATCATAATGACAGTTAGTGATCCAGTGAGAACATGATATATGCATGTGTTCAAGTTCAATCTCATATTAAACAAGAACAAAATAAAGAACCACAGAACGTTCAGAATGTACCCTGAGACGGGGCCGCTGCCGGAGGCATTGGCTGCGCCGTTATCAACTGGATTAGTCATACTAATCGGTTGACCTTGTTCGGTGTAGCCGTACGAATTCGATGCAGTGACGAGTTGATGCAGTGCAGTCCCTCGAACGGCACCGGGAACTAGTGGATGTAGTCGTACAGGCCACCAGGAAGAAGACGATGCAGACGAACTTGAGCAGTCGCGTGAAGACGCTCCCCAAAAACCTTATCGCCTGGCTATCCCGAGCAGGATCTCAAGCCAGTCGAGGTTCCGGAGGCTCTGCTCTCGCTAGAACCGTGCGCGCAGTGCTAGCGATGGGGAGGCAAGCGTTGCAGCAGAAACAATGAGGGAGAAGGGAAAGGTCTCCTAAGCAGGAATACCTGAGAGGTTATGTTGGTGTGTGTCTCTGGGTAGGGGAGGGCCCTCCTTTTATAGGCGCTGCCTGACGGAGGGGGATGCACCTGGACGCCTCTGCAGGAAAGGCAAGAATCCCGCGGAGCAAATATGGCACGTCCATGTGAGCGTTTAAGATAGGTAATTGATTCTGCCATAATCCCATTGATTTTGCAAAACCAATCACAGCACCGCAACACATCACATCCGTCCGTCCGTCTCGTCACGGCCACGGCCATGGCGAGGCGAGCGAGCGCGCGCGCGCGTGGCATCCCGGTTACCCTTTGCCAACTTCACATTGGGTGTAATACGTGTCCACCTAATAAGTTGGTTAAGATCCTCTTAACTACCAATATGGTAGTAACCACTTTTAACTCCCTTTGCATTAATCGTGGGCCTTAAATATTTTAGATTTAATTGGAATATAAAAGGGCCAAGCCCAAATAAATCCAACAATCCCCACCAATATTTCACGGTACACGAGAAATACCCTCAGCCCCATTGCTATTTTGATATACCAGTGTTTCGGTAGAGACTGTTAAGTTGAACTTCCACCTAGAGTAAATGCTACGCTCATCCACAACTGACCAATGGACTATGCCTTGAATTGGCAGTCTTGTGCGAACAAGTTTTACCAGAACTCTTTTACTGATACTAGGCTGCTTATTGCATCCCCGCTGTTTGGAGCATATGTCAAACTACAGGCCTTTCATGAGTATCTAGAGATAACCCACTCTCATAGACTGCGACTAGCAGTCGAACTCATATAGGTGTAATTCGCATAAGATGTTCTGTAGGTCAACATCTCTGCTTTTCAAAAGCCACTCAAATTACATTAAGGTGTACACCATCCTGCCATACAGAAAAGAAGAGAAATGCATCCACCCTAGGAATTAACTCGTTTCAAAGGTTCTCTTCTCTCAGTCAAACAATAGCTTGTTTCCTCATCCTAATTCACGGGATCTCCGATCACATAGGACAGGTTCCCACTATGGAGTGACTCACATGGGTCTCATTCCCAATTCCTTGGATGCAAAATCTATCACATTTCGTGAAAGACCCTTTGTAAATTGATCTGCCAGGTTCTTAGCCGTCTGGACATAGTCCAAGGCAATTACTCCGGAGGTTCTCATTTTCCTGACAGACTTCAACCGCCTCTTCACATGCCTTGATGACTTCATGTTATCCTTAGAACTGTTTACCTTGACAATCACCGTCTGGTTATCACAGTTCATTAGAATCGCCGGTATCGGTTTTTCAACCACTGGCAAATCCATAAGGAGATCACGTAGCCACTCGGCCTCCATTGTGGCGGTGTCTAATGCCGTGAGTTCTGCTTCCATGGTAGACCTCGTTAAGATGGTCTACTTGCAAGACTTCCAGGAGACAGCACCACCTCCAAGAGTGAACACATATCCACTTGTGACCTTTATCTCATCGGCATCAGATATCCAGTTTGAGTCACTAAAACCCTACAGTACCTTCGGGTACCCAGTATAGTGAATTCCATAGCTCATTGTACCCATTAGGTAGCGCATTACTCTATCTAGAGCATTCCATTGATCATCTCCCGGATTAGACACGAACCGGCTAAGTTTGCTTACGACAAACGAGATGTCAGGTCTTGTAGCGCTAGCTAGATACATAAGTGAGCCTATGATCTGGGAGTATCTCAGCTGATCTTTCATGTCCCCTTTGTTTTTCTTTAGTATTTTACTAGCATCATAGGGTGTTGGAGCAGACTTGCAGTCACTGTATCCGAAGCGACTCAAGACCTTTTCCACATAGTGGGACTGTGTAAGTGTCACCCCACCATCACCTTCTTTTACTAGCTTAATATTAAGAATAACATCAGCTTCACCCAAATCTTTCATCTCAAAATTTTGAGACAAGAAATCTTTGATCTCCTTAATCACGTCAAGACTTGTCCCAAAAATCAAGATGTCATCAACATACAAGCACAGGATCACTCCTTTGCCCCCACCATAGCGATAGTACACACATTTGTCAGCTTCATTCACAACGAAGCCAGCAGTCGTGAGGGTTTTATCAAACTTCTCATGCCACTGCTTAGGTGCTTGCTTGAGGCCATACAGAGACTTTATCAACTTGCACACCATTCCCTCTTGACCTTCTGCTATGAACCCATCAGGCTGATCCATATAGATCTCCTCCTCTAACTCTCCATTTAGGAAAGCTGTCTTTACATCCATCTGGTGAACGAGAAGACCATGAGAGGCTGCCAGGGACAGTAGCACTCGAATTGTGGTCAACCGGGCAATTGGTGAGTAAGTGTCAAAGAAGTCTTCTCCTTCTTTCTGAGTATAGCCATTAGCAACAAGCCTTGTCTTGTACTTTTCAATAGTACCATCAGGCCTTAGCTTCTCCTTGAACATCACTTACATCCCACAGATTTGCACCCATAAGGACGTTCAACTACTTCCCAAGTTCCATTAGACATAATTGAATCCATCTCACTTCGTACCGCTTCCTTCCAATAGTCAGCGTCTGGAGAGGAATATGCCTTTTCAATGGTTTTGGGAGTGTCATCCACAAGGTACACAATCAAATAATCACCAAAAGACTTTGTAGTCTTCTGTCTCTTGCTCCTCCTAGGAGCATCATTGTCATCCTCCTCAGGATTTTCCACAAGTGTTTGTTCTGTGTGTTCCATCGTAATAACAGATGTAGCATCTATAGACAGTTCTCTGCTAGACGTGCTTCCTTCCCTCTTCATAGAAAAGATGTCCTCAAAGAAAGTAGCATCTCTGGATTCCATTATTGTATCAACATTCACGTCTGGCACTCCAGATTTCACTATTAAGAATCTATATCCAACGCTATGCAGAGC
>CM014271.1:31691397-31715821 GCA_004135705.1 Alloteropsis semialata
CTCTGCGCGGCGCGCGCCGCCCTTCACCTCGGCGTGCCTGGGCGTCCGGCGAAGTCGCCTCTGTCCCGGGCAAGTGCGTCTTTTAGCGCTCTGGATTGAGGATGAGCCAGTATAAGCTGCTATTTTCGGCTTCTCGCCCGACGTGAAAAGTAGAGAGCGCGTTTTGCGGGGCTTTTGCCAGCTCTCTGCCGTGAGCCATTTTCGTTTCGTCCGTTTGGTAGGAGAAGCAGTTAAGCGCGAGCCAAAGCTGGCGCAGAAGCTGTGCCAAAGAGGTCCTTAGAATGGAATTCGTTGTACCACATGTGCCCTCACGTCATCCCAGGGCATCTCCGTGAGTGGCTCCAGGGGCTCTTCCTTGTGTTTGACTCATGGGGCTTGCCGGCCAGCGCCACATCCTTCCTTCACGGAGAAGGAAAGAGTGGGGCATGCTGTACGAGGGCTTGCATGGCCCTGGCGGCCGATGTCTCCCCTTGTTAAAGTCCGTCAGGAGTCTACCTGCTGAGGGGCCTCTACAACCTCAGTTGTCTTGGAACCGATCGCGCACCGTTTCGGGGCTCCTCCCCTGGTGTGGTGACGTCCCATTGTGAAAGGACCTTGATGTCACCTAGAGGGGGGATGAATAGGCATATCTGCAAATTACAAAATCTAATCTCAACTGTCAGCACCTAAATCGGTAAAACCGGTTTGACATAGAGTACACCAACAAATAGGATTTGCCTCTCTACGAATTCTAGCACAAATCACAGATGGTGTGAAGCTTCCACAGATGTTTCCAAGTGTTCCAATGAAGGTCCTGCACATAGCTCAAGCACACCAAAGTAGATCGAAGCGGAAGCACAAGTAAATTGCTAGAATTGACAAAGTGAGGAAAATTCAAACCAAGACACAAGGAGTTGTTTTACCGAAGTTCGGATTCATTGCTTGCACCAAGCCGCCACCAAGGCATAGTGAATCCTACTCTCCGTTGAGGAAGCTTATGCGACCACACAAGGTGAAGCTATTTCCTCCTTCCACTAAGAGACTTCTTTCCTTGCGGAGGTGAGGTGAAACCTTCACAAACGATCCCGTGGCTCACCACACACTTTGGTAGCTCACCGGGCGACGCCTAGCCTTCTAGGTGTGACACCCCAGGTGTCACCTTAGGTTTAACACAACTAAATGAACCTAATTATTGCATAAATATAGCATGCATCATCTCATAACATGTTGTGTGTATGCACATGTGTGTATGTGTTGACCAAAGTCTACTTTAATAAGCAAAATTAGTCAAATATGAAATATATACCAAAATGATGCTTAAAAGATCAACAACATGTTTATAAACTCAAATGAGTATGGAAGGTTCAAACAAAAATTCAAAATTCAAATTTGAACTCCTTTAACTCTCATTCCAGGTAAAAGTGCAATTGCTTTTTATCCTTTTTGAGAGGCTCCAAATATTTTATTTTGCCTAAACACTTGAAATTCCACCAGTATAACATTTGGAGTACAAAGTATCCTCTTTACAATGATGGTAATGTGGAGCAAGGCAAACTTGGTTTGGTCATTCAAAACATGGGTCAAAGCCAGGTCAAACCACTGAATTTTCAGCACTTGGCTGAATGGTCGTCCTGAAAAACGGGATTTTTGCCCGATTTCACAGCCCTGTAACTTTCAAACCGTGGCTCAAACCTGCTAACATCCTTTGTAGGAATTATAGCCGAATGTACCCTCTCCAACTTTTGTATTGGATGAATCAAATGTTTATATATATGAAAAGTTGAGTTTGAGCCAGCCGAAGTCGGGCCAGTTGTGCTGAAACTGAACTGAATAAACCAAGTCTGAAACTCAAGTTTTTGCCAAACTTTAGAGCCTTGTAACATTCAAAGAACTGCTCAAATGTTCATGGTTCCTTTACAAAAGTTGTAGCCCTATGTTTCCTCTACAACTTTCGCATTGATCGCTCCCTGAGTTTATACACGAAATCTTGAGGAAGATTGAAGCAAAGTCGGGCCTGCGCTGCTGCCGTGTATGACTGAATCGACCTCAGTCGATTCAGTTAGCAGCAGGCCAACACTGGGGCTAAGCTGTCGCGCGCCCAAGTGGCCCGGCCACGCGTCCATGCCCCTCGGTGCCAGCTCGCCTTTCGCCACGCGTCCTTGCCCTGGTGTCGCGACGTTCGCGAGCGTGGAAGGACGAACCCCAGCTCTTCCTCCATAACCGAGCAGTAAAGAGGTCGGCCAAGAATTAACCACGTCCTCTTGGTCATTCTCCCATTCACTGCACCTGTGACTCCTCCACCTCGCCCTCTCCGTCCTAAACCCATCCTCTGCCTCCGCCATAGCCTCCCTCGCCGGGAATTCGGAGAATTTCGGCCGCCATTGCCATCTGTGTTCACGAACGCAGCTCATGTGTGGACAGCCACCTCCGACCCTCCTCCACCCCAGATAAGCATCAAAACAGATTCGGGATGCTCCATCGAAGCTTTCCGACCATTTTCCCCTCTTTCTTCCATTCCGATTGAGCCTCGCCACCGCCGGCTGTGTCGTCATCGAGCCCTCGCTCGTGGGCGTCGCTCTCCGGCCAAGGGGTGGGCGCGTTAGGCCAGGGCGTGGCCACTCCAGCTGCGCCGGCTGTCCCCAGGCCAGCCGCGCCGGTCACCCCACCTTCCAAGGTTGCCTCCCAGGCCACCGGCGGCCATTGCCACGAACTGAGCAGGCCTACGGCCTGTACGTGAGGACTCAAGGTAGAAGAAGGGTATGGGTTAAAAGGATTAGAAGCTCAGGGGGCTATGGGTAAATGTTTTGGATTTATATTGATGAGGTAGGATTTTGCAGGGGGTTTTCTGCAAGAATCCAGGGGCAGATCTGTGAAGAAAGGACCTGTTCGCGACCCCTTTGATTTTCCAGGGGGCCCGATGTAAAGCCCTTTGTTCTTTTACGTTTTCTTTTCCTTTTTATTTTCAGTTGAACTTCAGAAAATCCCTGTAAATCACAAAAAAATCATAAAAATGCAAATTCAGTTGCGTTAGAATCCTTGTGAAATTCTCTGTCCAGTGGTATAGCATGCACTCATGAAAAGTATGGTTTGAGATCTGAGTAGCATTATGTATGTTTATGTGCATGAGTGTGTATGTATTATTTCATAAATGCTTTGCATGTTCTTTTTGGGTGATTTCAACTATGTTGCTGGTGTATATGCTCTGTAGAGTGGATTTGAGTGCTTGGTGGACAGAGCCTATGCATGTTTTTAATAGATATAGATTTAGTTGTGTTAATGAATTGAAAAATAGGATAAATAGTTAAACTACTTAATAAAATATGGTAATTTTTGTTAGAGCTGCTCTGGAGCTTAGGAACCCTTACAAAAAGAATCAGCTCCAGAAAGTGTGTAGTTTTTAAGTTATGATTTAAGTTTGTTTCTAGCTAGTTAAGTGTAGATAAATCCTCCAATATTCTGTGTAGCTTAGAAAAATATGAAAAAATCACAGAAAATGTTTCTGGTAGAATTTTAGCTTCAGTAAAAATCTCAGTTTCGGAAAGTGTTTGTGAAACTTATGATTTGCTAACTGCTGGTGGTTGTTGGCTGTTAAAATAAATAGAAAATAAAGAGGTAAAATGCTGGTAAATTCCTGTTAAATAGGGTTTACTGCTGGGAACACAGAAACATATTCACCATAATTTTTGTTAATAGAAATATAATTTCTAGGCTTCAATTGGTGAAAACTAGCTAGGAAAGGCTTAATAAATAAATAGTTTCCTTGCTGTAAAATGAATTCTAAAAATATTTATAGCAATCTGATCTGCTGAGTGTTCAGATTCAGCTATAGGAACCATTTTACTACTTGTAGGCTTTTGTAGATGTTTTATTTGGTTTTGTGAGGTAGTTTAAGTTGCTTTTAGCATAATAAAATGATTAGTAAAATGGTTTTCTGTATTTAATACAGATATGAACTAAATATAATCTGCAACTAAAAGCAAACCATCTAGCTTTCTTTAGGAGTTTCATAATCTGTTTTTACTCCGTAACTGATTGTGATTGATTGCTTGTGCATTCCTACATCTCATGCATCTGCATCTCATGTAGATAATCCCATTGTTGACGGCGTGTACGAGATTGAAGTTGAGCCCAAGGGTGATCAAGCCGTAGCTGCGGACCTGAACCTCACTGCTGCTCAAGACCCGGACCAAAGTCCGGATGGGCCAAAGGCCGCTGGTGATCAAGAAGGCAAGCACCGGAGCATGTCCCAGCTTTAACAAACCCTAATGGGTTGCTTTGTGCCTTACTTTGTGCATTTAAGTAGGAGTTGTTTGAAACCCTAGTTGCATGATCCCTAGGTACCTATGTCCTAATACTAGTATGTGTAGGTCATATAGAATGCCATGCTTAATTAGGACTGGTAGAAGTCGAGTGATTGCCTTGTCATTCGCGAGATGTAGGTTTTTACTTTCTGTTGAATCATGAAGTTCGGCAGGGGGGCCTTTGCTATATTCCTGTTTGATTGAGCACCCGTTTGCACAGATGATTGTTGGCTAAGGCATTGATTGTGTGGCATTGTTGGTCAAGCTTTTAAAGGTACTAATCGCATGCCGGGAAATGTGGTAAACTGGTAAACCTAGTACTTGATTCAAACTAACGTCTGACGGGTCTTCCTACTTTGTTGGGCGAGGGTTTGATGGCGAGTGTAGTAGTGGTCGCGGCACAGGTTTGCTTTGTGCACCTGGGGTCCGTTGGGGCGTGCACTCGGATGGAGTGGGCCCTGATGGCAGATGGCAGGGAGAGATGGAAATGGTTGCCTCGTGAGGTCCTGGGTGTCTCTCACGGGGCGTGCGATTAGGTTGTCCCATGCATGGTAAAATCAACTCGAGTTGTCCGTTCTTCACAGTTACATGAAGCTGCTTGATCTCTTGTCATACATCAGTGGGCTTGGGCAATGGTTAGAGATATTGTCAGTTGAGTAATGTTGATATCTGGTTAATCAATTGTTTTTCGGCACTGAATGTTGTTGGATAGTTTGGCAAACTTAGTAATGGTTAGTCTCACTTTAACTTGGCTAAAATATTGAAAACAGGGATCAACTTGTAGATGCTTTTTGGCAAAACAATTCCCTCCACCATAAAGCCTTGCATGTCTAGAAGTTAACCTTTGTCGGTAAGTCTTGTTGAGTATTAGTATACTCAGCCTTGCTTGTGACTTGTTTTTCAGATGTGGATGTGATGAGTTATGACCCTGTTGCTGCTTTGACGTGGCCTTGTGTGCTTCCTGATGGCTGGACTGTGAAGCAGGTGCCGTCTGAGTCCGACTCAGGCCGCGGTGATTGAATGTTATGCGTGGGCTCTGTATAATGTTATGTGATCGACGTTTAGACTTCCACTGTTATATAACTCTGGTCTGTAATAACTAAAACTTATGTATTGTGTTTGTATAATTATCCATGTAAACTTTGTAATATAAAATTTGTGATGAGTTGTACTGCCTGAGCCCATCTTGGAGTGGGACTTGCTGCTATTTCGTTTCGGTCATGAGAATGGTGGTTTAATCGGGAAGGTATCAGACAGATTACACGATTAGTTTGGTTCAAGTGTGTGGAGCACCGCAGTGGAAGTGGTCTCATGCATTTGAGCCGGGTTATTTGGGGCGGTCTGCCACACTAGGAGGACGAACCACCAAGAGTAACAAATGCTTCACAAGTTGCTTGACTGAACCACAAGTGCTCAAGGATTAGGATTGCTCTCCAATGCTCACACATAAGTCACTCTCTCAACCCAACTCAAAAGATTCAAGCTATGAACACAAGTCTCACTTAGAAAGGTTGGGGAGAGCTCAGCTGACCTCTAGAATGTGTCAAACATGAGCAGAACCAGCAGCCCCTTCAAGATGAGCTCATGGGTATAAATACCCATCTCTCCAAAAACTAGCCGTTTTTCTGTCAGAAAAAACCGGTTCCATCGGTTGCAGAAACCGGTTTCACCGGATTTCAAACAAACTAGCCGTTAGACGCTCGAGGTCAGGAAAGCGGTTTCATCGATTTTGCCAGGGAACCCCCACTAAGTTAGAAACTCTCATGGTTAGACTCACAAGGGTTCACTTGAGCACTTTTGGAGTTTGTCATTCAACCAATGTTGCATCCCTCTTGATAATATGGCATACCTATACTCAAGACATAAGATGAATCGTAAATCAACCACTTGAGCTTGTATGTCAACAATCATGCCATTACTTGATCAATCACTTCTTTGAGGGCTTTCAATATTGTATTTTGAACTGAGCATATCCACCTTGAGCTAGTGACTTAGTATTTTCCATAACTTATGTTTGAGTCCACTTTAATCCTTAAGCCACTCCCTTTATTAACCATAACATATATATGCATTGCATTGCTTCTCTTGACAAAACTTGGATATGATACTTTAAAACCCCCTGGATACTAGATACTTCACCTTAGCAATTCGCACATGGTCATAAGTCGTCACTTAACCAAAGCTTGCTTAGTCCCTCGCTCTAGTCATCTCGTTTTGTTTCTTCACCACTTACCCTTGCATCATCAAGTTAGCTTTGCTTTGCCATAGAGTGAATTCTATTTAAAAGATTCTTCAAATGCTTGTTCTTGATTAATAAAGAATATCCCATACAATGCAAGCTTCCAATTATGAAGACCAATATGTAACACATATGCTTATGTCATTTTATCATACATACATGAAGTCTTGCAATATCCAATTCTATGTATTATTCTTCTTTTCTTAACTGATCCATAAATCTCTATCTTCATCATAGTGATAGTGTCTCATGTCTTGTCCAAAGAGCATCCATGACATGAGACCAATAATGATCCAAACAAACTTCATTGAAATTATCATCCCAATATTTAATGACAGTCCTTCTTAAGTAATTAGAGATCACATATCATGCATAGAACCATGTCTCCATCATGAATACCAATGACATGCCATTTTCAATAATTTAGAATCATGGGATCATACTTGCTTGCTTTGATTAATAACTACATATGTATCATGAGCATATTAATTGTAAATGAACTATAAGAATAGATCCCTGCTCATACATTTAAACAAACAAGTTAGTCCTTTAATCGTTTTGTCACTCAATTCACCGTAATCCACTTGAGGGCTTAGATGCACTTTCACATTGCCATGCCTTATCCTTTGCTTCCCTAATGTGCATGCCCTGTAATGATGGTTTTTCAACGGGGGCTCGGTAAATGGTCAGCTGGGGGTGGCATTGATTCCGTCCTTCATCATGCCCCTCCAGGGGGAGGGGGGATGATGTCACCCTCCTAGGACGCTCTAGCCATTATGTTCGGGGCGGTTTGTCATTCTAACTTGAGCCATTGTTGGGCTGCCTTGCCTTGTTGCTATGCTTTCCCTTATTGGGCTGTGACCAGCTTCTTCGTCGTTTTATCGGGCCCAAGTGAACTTACCCCCATTGAGAAAACATCGATAGTTGTAAGCATTGAAACATTTGTCCTCATTAGTCCAAAGAAACGTTTGGTGATGTTGATCCATTTCATCAAGGACAGCATTGGGTAATGGTAGGGAGCACATGTTGGTCACGTTCGGAACTCTATCTTGCTAGTCTCGCCTTACCCTGGCAAGCTTGCATGTCTTTGCAATGATCGACTCAGCACCTCATTTTTTGTTGTGTTTGGTCTCTTTGCCCTCTAAACTTTCCCTATGGTATGACACTAGTGGGTCCATAGTTATTGACATGTATAGAGGATCAACAAGATACAAAGAGATAGAGAGGAATCAAAAGATAGAGAAATAACACATAGTATGCATAACTCCATGGTTGGCAGCAACAAGCTTGGAGCTAGATTAATTCTAGAGGAAGGACTCGATTTTGTTGTCTAGAGGCATTGAATTCATCGGTCTGCACATTAGCTTTGATACAATAACGATTAGTTCACTCCTTGCATCGAGAACTTGATTTGGAAATGGATTTGGATGGACAACACCAATTTGAGTGTAACACAAGACTCGTCAAAGAGGAGGACCAGGAGCGAGCCAACCTTGCTTGTGTGGGAGAGTTGATTTGGCTCAACCACTCAGCAAAGGGTTTTATTTATGAGTTGAGACAGCTTGTCTAACAAAATCAAGGTTTTGTGTGCGTATCAAACAACTAGCATCACTAGATGAGGTAAAAGAGTATCATCCAAACCAAACCAAACCAAACCAAACCAAACATGTGTGTGGTAAATTGGAAGAGTAGCAATAATATAATCAAAGAAGGAGGAGGAGCCTGCCAAGGTGAGAATGGGGCCTGCTAGCCAGAGATGCACTTGTTTCACTTGTCAAGTAGGGGTTTCGACTCTGCAAGGCAAAATTTACTAAGCAGGGAGGGGAGAGAGAGAGAGAGAAAGAGAGAGCAAGTTATGGCGATGGGGTTGATGAGATTGGGTAGCCTAGAATTTGCACATGGGTAGTGCATCACCGTTAGCAAGGTGCATATGGATGAAGGTGGACTTATGATAGCTGGTCACCATGCCCGTGACACAAACAACATCATCCTTAAGGGATTTTATAAATGTAACTACAGTGACACTGCTATTTAAGAGAAGTAGAGTTTCATCGGCCTCTTGGAGAAGTTGGCCATTAGCCAAGGCACCATCCTGAAGGACAAGCAAGCACGTCAGACACAAAGATGAAGAGGTAAGAGGACAAGTGCCCCCTCCTTAGATAGAGCCCCTTGTTGTAGCTTAACTATGGTCCAGAATTTCTATTAAGGAGGATTACTGTTGTTTTCCCTATGAAGGGAATGAGCAGGATTCATCGGTGCCAGAGCATCATGTAAGCCATCAACAACAATAATGCTGTAAAGGTTGCCCAGGCAATGGATTTGAAAGTGAAGCCTGGGAATGATGATGTGCATGCAATGGCTAAGAGTTTAGTCGCTTTGAAATTCTTAGAAATGAACTAGATGTGGATGAACTAGCTAGCTCCATGTTCACAAGGTAGTGATATTGCATTATGGATGGTATTGTGAGTGCCTTGGAAAGCAACTTGACAAGACACCCTGCAATGAGATCTACCACAACGCACCGAGTGTTTGAGATCTGTACTAGGATGAGGAAAGCAAGATTAAGACATGAAGACTAAGGATCAAGGGACCCTAGGTGAAAGGAGTGAAAGAGCGAAATGGGGAAAGCATGATTGAGACATCAAGACTCAAGATCAAGGGACCCTAAGTGAAAGGAGTGAAAGAGGGAAATGATTTTGTGCTCTAAAATAGACCAGAGGAGTAGTAGAATGTAGCCATGTAGGGTCCAAGCCATAGTTATAGCTTACATAATAGCAATGCATGTTTAAACTAATTTAGTGAGCACTATTGTTGCCCATCACTTCTATGTCATCCTAACTTCAACTCTCCTAGTTTAGTAGAGTTTCTCCACATGGATTTTCATTTGTAGCATACGAAATTTCTCTTTCTTTTCAACGGGTTACGGGAATTCCAAAAGGATAGAAAGGACATGCATAAATCATGGTAACTATCAACATCTATTTGAAAAATAAAATAATCCTTCTTTTCAATATTTGAAACGAACCACTGCTCCCGAAAAGAGAAGGAAGACTAATCTTGACGTCGGTGTTGGTTTCTCCAACATTAGCTTTTGTCCATATCATGTCACATCTCATCATTTTCCAATTTATCTTTTGAGCAACTACCAAGTTTTCCAAATGTCCTTGTTCTTGTATAGAAACCTCATCAGTTTTGGCTTTTTGAGTTCATATCATGAGTATATTGTAGGTTGTATCCATTGGAGATGTGTTAAAAGAAAGTGTTGTATTGATACCCTTATTTATCCAGTAACTTGTGATCGAGAAATTCCACTTTATGTATGGGGCAAAGCAATTTCTAGCCTCTTGATATACAAACCATCCTGTGAAGGAGAAAATACAACCCTCTAAAAATGCCATTATAGAAACACAAGTTATTCCTTAGCTTGCACAATCCTGGCGGTTGTTAAACTAGTACAACATCGAGTTTTTAATAGATCCACAACAAGATAACCTATATACAATGGTTGGTTATGTTTGCTAATAGTATACATAGCATTACTACTTGCAAAAAAAATCCATAAGCAACAAGTAGAATAAACTAGCGAAGTAAAATAAAATCATGTGGGTGAAATATATTAAAAGTTGTGGATAAATACCTGGTTGAGTTTTTAGAAGTTCATTCCATTTGGAGGTTATCTTTCTTACTCATATGTATTGAGCACACGAAGGTGCGCCAAACAATTCAAATATCAAATACTTCCTCCCTCCCTAATTGTAGTTCCCTATTGACTTTTAAAATACAATTTTGACTATCCTTTTATTCAAAAAATTAGTACAAATAAATAGAAATGTGAGTCGTACTTCAAGTACTTTTGATAATAAACAAGTAATCAAATAATACTAATGTAAATTTTTTTAATAAAGTGAATGGTCTAAGTTAGTAAACTATAATTGTTGGGTTACTACCGAAGCTAATAAGCCCAAACAATAGCTAAGACAGAGAAATAGAAACAAGCAACAATATATTACTTATCAACAGTATTCCCGTGAATCAGCCATTTACACGTTGGTGGGGGGGTCTCCTTTTATAGGGAGGCCAAAGGGCATCTTTACATTCCTCTTATGCCCCTGAAAACCAGGCATCATCTTCTAGACTATACAACCTAGATGTTCTAGGGACATAATTGTACATTCGCAACATTCAGTACTTAGTGTTACCTCTGTTTTATTTAAACAGCAACTGAAGCTGGCCCGCGGCCGCATTTCTGTGTTCCCTCTTGTTTACAGAGCGAAGCCATTCTCATGCCGATACAATAGGACGAAGCCACTCTCGTGGTGATATAGTATACGAAGCCAAAAATGATCTCCCCTTTCATTAAATGAAGGTTACATACTTGGAATAATGCTTAAAATTTATCAGAGATGTTTCTCGGCAGGCCAATCCCCCAACAGTAGCCCCTCGCGGACGAGGGCTTTCTTCAACAGGCCGAGCTCCTCGAAAGATGGATTGCCTTCGTCTGTCTGAGAAACGCCTCCTCGTGTTGGAAAATTGCCCGAGTATGTGTTTTTTGTTTTGATCTTTTGTCGTGGCTTCGATGTCCTCGCTGCCATTTTAATTTGGCTTCATTTGTTTTGAAATGTAGTGGTGGTTCAATTCTCGAGGCGAGTAACGGTCATATTTTTTACCGTTGTTTTTATTTGCCTTCATCGAGTTTGAATTTCTGCGACGGTTCATATACCGAGACGGTTAACGGTCATATTTTTTCAACCCCTATAAATAGGACCGAAGAGGGGGGTGACTTTGCTTGCTTCGTTTTCAGACTTTCCGCGATAGCTTGCTGCTGACGCTTTTTGCCTGCTTCGCGAGTCTTAGCTCTTCAACTTTCCCTTCGTTTCGGTCACAAGTAAGTTAGCTTTTTAAGCTTCCTATTAAACTGCTTCATTTCTTATTTCATTTTTATTTAATTGCTTCGTTTGCTTTTTGTTGTTTTTGCCTTTTGTTGCGGCTCGCATGAAGCAGACCGCTCGATTGATTGGGACTCCTAACTCTGAGAAGGAAGGTTCTCATAGTCCTGCCGCAATGACAGATGACGAAGCTGCTGCTTTTGCTGTTCAGCTTGAGGAGGGTGCTACCATCATGGAAGTTGATGCTAGGGGCAAGGCCCCTGCAGAGGTTGAAGATACAGATGAAGAAGATACTAATGATGCTGAGTCCGTAGCTGACGAAGCCATTGAGGATGTTGAGGCTGATGTATCAGATCTCGTGGATCCGAAGAAGAAACCTCGCACTACTGTTTTTGGAAAGTCTTTCGTAAGTGAGGCCTTGATAAAGTTTTATGAGGAGAAATGTTATTTCCCTGCTGGTCATGGCTGAGCCTCTGGTAACGAGGTCACTCCTATCCCTCAGTCGGACGAAGCTGTTGTGTTTCAGGATTTTTTCACCGCGGGGCTTCGGATGCTGATTCACAACATCATTGCAGAGATGCTTGGGAGGTTCGGAATTCAACTTTATCATCTTACACCCAATGGCATCACACATCTGCTTCGATTCTTTTGGGCGGTGAAGACCAACGTTTCCGATGTTGATGTGGAGGGTTTCGTTCGTTATTTTGAGGGCCATCGTCAGACGAAGGCCGTTAAAATTGATGGTGTTGAGTATGAGCCTGACTATGGCAGTGTTAGCTTCTGCGCTAGCCGGCGTCATACTGATCTGCAGAAAGTTAAACTTACCTTCAGTCAGCGCAACGCTTGGGACCGAAACTGGCGCAAGTACTGGTTATATGTGAAGGTGCCTTCGTTGGAGGTGACTTTGGAGGATGGCACGAAGCAGGTGAGCTTTCCCCTGCATGGCCAGGTTCTGCCGAGTAATTTCATTTCCTATCCTCCATTCGACCCGAAGGCGCCTGGCTACAGCCATTGTGAGACTGCTTTTTTCAAGGCCAGTCGTGTCAGTGGCAGTCGTGATCTTATTGAGGGGGCTTGCCATGGGTGTAAATTTTCTCTCGGCTGATTGGAAGCCGTTTGTGGTTGATATGAAGCCGTATCGACGATTAGCTCATGTGTGTTTTCCTCGTTTTGGGGCCAAGAAGCCCCCGCATATGTCGGATTATGCTTTTGTTCAGTCCATCGAGCTGATGGCTGAGATAATACTTGGAAAATATACATCGAAGGAGCACGAGAGTTGTGTCGCTCTGTTGGACGGTGTCCGTTTCAATAGAGTGTTTGAAGAGATGAAGGTTAGCTACCCTCAGCGTGTTGCCCCCCCAAACCCGGTAAGAAGCTCACGGCTGTTGACCATCCTAGCGTACAACCACTGCCGAAGTCGAGCCGTAGCCGTGGGAGGACGGGTCATGGCTCCGGCCGGGCCACAGGTGGGGGTTCTGATGATGGTGGGGATGAAGCCGGTGGCAGCAGTGCCATAGCCCCTTCTGGCTGTGGAGGTCAAACAAAGCCTCGTGGCACTAAGTCCATTCCTACTAAGAAGCGGGCTTCCACTTTTGCGCTTGAGGCTTCGAAGCGACAGCGGCTAAGCGGAGCTTTGCCTGCCACTCCTATTTCGAGTGCGCCTATGCCGCCAGTGGCTTCGTCTGCGCTTCCTACTGTTGAAGCTGCTCCTGCTCCTGCTACTATGGTGTTGTCTTCTTCTGGTCCTGCTGCGGCTTTGGCAGCTGTGGACCTTAATTTTGGAGGTTAGTTGTTTTTGCTTTTTTCATCTCTTGACTTAGTTTTTATTAATTTGTATTTGTTTTCCACAGTTAAACCATTTACTGGTCCTTTCCTTTGGGTTCGCATTCCGGGTTGCGTTGATGACGAGGAGGAGGATGTTAGCTACAGCCGCCTTCTGGCTGAAGATGAGACTAAGGATTTGACTTCTGCAGACTTGGAAGTTTCGTCGGGCCAGGCCGTACATTCTTCGCTTGATGTTCTGGCGAAGGCAGCGGCTAAATCTCCTCTTGGTGCTGTTCCTGAGGATGGAGAGCAACCTGAATCTGCCGCCGGTGCTGGAGAGAATTCAGGTGATGGCTTGCATACGGCTGCTGCCTCACCTGTTGTTTCTGTTCATGGTGTCGAAGC
Source organism: Alloteropsis semialata (assembly GCA_004135705.1). Classification (NCBI taxonomy): domain Eukaryota; kingdom Viridiplantae; phylum Streptophyta; class Magnoliopsida; order Poales; family Poaceae; genus Alloteropsis; species Alloteropsis semialata. The sequence continues at coordinate 31,704,972 of CM014271.1, forward strand.
CGAACCCTCTCGCAGTCTGGTTAATGTGATTCAAGGCCCATCAATGTAGAAGGTAATATTTGTTTTTAGCTTCAAGTTGCTTTTGTTTGATCCGGCTTTTGCCAATAATTCCTTGAGTATTCAAATGCAAAATGTTTATTTCCGGCACTACTAATGTGCACCTTGGGTCTTTTGTTGATCGCCTCCGTCGAGATGGGCTTCATTCTATGAACGACATGCCTGATTTTTCCCCAGATGGTACTGTATGCTTCTTCTTGCTTTTTGGTCAACTGTGTGCTTTTCGGCTTCGTTTATTGATTATGTGGTTTCATTTTGTAGAGTTTGAAAACCAAGTAAAGACTTTTGATCTAGATGCCCTTGCTGGGTCTTGTATCACTAGCAACATGAAGGTAATGCCATTACCTTTTATCTTGTTTTTAAATTTTATGATGTTTGGCTTCGTTTAAGATTATGCCTTTATTTTCAGTCCATGATTTCACTTCATGAGCTCTTTGCACGCCTACCGCTTCCTCTCAATGATATTGAGGGCGAAAGGGCTGAGCTGGAGATGTTGCGGAAGGAGCGCGAGAAATGGGCCTCTGAGCAAGCTGATGTTGCCAGGCTGAAAGAATCTCTTGAGGCTGAGAAGGAATAGCTTCGTGTGCAACATGAAGGTGCTTATACGGAGATTTCTTCTCTTAAGGATAAGGTTAATGCTCTTGAAGCTGAACGTTCTCGTAATAACGAGACTATTGAAGGGATTCGCACCAAATTGGTTGACGATGTCACTTTAGTTCATGACTTGAAGAATCAGATTAAGAGCCTGGAGGGCACGAAGGAAAAGTTCGCTGCCGACGCTGAAAAGTACAAGAAGGATCTTATTGTTGCAGTTAATATGAAGCATTCTCTGAGTGATGAAGCTAACAGGCTCAGGGCCACAGTTCAGAGGCTTCGTTCTGAGAAGGAGAAAATAGAGGAGGAAGTCTGGATTCAGGGTTCGAGGGTTTATCGTGAGTATGAAGCGGCCCTTAAGCAGTATGGTGGAGAGCCCCTTCCCTTTTCGAACCAAGACTATGGTCTCGAGAAGCTTTTTGATTGGCTTGACGATGAGTTCAAGTTCCTTCCGGACGTTTTGTCCAAGGTTGGGGACTATGCTGCTCCCATGTGCATAACGAATGCCTTCAAGATGCTTTCAGATCAAGGCTGCTCTCACTACAAGAACCGCCAGAAGAGAGATTATCAGTTTCCTGCTGGTCTTAATCCTGATCAGAAGGAACTGTTCAACGAAGCTGTTATTGCGACTCGGGCCACATTCTTGAAGAAGTTTGGGGCTGTTACTGGTCGAGAATGCGCGCGTCGTACAGCTCATGATCGACTCGCCAATGTTGGCTTCGTTTGTCATTTTTCTGTACTTATTTATTTTTTCAACAAAACTCACCATTATGTTTTTCTGATAGCTTATGTTGTCTCAGGCTAAAGAGTTGTTTGCAATGGAGATGCAACAAAAGGCTGAAGCCAATGCTGCTGCCGCTGCTGCTGGAGCTTCTACCTCTGGAGCTGGAGCCGGAGCTAGCCAGGTGCATCCGATGCTGATCCGAAGGTTTAGCTTCGTTAGAGCTAGTGACTATTGAGACTTTTGTTGAGAGGTTTTAAACTTTGTAAATTTGTATATATTCAGATCCCTGACGAGGGAGATGTTCTTGAACTTGCTCCGTTGGCCATGCAGGATGGTCCCCTTTGCGTTTCTGGCTTCGCATGGGAAGAATATCAACGGCGTTATCCACATTCGTGCCTTGGTGATTTTTGGGAGTTCTGCCATGAGTTCTACCGTCATAGTGAATTTGACGTTTTTGATTTTTTCACTTCGTTCATTGCTCGGTGCTCGGAGCGCGTTGAACTTGCCAGGAGGAGGAATGCCGAAGCTGTCCCCTTGCTTCCTGTGAAAGTTGAGCCAATATGCCTTAGCACTGGTCTTGAGGAGTTTGCTTATGTTTTTAACGCTCCTAGATTTAGGAGATCTGACCGGCAATTCGATGGTTATATGTGACACCCCTGGTGTCACTATAGTAATTAAGAACCATAATGAACTTAATTAAACCAATCATGACATGCATCATTTAATAATCGTATTTGTTGACACCGGATTTTCGCACCTGACATACTGGGTCGGATGATGACATGATGAAGTTGAGACTGCGAAGTGGACCCGTTGACTGGTCAATGCCAAAGGTGACAGAGAAGGAAGCTGATGCTGAAAAGGGGTTCGATGAAGCAGGAGTCCGATCCAATGACGAGTTCGAAAGGGAAGACACGTCGGCTAAGGAAGAAGCGTATCAGATTCGGGGACTATTTCCTTTTCAGAAGGTGTTTGAGAGTCCCGTTGTATATTAAGCTTAGTTTACCTTATTTAGTTAGTATGGTCCGATCAGGACTCTCCACGACCAGGGTATAAATATGAACCCTCGTCCATTGTAAAGAACAATTCTCACAATTCAATACAACCCGGCTTCACGCCAAAACCCTAGTAGTAGTTACTGACGAAGCTCATTGGTGGACGGGCTGCATCAGTTCTGATCTCCGGCTTACCAGTAAGTTAGTCAATTTATCGAACTAGTATAGGCTTTGAATTGAGGCGCATCGCCCTTTCTTGTTTATACTGTTCAACCGATTTATCTCTGAATAATCAAGATTGATATAGATTCCCTACGTCGGAGCTAGATCAATATTGATTATTCAACAGATTATCGTTTATCGGACTATACTTTAAGCCTAGATTCCCTACGTCGGAGCTAGGTATCAAGATTAGTCTAGATTCCCTACGTCGGAGCTAGAATAATCTTGGTTACTAAAGATAGTCTTTGCGGTTTGTTGGAGTTGCTAGATTGGTTTAGATCTACGCCATGTGAATCAATTCTACTTCTTCAACGGCTTTGAGCACAGGTCTTGGTCCGATTTAAGCATTATCTATCTTACAGCATCGTTCTATGTCCGATCTTGCCTCGTGGTTTAATCTAGTTGTTCTTTGAGTATTGCACTGGTGTAGATTCCCTACGTCGGAGCTGGATCTTTGTAATACGCTTAGATTAATCTTTGACTGTCATGTTTGGTCTAGATTCCCTACGTCGGAGCTAGGTTCATCTTGATTAGTTAAAGGAAGCTTTGGTTATGCCTTATTGCTATTTGAATGTTAAGTGTGGTGTAGATTCCCTACGTCGGAGCTGGATCTTGCTTAATTGTTCAGTACATATCTTAGAATCAGAACGTATCTGTTAATGTTTTGCCTGCTTATTTTGCTTAATCTGATCAACACCTGTGCGAGCAGCTTGTTTAATTAACAGGTTGATAAGTTAAGTCTGGTTATCTAGCTATCTGATCTGATCATAGTTAGAGAAATCTAGATTCCCTACGTCGGAGCTAGATTTCTCTGAAAAGGCTATAGTCCGATCGGTTGGTTAGATGGTCCGATAAGACGAGTCAAACTGGTAATTAGACAAGGTGGACAATGTATCGGCTTACACTTTGATTATTTAATATCTTGTTTCAAGACATAGCTGATCCATTATTTTACATATTGGCCTTGTTTTATGCTTTATTTTATTATTCAAAGGCTGGTCTGTTATATCAATCAAGGTCCGATCCTGATTGGTCCGATTCTGAGGTCCGATTTGGTGTCTGATTGAGGTCCGATTACTTGGTCCGATTGACGTCATCATTGAGGTCCGATTCTGAGGTCCGATTGGTATCGGCCGATGCGTGTCTGATTGGGTCTTGGCTAAAATTCGACGCTACTCCATCGTCTGAAATAGAGCCGGCACAATCATAGAGCAATTTAACTGTTTATTCCCTTGTCAATTTCAGGTCAAATTGACTGGCACGCCGCGAACCTGAACTGGAGTGTAGACTGGCACTGGAGCGAAGCTGATCTCCCCGGTCATCGTGTGCTGCACGCGGGAGATACATCCGCCGATTTTCCGCGTCAACACATTTTTTGGCACGCCCAGTGGGACACGAGAAACAAATCCAAGATGTCGTCGTCTGATGCTGAACAAGAAACCGCAGCAAGACTTGCTGCTGAGAAAGAAGCTGCTGAGAAGGCGAAGAACGACAAGAACAGGGCGACTGAGGTGACTATGCCCATTACAAAGGCCGATCTGTCCAAAGCCCAGTTGGATGCAGTTCAGGCCCAGATTGATGCGTTTGAGAAGCTATGCCTTGGTCAGTTTGGGCGTAATCGTTCAGGTCCTATACTCAAAGGTCCTCTCCCGGATCCAGAATTGATCAAGAAGACAACTGAAGCTCGGGAGCACCAAGTCAACATGACGGAGATGATTCACCAGGCTGTTCATCATGCATTGATCAACCAATCAGGTACCTTGGTGAATTCTTTGGACAATCTCATCAAGAAGGCGGTGGACGATGCTGTTTGCTTGAAGGGTCCAGTATTTATAGCAGATTCTGCAGGAGCATCAGGATCAGGAAAAGGAAAAGAGACTGTAGATAATACAATGACCGTTGCTCCACAGATGCCAATTGCTCCACCACCTCCTGTTGAACTGGCTAACGGTTTCCTGTTGATGGCCGATGGAACTATTGTCGGCCCACATGGTGAAAAGTATGCCAGAACTCTGAGCGAACAAGAGAAACAGCCTGCTGCTGCAAGGCTACGTACAGAAGTTCCTTCACATCAGCGTATGGTTGGAGATTACAATAACTATGTGACGGACATAGCTGATGGAATGCCACATGGAAATCAACAGTCCGATTGGTCACAAAAGATAGCCGAGGTGATCCAGAATCAATTCGGCTTAAAGCCTAAAGATGAAGCGAGGTTGTATCGGCACCCGTACCCATCTTACTTTGATGCAGTGCCACTTCCTCCACGTTACAGAGTGCCGGATTTTTCCAAATTCTCCGGGCAAGATGATATGACCACCATCGAGCATGTGAGCCGATTCTTGGCTCAGTGTGGTGAGGCTGCTTCTGAGGAGGGACTCAGGCTCAGATTTTTCCCTCTGTCACTGTCAGGGCCGGCGTTTACCTGGTTTACGTCGTTGCCAGCAGGATCGGTCACAGGGTGGTCCGACATGGAGAAGCAGTTCCATAAATACTTCTTTTCTGGTCTCAATGAGATGAAGATCTCCGATTTGATTGCCATCAAGCAAAGGAATGATGAGACCGTCAAGGAGTACATCCAACGATTCCGTGACACTAGGAATCGGTGTTATAGTCTGAAGCTGTCTGACATGCAGTTGGCCGAGCTTGCATTCCAAGGTTTGCTCGCGCCGATTAAAGAAAGTTTTCTGCTCAGGAGTTTGAGACATTGGGGCAATTGGTTCAGAAAGTGTCAGCTCATGAGGTCCGATATCAGGAGATGAAGCGTATGAAGTTTTCTAAACAAGTGTCTTATCTCTCTGATACTGAAGAGGAGGCTGATGTCAATATAGCTGAATGGACTAAATCCAAGAAGCCAGTGTCGCTCCCGTGGATCAAACAGAATCCTGAGAAGTTTGGATTCGATATAACAAAGGCCGATAAGATCTTTGATTTGTTGCTCAGTGAGAAGCTTATCCAGCTTTCTCCAAATCACTCGATTCCATCGGCCGATGAGTTGAAGAAACGCAAGTATTGCAAATGGCACAACTCGACATCTCACGAGACCAATGAATGCAAAGTGTTCAGAAGGGAGATCCAATTGGCTATTGAGTCAGGCAAGATCAAATTTGAAGACAGCAAGAAAGCCATGAAGATCGATGGTCATCCCTTTCCCAATAACTTTGCTGATTTCTCCTTTTCTGTTAATATGGTTGATGCTAATGAAAAGGGGAAAGTCAAGGTGCTTACATCGGACCACGCCAAGAGTTCTGGTGCCGTTGATCCTGTGGTTCAAGTTACTGTTGAAGAGCTACGAAGGAATCATCAGGCATTTGGGCGTGAATCTAATGCTCCTGGTGGATATCGGCCGCGTGTGACTTCCCAAATGCTGATCAACAAATACAAGAGGCAGCAGGCAGCAGTCCGAGCGTGGAGGGAACGCGAGGAACGAAGACGTCGGAGGCATGAATATCAAGCAAGGCAGCTTGATGAAGAGTTTGATGGTCAGCGCCGACGTGGTGGTAGGTCCGATGGCCGACGCCGATATGATGAGTGGTCTGATGACCGACGCTGGTACGATGACAGGTCCGATGGCCGGCGCTGGTATGATGATAGAGTCGATGATCGCCATCACTACGGTTATAGGTCCGATTGGTATACAGATGGACGTCAAGCTTATAACCGGTACGATCAAGATGATGATCATTGGGGGTGTCCTTTCTTCGTGTACTGCTGGAACGAGAAGCTTAGACTGCCATCAAAGGCAGATTGTCCTGAATGCAGCTTCCAGTATGAGGAGTATAGAGCTTCCAAAGAGGTCGACGATCAGTTCATGAACGGATCGGCGTCAGGGTCGATGATCATCATCAAAGAGATGAAGGCCGGGTTAACACTCATGGCCACAAAAATAATGAAGGCCGGGCTGATGCTCATGGCCCTGAAAAAATGGAGGAGAAGGCTCCAGTTCAGAATCGGATTGAAGAACCTCCAATGTGGCCTGGACAGTGGTGCCCGTCAGGAATTTCTAAGTCCAAGAAGAGGCGTGTGCAACGGTTGCGCTATAATGAGCAGATTCAGGAGCAAGAATTAGCAAAAGAAAAGAAGTGGCGCGTCAAGATGGCCAATGATGATGAAGCAAGTACATCGGCCGCAATAAATATGGTTTTGATGTTGCCGTCCGATTTCGCTGCTCCTAATGAACAAGATGACCATGAGGTCGATTATGAACTGGAAGAAGCCGCTGCATGCTTGGTTCTGGATTCAGAGAAGGCAGTCTTTGAGAAGCCGAATGCAAATGGGTATCGGCACTTGAAGCCTCTGTACATCAAGGGATACGTTGATGGAAAGCCGATGACCAAGATGCTGGTTGATGGAGGAGCTGCTGTCAATCTCATGCCCTATTCTACATTCCGCAAGCTGGGGAAAGGGATTGATGATCTGATTAAGACCAACATGACACTCAAAGACTTTGGCGGGAACGTTTCAGAGCCTCGGGGGGCAATTCATGTTGAATTGACCATCGGCAGCAAGACATTGCCGACTACTTTCTTTGTGATTGATGGCCAAGGTTCCTACAGCATGCTCCTCGGGCGAGATTGGATCCATGCCAATTGCTGCATCCCATCCACAATGCACCAATGTTTGATCCAATGGCAAGGCAATAAAGTGGAAATTGTCCCAGCTGATGATTCAGTTAGCATTGCTACAGATGAATCAACAATTTGGGAGTTTGAAGGAGTTGAATGCCTATCAGGGAAGACGTGGGATGGTGACTTCCTCAAGGTGTCCGATCAAGGACTAAAGCCGATCCAAGCAGTCGGCTCTGAGACGTTGTTTTAAATGGATGATTATATAGAAGATCTTGAAGACCGAAGTGAGTTCGGTAAATTAGGATTTGGATTTACGTCGGCCGATGAATTAGAAGAAATAGATATAGGATCTGGTGACAGACCAAGGCCGACGTATATCAGTGCTAAGTTGGATCCCGAGTATAAACAGGAGTTAATAAAACTTTTGAAAGAGTATTCTGATTGTTTTGCTTGGGAATATTATGAAATGCCAGGTTTAAGCCGTGATATTGTTGAACATCGGCTACCTATCAAACCAGGATATCGACCACACAAGCAGTACCCAAGGAGGTTCAAGACTGAGATGCATGAGCCTATTAAGGCCGAAATAACGAAGCTATTTGAAGCTAAGTTTATCAGGCCATGTCGATATGCTGAGTGGGTATCAAATATAGTTCCTGTTTATAAGAAGAATGGAAAGCTACGTGTTTGCATTGATTACAGGAACTTGAACAAAGCAACCCCGAAGGATGAGTATCCGATGCCGGTGGCCGATATGCTTGTTGATGCAGCATCAGGCCATAAAGTAATGAGTTTCCTGGATGGTAATGCTGGTTATAATCAGATTTTTATGGCGGAAGAAGATATTCCCAAGACTGCATTCCAATGTCCAGGTGCTCTCGGTTTATATGAGTGGGTTGTTATGACCTTTGGTTTGAAAAATGCCGGTGCTACCTATCAACGTGCTATGAATTACATTTTTCATAGGTTGATCGGCAGGATAGTCGAAATCTACATTGATGATGTGGTGGTCAAATCAAAAGGTTATCGAGATCATTTGGCCGATTTGAAGGAAACACTGGAGTGTACAAGACAACATGGATTGAAGATGAATCCACTCAAGTGTGCTTTTGGCGTATCGGCTGGTCAATTTCTTGGTTTCTTGGTACATGAGAGAGGAATTGAGGTGAATGATCGGAACCGTAAGGCGATTGATGATATTGAACCTCCAACGAACAAGAAGGAATTGCAGAGTTTGATTGGAAAGATTAATTTTCTGAGGAGGTTTATATCAAATTTGTCGGTCCGATTGGAGGCATTTACTCCTTTACTGAAGCTAAAAAATGAAGAAGAATTGGTTTGGGAGCCTAAACATCAAAAGGCATTGGATGAGATCAAGCAATATTTAGCATATCCGCCAGTTCTTATTCCACCACAGAAGGGTAAGCCGTACAAACTTTATTTATCGGCTTTTGATCATGCAATCGGCTCTGTCTTGATTCAAGAGGTTGATGGGAAAGAAAGAGTTATATTCTATTTAAGCCGAAGATTGCTAGATCCTGAAACTCGGTATTCATATGTGGAGAAGCTTTGCCTTTGTTTGTATTTTTCTTGTACAAAATTAAGGCATTATTTGTTATCGGCCGAGTGTACTGTGATCTGTAGAGAAGATGTGATCAAGTATATGTTATCAACGCCAATCATGAAAGGAAGAATTGGCAAATGGGTTTTTGCTTTGACAGAATTTGATCTCAGATATGAATCGGCCAAAGCGGTAAAAGGGCAAGTAATGGCTGATTTGGTTGCTGATCATTGTGGACCTAACATTAATGATGTTGAGCAAAACATTATAAAGCTTGGTGAATCTGGTCCGATGGAAAAGGCCAATGTAGTTGACGCGGTTCCTTGGACTATGTTCTTCGATGGTTCTTCTTGTAATGATGGTTGCGGAATCGGTCTGGTTATTATTTCGCCTCGGGGGGCAAGGTTTGAATTTGCTTTTCCAATTGAGAAGTGCACAAATAATCAGGCGGAAAATGAGGCACTGATGAAAGGTCTCCAGATTCTTAAAGATATCGGAGCTCAGTTTGTTGAGGTATTTGGAGATTCTTTATTGATTATCAATCAGTTACTCGGCAAGTATGATTGCAAGATGGATGCTTTGTTATCTTATTTTGAAAGATGCCGAGATTTGATTAGCCAGTTCGCATTGGTGACCCTTAAGCATGTTCCAAGACATCATAATGAAGAAGCAAATCGGCTGGCGCAAAAAGCGTCTGGCTATCGGCCTACGTCTGATGTAATGGTACAGGAGATACCAGAAGGAGATTGGAGGAAAGAAATCGTTGAATATTTGAAGGATCCTTCTGTCAAGACCTCTAGAAAAGTACGCTATAAATCGATCAGACATGTCTTGGTTGAGGGAGTGCTTTATTTTCGCTCGATTGATGGGGTCCTGTTGAGATGTATCGGACCTGAAGAAGCTAAAGTTTTGATGGGAGAAATTCATGAAGGTGTCTGCGGGGCTCATCAATCGGCGTTCAAGATGAAATGGATGATAAGAAAGAATGGGTATTATTGGCCGACAATTCTAGAAGACTGTTTTGAATATTATAAAGGATGCCAAGAGTGTCAAAGATATGGAAATATTCAAAGGGCTCCAGCATCGGCCATGAACCCTGTTATCAAGCCATGGCCGTTTAGAGGATGGGGAATTGACTTGATCGGCCAAATTTTTCCGCATTCAAGTAAGGGGCATAAATTCATATTAGCGGCAACAGATTATTTCACCAAGTGGGTTGAAGCTATTCCTTTGAGGGAGGTGAAGACGCAGAATGTTATTGAATTCGTTAGAGAACACATTATTTACCGATTTGGGATTCCACAGACGATCACAACAGATCAAGGTACGATGTTTACATCGGACGAGTTCAAAAATTTTGCTGCTGATATGGGTATCAAGCTTCTTAATTCATCGCCGTATTATGCACAAGCCAATGGTCAAGCTGAAGCCTCCAATAAAAGTTTGATCAAGTTGATTGATTGAAAGATTGAGGAGTATCCAAGAAAATGGCATATTGTGCTTCCTGAAGCTCTATGGGCCTATCGAATGGCTTGTCATGGGTCGATCAAGGTTTCTCCGTATGAATTAGTTTATGGACATGAAGCCGTTCTTCCATGGGAAATTCGTACTGGATCAAGACGTATCGAGCTTCAGGATAAATTGAAGGCCGGCGAATACATAGAGCTCGTGAATAGTGAGTCCGATGACTTGGCTGTTCGTCGGCTGCGCGCTCTTGAAAATATTGAGGCTGATAAGCTCAGGGTGGCGAGGCATTATGATAAGAAAGTGAAACGAAAAGAATTTAAGGAGGGCGATCTTGTCTGGAAGGTTATTCTGCCAATTGGTTCTAAAGATCCCAAGTATGGCAAGTGGTCACCGAACTGGGAAGGACCTTATCAAGTCGTCCGATGTGTTCCTGGAAATGCTTATATTCTACGAACGCTTGAAGGAGAAATGTTTCCTAAAGCATTAAACGGGAAATATTTGAAGAAGTACTACCCTAGCATTTGGGTAAACTCATAAGAGCCGATGCTATGCGTCAGGCTTGAAAGCCGATGGAAAATCGCCTTAAGAACAAAATAAGAGCCGATGCGATATGCATCGCCTTAAGGGCTATATACAAACAGAAAAATGCATTACATTATCAA
>CM014271.1:31719081-31784373 GCA_004135705.1 Alloteropsis semialata
GTGGCCGGCCGCCAGCCACCGGCCAGGTGTGGCCAGGGGCGCGCATCAGCCCTGCCGTGTACCTAGGCCAAAGGAGGGGGGAGCCGGCGCTGGCTACTTCCGGCCGGCCAGTGAGCCTGACCGAGCCCTGCTCGTGAAACCAGAGGTAGAAGAAGAAGGATTAGAAGGTGAGGAATTAGACTTGCAGGGGGTTTTCCATAAAAACTTGAGGCTTATGTTTTAAAGGTGGGATCTTGCAGGGGCCTGGTTGCAAGTTTCGAGGACCTATCCGCGAAGAAAGGACCCTGCTGCAATTACTTTTCTTTTCACAGGGACCTAGATGTAAAAACGCAGTCCTTTCTTTTTGTTTTTCCTTCCTTTAATTGTAGCTAAAGTTTGGTAAATCACTAAAAATCACAAAAAAATCATAAAATCACAAACTTGGACTTTTCGAAATTCTTGTAAAATTATCTTTCCAGTGATATATCATATGCATGTGTAAACTATGGTTTGAATGGTATATTTCTTCATGCATGAATATGTGCTTGAGGGTTTGTTTATTGCTTTATAAATCCTATGCGTGAGCTAAAAATGCAAAACCACATCTGATGGTTCTATTGTTGATAGTAGAGTTGACTTGAATATCTGATGGCTAAAGTTTATTCATGATTTTGGTAGGTTTGGAATTAGTTAAGTTAATGGAGTAGAAAAGTAATAAATATATAAACTACTCAATAAAACTTGGAATTTTTGTTAGAGCTGCCCTGGAGCCTAAGAACCCCCACAAAAAGAATCAGCTCCAGAATACATGTAATTTTGTAAGTGTGATTTAATCTTTTTTCTAGCTAGTTAAGTATAGTTAAATCACCAAATATTCTGTATAAATTAGAAAAATGTGAAAAATTCACAATAGAGTTCTCTGATGATAAGTAAGCTCTAGTAAAAATTTTAGCTCAAAAATATGTCTGTAGATTTACTTATGATTTTCTAACTGTTGGCAATTAGTGACTATTAAAAGAAATAGAAAACAAATAGAAAAAATACTGATAAATTCCTAAAAATATGTTTGGTTGTCAGAAACACAGAAACATGTTTACCTTAATTTTTGTTTATGATATAATTTTTAGGCTTTAATTGTGAAAACTAGCTAGGAAATGCTTATTTAATAAATAGTTTTCTTGCTGTAAAATTAATTCTAAAAACATGTATTGCAACCTGGGATACGGAATATTTAGATTCATCCATAGAAACCCCATTGTACTACTGGTGGTCATTTATAGATGTTTTATTTAATTTGTGTAGTAGTTTAAGTTGTTTTTAGCATATTAAAATGTTTAGTAAAACTTCTTTCTGTTTTAATTCAGATCTGAACTAGGAATACTCAGCAAATAAAAACAACCTCCAGCTTCCTTTTTGAGTTCTTAGTTTGTTTATACTCCGTAAATGATTGCCCAGTGATGCGTATTAGTGAGTTGTTGCAGATATTCTGTGATTGATTTCTTGTGCATTACTGCATCTCATACATCCGCATTTCATGTAGAGCAAACCATTGTTGATGGCGTGTACGAGGTCGAGATTGAACCCGAGGGTGATCCAGCTACTACGGAACTGAACTTTGTTGCTGAACAAGACCCGGGCCAAAGTCCGGAAGGGCTCAAGGCCGCTGGTGATCAGGAAGGCAAACCCCGGAGCATGAACCCTCTGTTCAAACTAACTCTCCTTACTCCATGCTTTACTTTGTACATTTAAGTTTTGAGGAGTTGAATGAAACCCTAGTTGCATGATCCCTAGGAACCTATGTCCTAGTACTAGTATGTGTAGGTCGTATAGAATGCTATGCTTAATTAGGACCGGTAGAAGTCGAGTGATTGCCTTGTCACTCGCGAGATATAGGCTTTTAATTCATATCAGTTTATGAAGTTCGGCAGGCGGGGCTTGTGTGATATTCCTGTTTGATTGAGCGCCTCGTTTGCACAGGTGATTGTTGGCTAAGGCATTGATTGTGTGGCGTTGTTGGTCAAGCTTTTGAAGGTACTAATCGTATGCCGGAAAATGTGGTAAACTGGTAAACCTAGTACTTGATTCAAACTGACATCTGACGGGTCTTCCTACTCCATTGGGCGAGGGGTTGATAGCAAGTGTAGCAGTGGCCGCGGCACAGGTTTGCTTGGAGCACCTGGGGTTTGTTGGGGGCGTGCACTCGGGTGGAGTAGGCCCTGATGGCAGATGGCAGGGAGAGATGGGAACAGTTGCTTCGTGAGGTCCTGGGTGTCTCTCACGGGTCGTACGATTAGGTTGTCCCATGCATGGTAAAATCAACTCGAGTTGTCCGTCCTTGTCGCACATCAGTGTGCTTGGGCCATGGTTAAAAATGTTATTAGTGGAGAAATGTTGATGATTTGTCAATCAATTGTTATTCGACACTGAATGTTGTTGGATAGTTTGGCAAACTTAGTAATGATTAGTCTCACTTTAACTTGGCTAAAATATTGAAAATAGGGATCAACTTGTAGATGCTTTTTGGCAAAACAATCCCCTCAGCCATAAAGCCTTGCATGTCTAGAATTTAATCTTGTCGGGTAAGTCTTGCTAAGTATTAGTATACTCAGCCTTGCTTGTGGCTTGTTTTTCAGATAATGGTGATGGCTATGATCCTGTTGCTGGTTTGACTTGGCCTTGTATGTTGCCCGATGGTTGGACCGTGGAGCGGGTGCCGTCTGAGTCCGACTCAGGCCGCGGCGACTAGATGTTGTGCGAGGGCTCCGCATAATATCTTTTGTCTCGACGTTTAGACTTCCGCTGTATTATACTCTAGCTTGTAACAACTAAAACTTATGCACTGCTTTGTATAATTATCCGTGTGATCCCTGTGCTATAAAATATGTGATGAGTTGTATTGCCTGAGCCCATCTTGGAGTGGGACTTGCTGCTATTTCATTTCGGTCATGAGAATTGGTGGTTTAATCGGGAAGGTATCCGACGGATTGCACGATTAGTTCGGTTCATGTGTGTGGAGCACCACAGTAGAAGTGGTCCCATGCGTTTGAGCCGGGTTAATTGGGGCGGTCTGCCACACTATGTCTTTGAGATGTTTTAATCATCTCTTTGTAAATTATTTTTTGTAATTGACTTGAGCGTGTATTTTGATTGAGAGCGTATGAATGGATGTAAACTCGATTTGCCTTCGTTTGAGAGAAACGCCTCCTCCCCCCGAAGCGAGTTTTTGTTCGTTCATACGCACATATTTGATGTAATGATTGTGAGATGCTCGATGTACTCCATTCTTGACTTTCCTTGGGAGCGATTTTGCTTTTGATTGCAAACGAGCTTAATTAGCCGTTTGTTTTGTCGTTGTTTGGGTCGAAGCCCTCTTTACTCTTTGAGTAAGTGTTTTTGGATAAAGTAAATCTTGTATGGGCCGAAGCCCCTTTCACTCCTTTAGAACAAGTGTTTTGTAATGAAGAAAGCTCTTTTTGAGCCGAAGCCCCTTTTACTCCTTAGAGTAAGTGTTTTTACACAAAGTAAGTGTTATATGAGCCGAAGCCCCTTTTACTCCTTAGAGTAAGCGTTTTTAAATAAGGGAAAAGCTTTATGAGCCGAAGCCCCTTCTACTTCTTAGAGTAAGCGTTTTTAGATCTAAATTGGCCTTACCTTTTTGGTAGGATCAATTTAGTTCTATTTGTGTCATCGAATACCCGCGATTTGTTCGAAGCCAATCGCTTTCGATGCGGTTTTTATGGGGAATATCTCGTTCATATATTTTGCACGAGTTGCACTTAGCACCGCCTCGTTAAAAACCTCACCCCTTGTTCAGGGTTCCCCTGTAAGAAAAAGAGTACAGACTTTTTGAAAGAAAAATCTACTCTACTAATTGACTTCGTTTGCAGATTATGAAGCCAATTTTTACAATTGTTTCACAGGTAATACCTTCGCAAGCTGTCTGCATTCCACGAATGCGGCAGCTCATTGCCTTCTTCATCGCCTAAGCGAAGTGATCCGGGCCTGTTGCTTTTGATAACTAAGAACGGGCCTTCCCACTTGTTTTGTAGCTTTCCTGAGAGCATGCTTGGATTTTTTTCCTCGGTACCCAGTCGCCTATTTTGATGTCTTTTCTTGCTACCTTTTTGTCACGCCACTTCTTTGTTTCGGCTTGATATTTGGAGATGTTCTTGGCTGCTTGTAGCCTATAGATTTCTGTGAGATCTTTGTCTATAGCTTCACTATCTTTGGGCGCTTCTTGCTGAGTGCGAAGCCCTTTGTGAAGAATCTCCTCGGGACACACTGCTTCTTCACCGTATAGTAGTTTGAAGGGTGTGAATTGAGTTGCCCTTGAAGTGGATGTGTTATGAGCCCAAATTACCTTCGGCAGCTCTTCTATCCATTTGTCTTTTTTCTTATAATTTGCTAGGCACTTTCTGATGGCTGTGAAGATTAAGCCATTTGCTCTTTCAACTGCCCCATTGGTTTGCGGGTGATATACTAATGCAAATTTTGCCTTCGTTCTAATTGACATGCAATATTGCCTAAATTCATCACAATCGAATTGTTTCCCATTATCAACTGTGATTTCTTTTGGAACGCCAAATCTGCATACTATTTGCTGCTAGAAAAACTTGATGACTGTTTTCGCTGTGATATTGGCCAATGGCCTGGCTTCGATCTATTTGGTGAAATACTCGACTGCTACTATGGCATATTTGAGGTTTCCTTGAGCTGTTGGAAGTGGGCCAACCAGATCTATGCCCCATCTTTGCAATGGCCAGGTTGGAGAAATCAGCTGAGATAACTCCGAAGGTGATTTTCGGGCTGTTGCACATTTTTGGCATTCATTAAAAGTCTTGACTGTGTTTGTTGCATCATTGATAATTGAAGGCCAATAGAATCCTTGTCTCATTGCCTTCCCCACAATTGTTTTTACCCCAAAATGAGCTCCGAATAAGCCGCTATGTATCTCTTAGATTAGCTCTTTGCCTTCGCTATATGAGATGCAGCGAAGCCAAGGAGCCACAACCCCCTTTTTGTACAAGACATCATCAATTATTTGGTAATACCTTGCTCTTTGCTGCATGGAGTTTAGATCGTCTTCATCAATGGGCTCATAGAATCCCCGAAGGTAAGCAATTATTGGCGATCGCCAATCTTCTGAGTTATTGTGTTGATCAGCCTTAGCTGCTCATCTATGTCCTTTATCGATGGTGTTGTTAATGTTTGAAAGAATACATCTTGTGGAAGCTTGTCCCCTTTTGCAGCTGCCTTTGCCAGTGCGTCTGCTTCTTCATTTTTTGCTCTTGGTATATATTCTACTGTGAAGCCTCTGAATTTCTTCTCCATTGATCTCACTGTACTTAGGTATTTGATGAGCTCGGGTTACTTCGCAACACTTTCTTTTTCAATGTGATCTGCTACCACCTTCGAATCTGTTTTCACTATGAATCGTTGAGCACCCAGTGCCTTCGCTTTCCTGAGCCCCAATAGCACAGCTTCGTATTCAGCGACGTTGTTTGTGCTTCTGTCGCTGTTTCTGCAGAACTCTAGGTTTGCCGCATATCTCATTTTGACGCCCGAAGGCGATTGCACAATTGCTGCGATGCCAGCTCCTTTGTCCCCCCAAGCACCATCACAGTGTATTAGCCAGCTTTCCTCTCTGGCCAGATTTTCTGCCGAAGGCGACGTCCATTCTACTATGAAATCAGCCAAGACTTGTGATTTGACAGTTGTTCTTCGTTCGAAATCCACCACATATTCTGACAGCTCTGCGGCCCATTTGCGTATCCTTACCGAAGCTTCTTTGTTGCTTAAGAGCTCTTTTATTGGTTGGTCTGTGATCACCTTGATGTTGTGCTCCTCAAAGTAATGCTTTAGTTTTCTGGATGCCATCACGACAGCATAGATCATTTTCTCGATCTCAGTGTAAAACAGCTTCGACCCAGCCAATGCCTCAGATACATAGTATACCGGGTGTTGTATTCTTTTACCATCTATCAGCTTCTCCGCAATGAGTGTAGCACTAACGGCTGATTGCGAAGCTGCGATGTACAATAGTAAAGGTGCCTTCGGATCAGGTATTGTTAGCTTCGTGAGCTGCATCAAGTATTGCCTTATCTCGTGAAATGCCTTTGACTGCTCCTGCCCCCATTCAAATTTTGATGTATTTCTGAGTGTTGCGAAGAACGGTAAGCTTCGTTCAGCCGCTTTTGCGATGAATCTATTAAGCACTGCAATTCTGCCTGATAGCTTCTGAACATCTTTTATGCATTTTGGCTCTTTCATGTCAAGAATTGCATTTATCTTGTCTGGGTTGGCTTCGATCTCATTCGCTGATACCAGACAACCAAGTATTTTTCCCTTGGTTACTCCGAAGACACACTTCTCCGGGTTAAACTTGAGGCCAGCTTCTCTCATTCTTGCGAAGGCGACTGCCAAGTCTGAGATGTGGTCTTGTCTTTTGACACTTTTGACTAGGATGTCATCGACATATGCAAGTATAGTTTTGAACAATTCATCTTTAAACACTGTGCTTGACATGCGGCAGAAGGTAGTACCTCCATTCCGAAGGCCCTCGGGCATTCTAACGAAGCAAAATGTTCCATCTGGAGTAATGAAGCCAGTTTTTTCTTCATCCTCTTTTTTTATCCAGATTTGATGATATCCGGAGATGCAGTCTAAGAGGGACATCATTTCACTTGCTGCAGCTTGATCAACAATTTTGTCAATCCTTGGAAGTGGGAAATCATCTTTTGGGTAAGCTTTGTTGAGGTCGGTGAAATCAATGCACATTCTCCATTTGTCGTTTTTCTTCTGTACTGGCACGGTGTTTGCTAGCCAGGTTGAGTATTTTACTTCACGTATGACATTAGCATCAAGCAGCCTTTGCACTTCAGCTTTTACAGCGTCCACTTTTTCCTCGGACATCTTTTGGCTTCATGTCCGGGCTTATTGCAAGTTTGTGTTCAATTAAGCTTCCGTCGATGTCTGGCAAATCTTTGCTTGACCATGCGAAGACAACTTTGTTGTTTCTCAAGAATTCTATGAGTCTATCTTCTTCGTCTAGCTCAAGATCCGAGCCGATAATCACTTTTCTGTCAAAGACGTCAGACTGTAACTGCATCTGCTTCGTCTCTGTTGCTTCTTGCATTCTTTTGCTATCTTTTTCGATGTTTGGCTTTTCTTCTGGGTAGAATGGTTCCTTCTCTTCGAGTAGATGCACATTTCGCTGGCCTGGTGTTTTGGCTTTCTCAATGTTTCTGGCTTCTCTCTGATTACCAAACACAGTGATGACTCCTTTTAGGGCTGGCATTTTCATACATAAGAATGATTGCCTTATGATGATGTCGAAGGTGTTTATAACTCCTCTTCCGAAAATGACATTATAATCAAAGATCATGTCTACGACATCGAAGGTGATGAACTCCATTCTTGCATTGGAGGTATCACCAAAGGATACTGGTAATGAGATTTTCCCCAGTGTTTGTGTGCGCTTTCCCCCAAAACCAACCAGTGGAGTGTTTGATGGCTCTAGGTTGTCTGGGTTGATGTTGGTCATGTTTCTCAGTGTTTTTGCTAGGATGATGTCAGCGGAGCTTCCTGTGTCCACTAGTACCTTTCCAATTGTTCAACCAGCGATGTTGGCTTCTATTGACATTGCGTCATTGTGTGGGAAGTTATGAAGCTTCAAATCGTCTTCAGTGAATGTGATTGGCATATGAGACCACTCCGATTTCTTGTAGGGACCGTCAACTGAGATGTTGTTGACTTGGCAGAAGTAACTCTTTCTTTGTTTTTTGGTTTCGAAGGCGAGTGAAGATCCTCCAATTATGGGTAGAATGTGTCCATAACTTGGGAGAGGGTTGGGTGGTTCTTGTGTTTGGGATTTTGGTGGTGGTGGTGGTAGCTCCTCAACCTTGATGTTTTGCGAAGCCATTTGCTGGGAGGTTTGGGGGTATATGTGTGGGTATATGTTTTGTGGATAGTAGTGTTG
The DNA here is from genome assembly GCA_004135705.1 of Alloteropsis semialata. Classification (NCBI taxonomy): domain Eukaryota; kingdom Viridiplantae; phylum Streptophyta; class Magnoliopsida; order Poales; family Poaceae; genus Alloteropsis; species Alloteropsis semialata. The sequence goes on from CM014271.1 coordinate 31,727,039, forward strand.
AAAGGTTTATGGCGAAGGTGAGTATTGGGTCGCCATCGCTGTTGTTGGGTGTACAACATTTGAGTTCAGGGATGGATATATTGGGCAGTATGGTTGTATAGCTTGGGATTGTATAGGCTGGGAATTCGTGGACGAAGTCGAAGGAGACTTCGCTTGGTTTGCTTGTATTTTTTCTGTCTTTAACTTCTCGATGGTTTTCTTGATGTCTCGGCACTGCTCTGTGCCATGAGTGTGGTTCTTGCTATGATATTGGCAGAACAATTCTGGCCCCGAAGGTGAACCCCTTCCTCTTCCTCGGCCTCTGTCGGTTCTTCCGCCCCTTTGGGCAGGCTCATTTCTTTGGTTGTGGTGTTGGCTTTCTAGGTAAGTGGATTTGTTCTCATGGAACAAAGGTAAGCTCTCAACATTCATGATTGTTTGATGGGAGTAGTTTTGGTAGTTGTTCTGGTTGTGGTGGCAGGTTCTGTTTTGGGGTTCATGTTGGTTTCTCATGATGACTTTTCTGGCTAATCGCCTTCGGTTATCGTTATCAGATCGACAGTATTTTTTGAATTCTTCATACAGATCTCTGAGAGTAGCTGGTGTCTCTCTCACGATGTGTTGTGCAAATGGGCCTGGACGAAGGCCTTGAATAGCTGCAAACTTGGCAGCTTCATTAGGAATATGAGGTGCTTGAGCCCTTAGTCCTACAAATCTGCGAAAGTAGTCTTCCAGTGGCTCCTTCGACTGCTGGTGTAGTGTGAGTTCAGCATATAAGAGAGATTGGTCTCCCATGATATTGAAATTTTTGATGAGCTCTCTCTTCAGGTCATACCAGGTATTGATGGATAAGCATGGTAGCTTCGTGTATCAATTCAATGCTGTGCCATCACAGACGATGATGAAAGACTTTGCCAGCACCACTTCGTCTCTTCCTGCAGAAGCTATTGCTGCTTCATAACTCATTATGAATTGTTTGGGATTAGTGAGGTCATTGTATCTTGGCAGGGAATTGGCTTGTAGGATGGTGGCCAAATTGCCAGCTGCAGGGCTTCGAATAGGGGACAAGTGTGGTCTATAGGTCGGGTGTGCAACATTTGTAAACCGATTCCTGAAGTGGAAACTCGATTTCCTCCAACCTGAGCGAAGGCGACTGGTTCATTAAGCTCTGCTTGCAGCTCAGCAATTTGCTTCTTGGCTTTTTCTATTTCTTCACGGAGTTTGGTAGCTCTTGAGTCTGATGAATTTAGTCTTCTTTGCTTTGCTTGCCTTAATTCTTCCAGTTGCTTCCTGATTTGCAACAACTAGTACTGTTGTTCTTCTTCTTCTTCTTGCATTGCTGTTGCACCTCATGCTGGGCAGTTTCGAGCTCTCTCTGCTGCTCCAGACGGCGAAGGCGTAGCCTGTCCTTCACTCTGCGCTGCTTGTCATTTGTGGTGAGTGTGTCTTCATCAGCTTCTGGTTTGTCAGTGACGGCTTCAGTTATGGGTGGTACGGTGCTTGGTGGAATTATGGCTTGGGAATCAGCTTCGTCATCTGAGGTTGTGTTTTCAGTGGTATTTCTTGGGTTTCTAGGTACTCTTTTTGCTTGTGGCATGGTGGTGTTTGTGGGTTTCCTTGCACAGCACAAGCGGTGGCGCGCCAGTTGTTGGGTTACTGCCGAAACTAATAAGCCCAAACAATAGCTAAGACAGAGAAATAGAGACAAGCAACAATATATTACTTATCAACAGTATTCCCGTGAATCAGCCCTTAACACGTTGGTGGGGGGTCTCCTTTTATAGGGAAGCCAAAGGGCATCTTTACATTCCTCTTATGCTCTTGAAAACCAGGCATAATCTTCTAGACTATACAATCTAGATGTTCTAGGGACATAATTGTTCTAGGGACATAATGCGTAGACTAGTTATATCGTGTTTGACTCGGTTTGGACTTGGTCTTCCTCGGCTTCGTTGTCGTATAGAGGGGCTCCATCGCCTTCGGCTCTCGTTCTGGCGTCTATGCAGTGTCGGCCTCCCTTCATTGGTATCCGAAGCCATCAGCGCCATGCTTGACCTGATGCCCAGCATATAACGAAGCAGACCAGGATCTTGCTCATCACATTCAGTACTTAGTGTTACCTCTGTTTTATTTAAACAGCAACTGAAGCTGGCCCGCGGCCGCATTTCTGCGTTCCCTCTTGTTTACAGAGCGAAGCCATTCTCATGTCGATATAATAGGACAAAGCCACTCTCGTGGTAATATAGTATACGAAGCCAAAAATGATCTCCTCTTTCATTAAACGAAGGTTATGTACCTGAAATAATGTTTAAAATTTATTAGAGATATTTCTCGGCAGGCCAATCCGCCAACAATAATAATTTGGAACGGAGTAAGCTAGCCAAACGGACCTCCAATGTAACCATCGATTTCTCACTCGACGGCGAGGATTTGCTGATCCCCATCGCCCTTCGGAAAATCGCAATTCGTAACTCGCCGTCGCCAGTCGCCACTCGCCACCGGATCGAGGCATCCAGCGGCCGCCGCCGAACTCTGAAACCCCAGACCCCAACGCCGCCGCTGGAGATGGCGGCATACCTGAGCATGGGAGAGGCGCACCGCCGCATCGGCGACTACCTCTCCCGCGTGGTCAACGCAATCTCCTCGTTGGACGGCGCCTCGCTCGCCTCCCTCGTCGCCGTCTCCTCCGCACCCGGTCCCACCCCGCTCTCCGACGCCCTCGCCGCCTTCCCCGACTTCCCGCGCCTCGCCGGCGACCGCTTCCCGCACCTCGCCGACCTCCTCGTCCCGCTGCTCCGCTCCATCCACTCCCACTCCCTCCAGCGCTTCGCCGAGGCCTACTCCTCGTTCGAGAAGGCTGCCAAGTAAGTTCGTTACGCCTCATCCACATTCGCTTCAGTTTATTGGATTCTTCAAAAATTTGACGTGGTTTTGGTTGCAGTGCATTCCTACAAGAGTTCAGGAACTGGGAGACGCCGTGGGCGATGGAGGCAATGCACACGGTGGCGTTCGAGATCAGACTGCTGGCTGAGAAGGTGAGCTTGGGTGACTGATCTGGGTGCGTGAAATTTTGAGTATCTGGGCTGATGTGTTCTAGTTCGTGACCTTGCTATAGGCAGATAGGGAGCTTGCGACGACCGGTAAGAACCCCGACAAGCTTCAGGCAGCTGGGTCCTTCCTGATGAAGGTTTTCGGCGCATTAGCGGTATGGCATTGATCGAAAGATTTGTTTAATATTCTTGCTTGAATGGCAATTTTTGTGGAGCATTAAGCATCAATTGAATTACTAGGACAGTTGTGAACTACTTTTGATGGTTGCTATGCTAATTAGCTAGGTTGAGTAATTGATATTGGAATTAGATGCAGTGCCTCATCGTTTTCTGGCTCATTGAAATTACTAGGAACATCCTTAAGTCAGTATTTTTGCACAGAAATCTTCCGGGGGATTTTTTTTTTGGCTAACCATTCAGCCTTTTCTCTGATGCACCATATTTACTTTTATCATAATTTGTGTATTGATAGCTATTTTTTTGTGCCCAACGTTTCAGGTGAAAGGACCTAAGCGCATTGGAGCACTCTATGTTACCTGCCAGCTATTCAAAATTTACTTCAGGGTATGGTTATAATCCTTGCAATTTTTTTTGTTCAGCTATCTGTAACTGGTGTTACTGGATTCATTAATTGAACATAAGGATATACATACCATATTTAGACATCACATTATGCTTAGTAGTTAACTGTAGTATGTACACTAGTGCATCAGTTCTCTGTTTTAATTTAACAAGGACTTGGAGCTGATGATGAAATTATGCAGCTTGGAACAGTAAACCTTTGTCGCAGTGTTATAAGAAGTATCGAAACTGCCAGGCATTTTGATTTCGAAGATTTTCCAGTGAAAGACAAGGTGAGATAAGCATAGCTTCCGTCAAGTTTCCCTCTTGAAAACATAACCAGTTACCTTGAAATTTGTTTTGTCGCTTGTGATGGTACAGGTCACTTACATGTATTACACTGGGCGTCTGGAGGTGTTCAATGAGAACTTTCTTGTCGTAAGCTCTCTATCTCTCACACACATGAACACAAGAACTAGGATGAGTTGACTGAAAAAAATAGCAAAACTGCTTACACAAGATTTTATTGCATTAAATCAGGCAGATCAGAAGCTAACTTATGCTTTGATGCATTGCAATCCTCAAAGCGAGTCAAATTTGAGGTAATTATGTTGCTAGGAGTTTTGGTAGGATGTGATTTATGACATTTTTGTGCGTTGAGACTCTAATTGGTGTTTTATTTTTAGGAAAATTTTGAAATTTCTTATCCCCGTAAAGCTTTCATTAGGTGTACTTCCAAAAAGGACTCTCCTGGAGAGGTACAATCTGCTTGAGGTATGTTTACTTCTACTAGGTTATTCCGTTATTGTGTAAGTTGGAGGAAATTGTAGCATGTGCTATATGCAGTACAGTAGAATTGGACTTCCACATTTTTCAACGTACAAAACAATATCAAGCTATTTTTTACAAGTTGTAATCACAAATTACTTTATTACATGAAGAAATGTACATGTGGCGACATATTAAGTTAGTTTGCTTGAAAAGCTACAACCTGGTGCTATTTTTTATGTATAAAGCTGATTTTGGAAGGAGTAGATTGGAGGATGCAATGGGGACTGCGAAAATTCCTATTTGACATATGATAGAATAGTTTAGCCACATGCTGTTTACATTTCAAAGAAATTTACATTTTTTTGTTCTTAATCTGAAGGGTACAACTTTTCATATTAAGTTTATCCTAAGTTCTATTTGGGAGTGCTTAAATGAAGAGTTGTGAATAAAAGATCCTACAATACACTTAAGCCTGTAAGCCCCGTGAATACATGCATTTTGGAACAGGCCCTCTCCCTTTGTACTATTATACTGTTGTCACCAGTGTCCTAAATACGGGTGTACCAGGCCATATCCTCAGTCGTACACAAGGAACGTGTGTCGTTATCTTCTACCATGTTGTAGCAATTAGGCCACATAAGGGCCTGATTGTACACAAATTATAATGTATAACAACTTCTAGGGGGGTTGACCTGTCTGCCATTTTTTTTATCTACTATGGAGACCCTGACCGCTCAACCTTATCCACAGCGCTCCTGAGAAACCTTTTTTTTTCTCATTGAATTGCCATAATGGTGAACATGCCAAATTATGAAAGGGGAAATAGAAATACAATGTTTTGGTATGATCTCTGGCTGATGGTTTGCTTAGTGGCTTGCTGATCTTTCTGGTCTTCTCATTAAGAGCCCTGTAAGCTTTGTTTTGATGGCTGGACTTACTGCTTTTGCTAAGTATGCCTTTCCATTGTAACTTTTTATTCAGTTTGATAAACTCATAAACATGTTCGCCTTGTATTTGTGATACTCATTGAGATTTGCACAAGTGGTAATATGACTTTTCAGTACGCAGATGTTGTGACCTCACTTAAGAGAGGAGATCTCAGGCTTCTCAGACAAGCCCTAGACAGTCATGAAGACCAGTAAGTTCACGGAGTTTGCTGTTCCTCAGCTAAATTAGTTTCAATCTTCACTGTATGATACTTCATTTGTTCTGCAAGATTTTTAAATTAACTGGTTCCTCTTCTAAATTAGGTTCAATCCTTTCTCTGTCTATCAAATGTTATTGTTTTGCAAGATTTTTTGAGTCACATGTTCCTCTGCTAAATGAGCTTCAATCCATTCAATGTCTTTGATATCTTATTTGTTTTGCAAGATGTTTTTGAAATCCAGTCCTTTCACTGTCTCTGATACTTCCTCTATCTGTTTTGCAAGATTTTTGAAATCTGGTGTCTACCTTGTATTGGAGAAACTTGAACTTCAGGTCTATCAGAGATTAGTTAAGAAAATGTGAGTGCAAAGTCGAAGCCATCGGTATCATGCTTAAGACCTTCAGACCTAACCCTTTTTCGCTTTGCTGTTCGTTCACAGCCACATCATTCAGAGGCAGAAGGAACCAGCAAAGGCACATCAAATTAAGCTAGACGTTGTAGTAAAAGCTCTGAAATGGCTTGAAATCGACATGGATGTGGATGAGGTGATTTGAGACTGCATTGATATATTATATCTTGCATACAATTCATCTGTGATGTCTTTAACCCACTGGTTTCTCACCTTGCTATCAGGTGGAGTGTATCATGGCATGCCTGATATACAAGAATCTCATCAAAGGTTACTTCGCCCACAAGAGCAAGGTCCTTGTCCTCAGCAAACAAGACCCCTTCCCCAAGTTGAACGGGAAGCCCGTCTAGTGACAGAATCGGTGCCGACTATCCTGTAATTCGGTGGAATTTGCTCATGGAATGATATTATTGACACGTGTTTTCATAGTTGTTGAAACGCTTGTCTGACAGGGACATTTGTAAGTTATATCAACGTATCCTATCATTATTGGCCGTCAATTTGGGATATGATGGTTTCCAGTAGATGTAGATGTATACTTTTCATGCATATAATATAAGTCTTCTCGAGGATTCCTTTTGGTGATCTTAATTAAGATGTGCATAATGACTTGAGCGATCAATGTTGTGTTAACTTTTAAGGCACACCCGCAGTGCATGATAGAGAATTAGAGATCCTTTTTTTATTTGCAAATAAGCGCGAGAGGTTAGATGCAATGCGCACATGTACTTCCGGTACATCCAAGCCGCTACATGTGTACTCTGGCTACCCAACTTGTGTACTCCACGAGTCTACGTCCATGCGTCGTGTCCACACACCAATGGCCCACGGGCCATCATCATCTACCGTAGCCGGCGCTACAAAATTTTGCAGGTGCACGAGTACTTGCGTCACTACTCACTAGCTTGTAGGACCACGAAATGGGCGGCCGGACCGCTCACTACTGTATTTCTCCGTTAATGTCCCTGGACCACGACGATGCAGTGATGCACAGACCGGCCGTACCGTCCAGTTAGTTGCCGGGTTCCGTGATCTCATCTGCCGGGTATTAGCACGATTGCTGAAGCTCTAGTTCTCCTGTCGATCGAACAAGGCGGCATGCAATCGTGCGGCACGGCCCACTTCGGGAACCAGAGAACAAGCATGGCATTGCCAGCACCGTACCGTACCAACTGTGCAACGTCGTCAGTCGAGGATCCTAAATGGGCCCCTACTCTAAATTTTAAGGTTTTCCTCCAAAAAATCAACTCCAGCAGGGCCCCTAAATAAATATGCATTTTTCATGCCCACCCAAATTCCAGCTCCAAGCCCCCATTCCTAGGGGCCTCCAATCCCACCCTCAAAACTTGGGTCCCACTATTTTTAGAAGAAAATAGGGGCTTGGGCTGATTTCCCACTGGAGTTGAGAGGTAATTTTGGGCCCCTATCTTTTGCAATTCGGCCTGCAAATGGATTTTGGAGGCTTCAATTTGAAGGCCTCCACTGGAGTTGCTCTTAGAGCAAGAGCAACTCCAGTGGAGGACCCTAAATGGACCCCTACTCTAAATTTTAGGGTCTTCCTCCAAAAAATCAACTCCAGCAGGGCCCCTAAATGAAAATGCATTTTTCATGCCCACCAAATTTCAGCTCCAAGCCCCCATTCCTAGGGGCCTCCAATCCCCCCCTCAAAACATGAGTTCCACTATTTTTAGAAGAAAATAGGGGTTTGGGCTGATTTCTCACTGGAGTTGAGAGGTAATTTTGGGCCCCTATTTTTTGCAATCCGGCTTGCAAATGGATTTTAAGGGCTTCAATTTGCATGCCTCCACTGGAGTTGCTCTTAAGATCCACGCGAGAAGTTGGAGCCGGTGAGCGAAAACGCATCACGCATGGCGCACGCCGTCGCGCGGCCAACTACCGAGGCTGCTGCTAAGCCAACGGCGACTGACGACCAACGCGAGCACTGAGAGGTTCAGACTTGTGAGCAACCAGCGTGCAGGAGCAGAGTCTAGCACCACAACCCGAGCCGCGCGCATGCTCAACACTCAACAACCTGGTACCAGGACCAGCCAACCGCTAAAGCCCCCGAACCAAAAGCTAGCGTCCACGGAACCACCCAGGCCAATCCACAACGGCTTGTCCTACGCCGGGCCAGAAACTACGATAACAACATCTGCCATGAATTTACCAGCTGGACGAATCATGCTATTCAGCAAGCATATACTGGCTCCAATTGTGCTAGCTGCAAGATCAGATCTGGCGTGCCGGGTATGATTGGAGCTCTAATTATGCTACAAAAGGGTGCTCTGATTGTCCTTGTGTGGCCCCACTTCGAGAATTACTGAGAAGAGGTGTTTGTGCTCTTACTAGGTGCTACAGTATATATGGCCGTGTATGCTGCTCAGTTCTTAGTTCTAACTAAGGTCCTATTCATAAGGATGGATTTGGCAATTCAGTTCCATTAAGTTTGATGAATGCAGTCGGCCGACTGTGGGACAGACCCTTCATTCCCGTGGCACCTTTCACATATGAAAAACATAATAAAAGAAAAAAAAACCAAAGTCTCCCTCCTTTTTTCAAGAAAAATCCCGTGCTTCCAATTTTATGTCAAGGACCTAATCAGGGACAACTATATAAAAATGGCATATAGCCATCCAGGAAAATTAGAATATTCCCTTTTCGTAAAGCGGATGCAGCCACTAGCTTTGATTGATGAAAGATACAACAAACTGGAAAGCGGTTGTCTCAACCCAGGGTTTCGTGCGGTCTGTTCCGTTCTATGTGCAGTGCAGTGCAGCCTGCCCTATGCCGGCTGCCATTTGGTCAATTCAGACAGCTTAGCATGGACAGATGGACAATATAATTCCTGATATGTTCCTGCTGCTTCCTAGGCAGCTTCATCAGCTAGCATGGCCCCCCGATTAAGCTCCTTAAACACTGGCTTTAATTCGTTCCCTTCACAAGGCTCAACGATGTGTGCTTTTGTGTGCCGTGTCTCTCCTTTGTGATCCACCAGAAAATTGCTCTGGCGACTGCAGCCAAAATATATATCTTAATACCGAACAAAAATAAAATGGGATCTGCTTTCTTTATGAGTAAACAATGGGACTAGCATTAAGAATTGAGAGGGGGGTAAAAGTAAATTAATTGAGAAAGAGGTAACCGCAAGCTTTTTTTCTGTTTCCTAATCATGCTTTGCTCGCGACTGTTTCCATGGTGCTTCATCTTGACCTTTATGTTATCCAGTATTTATTTACAGGGGGCGATTCTTTTTTCCTTAAACAAGCGTCACGGTCCTGAATTGTTGTATCCAGCTCATTCGTCGTCTCAAAGCTAATCCAATCCAGCACTCCGAATGCAAAAAGAGGTGCACATTATTACCAAAGATTAAGACAGCATGTAAATGTCAAAAAGCGTCTTTTGAAATTGCCACATGGTATAATCAGCCGTGTGCAGTGTACTAGCATGCCTTAGCATTGACACATGACACCAACGACGGTACGATTTTACCAGACAAGAGTCCTCCTGCACATCTTTACACCAGATGTTTCGTGCCCAAATTCACTTCTTTTATTATTCGTCCTGATACATGTATGCATGTAACATCCATCACCTTTTGTACCCACAAAAGCTATCTTTACTCGTACATTGCCCTCACGGCCTCAGCTCATGAGTGTGATGGGCTATTGCGAAAGTGAGAAACCACTATAATAAGGCGCATCATTAAAAGTGCTCTGGTCTCTTTCCAAGCACAAACGTACAAGTAAACCCAACATACCGTATTTTCCGGGTATACCGAAAGGTCGTGGTGCTAGCGTGGTGCTAGGAAAAGCGTATGTGTCCATATCGACAGGCAGCTTGCCTCTTTCTATAGTTCTGCCCTATATATCTCATAAAGCAGATATCACAATCTTTGGCTTTGTAAACACAAGTCGTAGAGAAAAAAACAAACCCACTACGTACTACTATACGCTAAGATTCCCGAGCAAAGTGAGGCACTATATACACATCTTTTTCGGAAAGGAGATATTATATATATACATATCCTGTTAGATTCTTGTCGTTCTTGCTGGAGGTGGCAATGTGTACTGGGAGTATGGGACAACAGATAAATTTGCATTTATACATGGACTTGCTGGTGGATGATATTGTGGATGTGTGGAACGGGTAGGAAAAAAGCTTCAGAGGATGTGCACATGTTGATGTGAGCAGATGAAGCTTTCCAATCCGAGCATATCATTCAGCGTGCTGCGTGCATCCGGCCTGCGATAAAGCCAGCCCCCTCCCTGCCTGCTTTTGGGTTCTGCCTTTGCTGCTCTGCCGCCGCCTTTTCGTGCTCGGTCAGTGCCTGCCGGCCGCCGGGCTCATCGTCAGGTTCGTTCAACACCACTGGGGTGAATGATTTGTGTGCTGATCGGTGAGAGGCTGGAGCAGTGATGACTGATGAGGTACCATCAGTTTGAGTACGGATCCCCTCCACCGATTACCTGTGCGCCGCAAGGAGCTCGGCCATGGGGAATCTCTGCTCGGCGATGCCCCCATGGCTGCATTCTTCCTCTTGCTGTGAGCTGCTGAAGCTTGATGGTGCATCATCAGTTCAGTTGGATGAGGTGAGGGCTCTGCGTTGGCGCGAAGGACGTCGGATGATGGGTGCGCAGAGCCCCAACTATGGTCATGATTTCGCTGGAGAATATACCGAGTCGTGTCTTCGATTAAGATGTCCGATCGAGATCCACGTATTGCGCGAGGAGAGGTTATCATTGTCAAATTGAAATGAGGGCGTCTTTGACGACACATCCAGATGTGCATGGTAGCTGAGCCAAGGAGTCCGTCAGGCCGGAAGCGAACTCCTGTGCAGTACTGCTCCCTCACTAATGTGTGAGGTTTGGCCCACACGTCAGTGACCCAACTGCAGGGTGCAGTACTGCAAGGGGTTCTGAATTTCGGCTGGTTTTCGCTGGTTTTCGGTGAATTTCGGTCCTACCGGCGTTGACCGTAAAATAGTTCTACCGGTAGTATTTCAAAAATATCATTCGAAATCCAGTAGCTTAAACACTAAGAACACCAAAATTTCCGACCATGAATTGTTCTTATGTTGGCTCCTGTTGAGGAATTGTAAAAAAAGTGTGAAGGCACTAGTGCATTTTGCACTCTTAAAAGAACGAAAAAGTCCATTTTGCTACTCTCAACAATCCATTTTGGCCGTTTAACGACATTAACAAAATTTAGGCTCAATTTACTCTCGTAAACCATATTGGTTAGTCCAACCAACCCCTTAATAAGTTTTCTTTTATTTGTTTCTCTATATACAAGTTGAATTTTAATTTAAAATTTTTCCAAATAACTTATAACATGATGCCTTATGTTAGAAAAACAGATTATGATTTTTTTTGGCAATTACTTCTCGTGCAATTTGTGTATCTCTATAATTAATCATATTAAATATTCTTACCTGCTCAAATAACCATGAAAAAATTTGATCTATTTTTTTTTGCACGTAATACATCATGTTCTCTACCCACTTACAAAATCTAAACTTAAAAATCCATTTATATATGGAGAAAAAACTCATTTAGGGCTAGATTGAACCAACTAAAATAGTTCAGGGAAGTAAGTTGAGCCTATATTTTGCTTAGAGGTTAAGCGGACAAACTGAATTGGTGACGATAATAAAACTGACTTTTTCATAGAAACTTTGGACCATTGGCACTCTAGCGCATTTTAGTTTACCCTATGCATGTAAAAGAATAAGTACTACCGACACCCTGTTCTATTCTTAGATTAGAGAAAAGGTACCGTACTCTATACACCTGCCACTACCGGGAATGGATTTCTTTGAGCAGACAGTATCAACAGAACAATAGTGAATAATACTTAAATCAAGAAGTGCCCATGTGGACCCAAGACCAAGAGCCTTTGCTTGTGAAAAGAAACATGTGCTGCTAACCTCTCAATGAATAAACCATCCCACCATGAACGCTAAAACCAGCAAGAGACCAACCAACGGACCAAGCCCTTTCTCGGTGCAGCTGCACTGTGCTACAGACAACAATACATTTCCAGTGACCACAAGTCCACCATGATTTATTACGACATGGGAGCCATGGGTTTGCTGTTTGTTTTTAGGAGGCGACATTATACAAGTGCTAATGACAAGAAGAGACAAGAGCTAGCTTGGAAAAATAATACAGACGAGAACCTCCTTTTTGCAACTGATTGAGCCCCAAAGTACAGCAATACTAATAAGTACCGCCTCGGCATGCTCTTGATATCAAATTAGCCAGCTCATCACTCAGCTACCAATCAACGTTAAGTAGTACTAGTTGTTTCAAGTTTTTAACACGGGGTTGGTGATTAGATAGGGATGGACTAAACTAATTCGCAACTGACATGGCTACATCTGGTTGAATGCCTCAACTTTGGTCCGGCTCAAAGGCGCTTTTCTTTTAACCAAAAAAGCCAGCAGCTGAAAACTTTGTTTTCAACCACGGCTCTGACCATAAGGCAGCCCGATTTCAGCACTTACGCCTTGTTTAGTTTGGTCGAATTGGTCGAATCTCTTGTAGAAAAAGTACCATTGGGAAGCGTGTTGCAGAGAAGGGACACTTTTTTCAATGCGTTACTTTTGATCGAATTGGTGCCTTTTGGTGAAACTAAACAAGCCCTTATCTTCACTGTCACTGTATGTCGATGTGATAGCCATCCCATTCGACGTGTCCAATGCTCGGAAGCAGGCAAGAGGAAGCGAATCTTAAAACAAAATTTTGATAAGGAATTAAGCAGATGTTGACGCCTTGACGGACGCTTGGATTGTAATGTTAAATACTAGTAGCTACCAACCAACAGTAACCACATTTCGGTGTCGGGTATCAGCGTAATTAGGCTATCCGCACTCGTCATACTCTATTTTTATTTAAAAAAATATTTCACCCCAGTCATCGAGATTCTTTACTCTAACTCATTTATCCCGCATTTGTCATACTCTATATCTCATACTCTATACCAACTACCAACCAACCCATCCTATGGGACTCACATGTCAGATCTTTATTTTTTTTTGTTTCCCTTATCTTCTCCCACCCACACCCTCCCTTCCTTTGATCCCTCTGCCCGCCCGCCCCGCTTCCTCCCGCGTCAATTTCTCTCCGCGCCGCCCCTCTCCCCACGCCTGCTTCTACACACGCCGGCCTTCCTCCGTGCCGACCGCCCCTCCCCACGCCGGCCTCCCTCCACACCGCCTCCTCCCTCCCTCCCTCTCCTTCTCTCTCCGGCGGCCAAGCAGCGACTCGGCCCCGCTTGCGGCCTGCAGGGTCGGCGCACCGCCCTTGCCCAGCGGCGCCCCCTCCCGGAAGGCGGCACGCGCGAGGGGAATATCGCTTCCTCCGCCGGTGGACGACGTGGCGAGGTGGTGGCGCCTCCTCGCTGAGCGCTCCTCGCTCGATGCATGTGGCCGCGCTGGAGTAGCAGCTCCGGGCGGTGACGGTGCAGCGGCGCAAGGCCGACCGCCATCCTTGAAACAAACAAGGCAGCACCTTTGGTAGGCGGAGGTGGTCGAGAAGCGCAACCAAGTCGCCGACGATGTGCAAGATGTTGTATGCGGCGGGGTCGGCGGGGACGGAAGAGTCGCCGTAGCCGCGGAGGTCGGGGGCCAGCGCGCGGAAGCCGCGGGCGAGCACGGCCATCTGGTGGTGGCAGGAGAGCCACAACTCCGGGAAGCCGTGGATGAGGAGGACCGCTGGCCTAATGGAGGGGCCGCGTTCGGCAGGAGAGCCACAACTTCGATTCTGTCCTCTCTCGGCACAGCGGCCCGGCCTCCAGCACCGGTGGGCGGCGGCGGCCCGGCCTACGGAAGCACAGCGGGGGCAGTTGGAGGTTGGGCCTTGCAGGCCCTGCGCCACGTCTGCGCATAACGGACCCGCGCTATCTGCGCTCGAAATGGCGTAAGGTTATCCGCACCGGGTCCTGGGAGCCACTCGGTACCCGTTCCTCCAGTAGCAATATGGCGTAAAATCAACTGCGCCGGAGCACTGTAAACCGCACGGTAAAACACCAGATGAACAAAATCTTGATAAGGAATTAAGCAGATGTTGACGGACGTTTATAATGTTAAAAACTACTCCCTCCGTCCCAAAAAGAATGCAACTACATGTTGCGTGCCACCTAAAGTGGTTCACGTTTGACCAAGTTTGTAGCAAGTTATATTCATATTTATGCCTCTAAATAAATTTATTATGAAAATACATCTTGTAACTAATCTATGATATGTATTTTATATTATAAATATTGATATTTTTCAATCTATAATTGGGCAAACTTGATATATACTAAAATGTGACACAGTGTTAGAATTGTATTCTTTTTGAAATGGAGGGAGTAACTACCAACCTACAGGAACCAGTTTTCGGTGTCAGGGATCAGCATAACTAGAAGCACAACCGCACAAGGGAGGTGCCAATCTGCCACGCTGTACGCATGATTATATGCTGTTACAATGAAGCCAGAGTGGACGAGCTGCCAAGAAAGAAATCAGCGACGACGTGTGCATTGACCCGGCGAAATTGCGAGGAACAAAAGCAGGCCCCCGGTCGCGGACAGCAAGAGCAAGCACGGGCGGAAAACGAATCGCTGCACCACCTGCTCTCGCATCAAGAGCTGCATCAGGCAGACAGGTCTCGATTAAAAACAGGAAGGAGAGCATGGCCTTGTTTAGTTCTTGTAACTTTTCAAATTTTGGAGTATTGAGGCTCTGTTTAATTTTACCGGCAAATTGGCAAATCGGCAAATTTCACTATTTATCAAAGGGAATCTCATATGCATGGAGTATTAAACGTGTGTTAATGACAAAACACATTTCATAACCCCCCGGTAACTTTGCGAGACTAATCTAATGAGCCTAATTTGGCCATGATTAGACAACGTCGTGCTATAGTAAACAATCTCTAATGACGGATTAATTAGGCTTAATAGATTCGTCTCGCGATTTCCTATCCATCCGTGTATTTAGTTTTATAATTAGATCATGTTTAGTCCTTCTAATCTTTGATTTAGAATTGCTACAGTAAATTTCGGCAACTTTCCATTTCAACTAAACAGGCCCTGAGAAGTGTGTACCAAAGTTTGTAAAGTAAGTTGAAGGAGGTGTTTAGTTGAAAGTTGCATTGGGAAGCGTAAAAGTAGGTACAGAGCACGTTTTCCAATGCGTTACTTTTATAACTATTCAAACTAGTTGAAGGAGATGTTTAGTTCAAAAATTGTAATTTTTTTAGACTAGTCGAAGAAATTAAAAGAACTAAACAAACCCTAGGCCGGGCAGAGCAGGCAACAACAGCACACTGCTGAGTGATGAGCCTCTGACGGCAACCGGTGCCGGCGCTCACATGCGCTAGAATCCCCGACGCAGAGCCGGAGCCGATCTTGACTCGGCGCTTGGATTCACACCGTGCAATCCGACTCCTGTCGTCCTTGATGGTAAAGATACTCGGGCTCTTTATTTAGGACTCGGGAAATTTTGTGGCTAAAATTTTTGCTTGTGCCTTGTTTAGATTCATCAAAAGGCACCAATTCGATCAAAAGTAACGTATTGAAAAATATGTCCTCTCTCTATTTTTAAGTTTCCCAATGCACTTTTTCTGCAGAAAATTTGACCTACTTCACCAAACTAAACAGGGCCTTGATTTGCTATTGGCAGATAGAGAGGCCAAGTGGAATGGAGAAAAAAAAGGGTGGAATGGAGAAATTCGGCGCACACAGACAGAGCAGTGGTGGACGTTAAGACGTTTGTCCGGAGCAGAGAAGTTTTGTTAGGGTCATGATTCCACTCCTTCCAGCCTTGGGTGTTTTCGAAGCGGGCAGGGACAGGCGAGTACTGGAACGAAAGCGATCCCACGGTGATACTGATCCATGCACGCTCGCCGGGGGCTGAGGCGGCTCAGCTCTCAGCACAGAGCTGGTACAATACATACACTGTAGTGTAGAGATGGTAAGGTAGCGACGAAACGGCGATGGACCATGCCCGGGCTGGGGCACGGAATCGCGGTGAGCAGTACCGGTACCAGGAGCATTTACTGTCGCTCGCTCCCACAGGTCGTACCTGTACTTGGCCGTATGGACGAACTCACGGTTGGACTGTACGGGGCGAGCACGTACGTTCGTGCTTGCTTGTCTGGTGATCACGGTTAAATAAGAGAGGAGAGGATCCTTGATCCTTCAAATGATCGCGGGCAGGTGGCTGCCGCCGAGTGCCGAGCAAAGAAGCCAGTTGTTGGGGGCGACCAAGGCGCCAATCAGCGGCAAGGCCAGCCATGGTTTTCCTTCAAGCGAGGCCCTTCGTTCGTTCATGCCGTCCAAACTTCGAAGCCAACAGCAAACGAATAGTGTACAGAGCGCCAACTGGTCAGCGGCTCAGCGCCACCGGACGGACACCGGTGAATAGGCAATGCACTCGCATCGCATGCGCCAGATCGATTCCAATAAACATGAACCATATGTCGCTGGCGCAGAGAGGAGACGAAGGCGAGCGCGACTCGGTCGGCTCTCCTCTCCGATGCGCGCGTCCGGCTGATTCCTGTCACGAGATGCGAATTGTTTATTGGCCAATGTTGAATTTGTCCCGGGCTGAGGACGCTGACAAATATTCCGTCTCATTCTTTTCAAAAAATATTCCGTCTCATTCTCATCAAGAGTTCGTCAGCCTGGATGAAAACGATCGCACGGTACACTGCGAGCCTGCGAGTGATTTCAGCCTGGGCCGAGAGCAGAACGGCGACGGATACTACCGTTCTCGGAATCTCGGCAGTGTGCCAGTGAGCGTACGCCGTTCACCACAGCGCGGCTCAAGCGAGAGAAAAACAGATGGGATCCAAACACACTCTCACGAGTGGTCCACAAACCAAAGCTTAAGCTTCGGTTCATTTATCAGAGCATCCTTACCAATAATGGCCGTGGACACGGGACACCGGTGCGGTGCCCGACGACTCCAACGGCCAAATAGTGAGCTCCGTCCTCTACAGTTACGTGGCCGTGGGCAGCCAAAGCCAACGGCCAGTGAATGTACTGACCGGAAGAACGCACCAGCCGGCCCCGGACACGGCCGCCGTGTCGTCGTCCTCGTCCTACCCCTACCCCGGCTACCCGACGGCCGTCCAGCCCAACCGACGCGACCCCGACCAATCCCAGCATTCGACACCACACCCCGCGATCCGCGAAACCGAGCCAAAAACCCAGCGGGACGAGCCCAAACCGCGCGCACTCCCGCGACCGAGCGATCCCTTCCAGGCTAAGGTTCCTTCTCGGGCCTCCTCCATCCCCCGCCTTCTTCGTTCTTCCTTCCCGGCGCATAAAACCAAGCGCGCACCACACTCCCAAGCTCTCCAGCCAGCCAACCCAAGGAACAAAGCACCCGAACCCCAAAAGGAGCGAGCACACAAACAAAACAAAAACAAAAGCCCATGGCCGCGAAAGCATCCTCCTCCCCCCGCCGCCGCTGCTACATCTAAGCTAGCTCGCTGGTCCATGGGTGCGGCGCGTCCGCGGCGCTGGAAGCTGCCGTTCCACCGCGCGGCCAGCGGCGCAGCCGGCCCTGGCAGCGCGCCGTGCTCGCCGTCGTCGAGGTCGTCCGCGGCGCCGGCGCCCGCGTCGCCGGCGCGGTCCGAGGCGTGGGCGGCGGAGGCGGTGCCGGAGGAGTTCCTGTGCCCGATCTCCGGCGCGCTCATGGCGGACCCGGTGATCCTGCCGTCGGGGCGGACCTACGAGCGGGCCTGCCTACAGGCGTGCGCGGAGCTCGCCTTTCTGCCCCCCGGCGTCGAGCCCGGGGGCGCGGACACCATGATTCCTAATTCGGCGCTCAAGGCGGCCATCGGCACCTGGTGCGCGCGAGCCGGGCGGGCGGCGCCGGCGACGCCGACGGCCCAGGCGGCGCGGGAGGCTGTGCTGCGCGTGATGCCCGCCGCGGCGAAGTCCATGAGGACAACGAACAGGCGCGCGGCGGTTATTGCGGCGGCGAGCTCGTCGAACTCGTCGTATTCGTCCCCGGCGTCCACGTCGTCGTGCGGGTCGTCCTCGGAGATCACCCCCGCGGAGGAGGACGGCGGGAGCGCGAGGCCCGTCAAAGAGCCGGCGCCGCCGCAGCAGCGGGTAGTCAGGGAGATTGAGGTGGAGCCGGCGGCGCCGGTGGACCCGCTGGAGGACGAGGTGGTGGGCAAGGTGATGGACGCGGACGAGGACGGGGTGGTCGCGGCGGCGATGGGCGCGCTGCGCGAGGCCACCCGGGAGAGCGCGGAGCGGCGGCGCGCGCTGTGCACGCCGCGCCTCCTGGGCGCGCTGCGGCGGGTGCTGCTACTCCCGCGGCACGCGGCCGCGCGGGTGGACGCAGCGGCCGCGCTCGTCAACCTCTCCCTGGAGCCGGCGAACAAGGTCCGCATCGTGCGCGCGGGCGCCGTGCCGGCGCTCGTGGAGGTGCTCCGGTCGGGGGCATCGGCGGCCGAGGCGCGGGAGCACGCGGCGGGGGCGCTGTTCGGGCTGGCGCTCAACGAGGACAACCGCGCCGCCATCGGCGTGCTGGGCGCGGTGCCCCCGCTCCTGGACCTCCTCACCTCCCCGGCCCACCCGCCCCGCGCGCGCCGCGACGCCGGGATGGCGCTCTACCACCTCACCCTCGCCGCCGTCAACCAGTCCAAGGTGGCGCGCTTCCCCGGCGCGCCCAAGGCGCTGCTCGCCGTGGCCTCGGGCGCCGCCGAGCCGGGCCCAATCCGCAGGCTGGCGCTCATGGTGGCCTGCAACGTGGCCGCCTGCGCCGAGGGCCGCGCCGCGCTGATGGACGCGGGCGCCGTGGCCTCCGTCGCGGGCATCCTCGACGACGACGCAGCCGGCACCGCGGACCTGGTGGAGTGGTGCGTGTCGGCGCTGTACGCCATGAGCCGCGGCAGCCTCCGGTTCCGCGGCCTGGCGCGCGCCGCGGGCGCGGACCGGGCGCTCCGGCGCGTGGTGGCAGACGAGGGCGGCGGCGTGCGGCGCGAGGTGGCGCGCAAGACGCTCCGCGCCATGCGGGGCGACCTGGACGAGGACGGCGAGTACAACGACCTGACGGGCAGCAGCCTCGAGTGCGGCGACGGCGAGGACTGCGGCGGGAGCATCGTCTCCGACGGGCTCATGTCGTTCCGGCGCCGGCAGCGCGAGCTCGGCGTCTCGTCCTGCGGCAACACGGCCGAGTTCTGACAGCCATTCCCCGGCGACCCGTCATCACCCGCGTCCATTGCGATGAATGTTTTGTATGTAATTGGTTTGCTTAGGTTTCGGATTAGAGCATCAGACATCAGTGCTGTGCCGTGTGAGGGATCAGAGATGATGAAAACGTCCATGGTTTTTGGAACGGTGGCAACTGCTGTATGATCCGTGAGGCTGACTGTGTGTTGGTGCTGATCTGTTGAGCGGAACGGCATGTGTAAAGGCAGGCACCGGCTCGTGTGCCGGACAAGGCGCTGGGCGGATGTTCCTTGCAAGTCAGAGCATGCCTTTGTTCTGTCCGTACTCCCTGATCCCTCACACACCTGCAGCTGCTTGCCGGCAGCTCGTGTCCTTGAAGGGGGCCATTGTTTTAGGGCGGGGGAGAGGGACGCACGCATGTGTCTCCGTCTGACCGTCTGTAAATCAAACCATCTTTATGCCTTGATCTCATCTTTGCTGCTCGCAGCATGGCCCTACTACACTGATGTAGCTGAACATGCAGCTGGACACCTACACTGATGTTAGTGGAACGATGGCAAATCATGCGCTTTGCGTCCGGATCATCCGCCCCTAGTATTAGCAACTAGCACGGCCAGGTCACGACCTGATCAAATCCTAGCGGTTCAAATTCCTGCCGCATCTCTAGCGATCCCTGCGGACAGAATCACGCTTCGCCATCGGCGTGAAGGCTGAAATAGCCTGTCGCGAGATCAATGGGTTTATGTCCGTCAGCAATGACCAAGGCCTTGTTTAGTTCCCTCCAATTCAACCAAAAGACATTTTATTGAACAACGTGTCCTCTCTATGCTTTTTCGATTCCCAATGTATTTTTCTACAGTGCATTCAATCGAATTCAACCGAATTAAGGCCTTATTTAGATTGGGTGAATTCCATTAAATTCAATGATTGAAGATGCATTGGAAATTAAAAAAATAGAGAGAGGACACGTAGTTCAATACGTTGTCTTGTGATTGAATTGGTGCCTTTTCACTAATCTAGACAGAGCCTAAACAAGGCCCAAAACACATGGGATTCTTTGCAGGTGCCTGGCCTGATCGTCGCTGGCGATGTCGTTGATCTTGGCTGCTCGTGGTCTCGTGGAGGGATCCAGATCCTGAGGCCCTGTTGAGTTCAAATGGCAAGTTACAAATTTATCATTTTTTACTATTCATCAAAGGGAATCTTACATGCATGGAGTATTAAACGTGTGTTAATGACAAAACCCATTCCATAACCCCCCGGTAACTTTGCGAGACGAATCTAATGAGCCTAATTTGGCCATGATTAGACAACATCGTGCTACAGTAAACAATCTCTAATGACAGATTAATTAGGCTTAATAGATTCGTCTCGCGATTTCCCGTCCATCCGTGTATTTAGTTTTATAATTAGATCATATTTAGTCCTCCTAATCTTCGATTTAGTTTTGCTACAGTAAACGGTAACTTTTTTTTTGCCAAATTTAAGGGCCAACTAAACAGGCGCTCGTCCCTTTTCTTTATCAAGATGGACATGGAGCCATACGGCCAGGCCTGTCCACTGCCTTTTTGTGACAGCCACAGTGCCCTACCTTGTATAGGTCCTCCTCCCTCCAGTGCAATGCAGCATTCCAGCTTGACCTTTTGGCCTTGTCCCCATCGCGTCGCGTCGCTTGCGTGATTCCTAGATGTTGGCACGTTGCTTTGCCTAGGCCTTTTACAGAGAGCATGGAGATGCAGATGAGTAGATGACCCCATTAACATTTATTTATTTGCGCATCCCTTCTCTAGATCTTACTACTACTAGGCCTTCTTTAGTTCGCGCAACTTGAGTTGCAATTTTACTGTAGCAATTATAAATCTAAGATTAGGAGGACTAAACACGATCTAATTATAAAACTAATTACACGGATGGACGGGAAATCGCGACACGAATCTATTAAACCTAATTAATCCGTCATTAGAGATTGTTTACTGTAGCACGACGTTGTGTAATCATGGCCAAATTAGGCTCATTAGATTCGTCTCACAAAGTTAGAGGGGTTATGGAATGGGTTTTGTCATTAACTCACGTTTAATACTCATGCATGTAAGATTCCTTTTTATGAATAGTGAAATTGGATGAATAGTGAAGTTTGTTGTGGGAACTAAACAAGGCCCTAATCAGCTGTTGGTTAACATACTGTATCAGCTGACACAGCATATCTCTCTCTCCCCCCTCTCCCTCTCATCACCATATTTTTTTTCTTCAGCAACGAAGTTCCTTAATTCTAAAGTTTAGTTTTGCAAGAGTCAAGTCTTCTCATCTTCGTAAGGATAAGACTGTATCTCCTTTTAATCACACGACAAAAAAAATTAATCTTAGGTCTCCTAATAGTCTAATTTTCGTCCAAATAACCGACTTCGTCCGACTATGTTTCCGGTAGCGATTGCTCGTAAGTCGTAATGAACTAGTGTTCCTAACAGCCATGAACCAGGCATTTGCATAACCCATTTCTAAATCTAAATGAAAGGAAAAATGATCGATTGATTGAAATCTAACACCGGAAGCTTAGGTTTTTCGTACGGGTTGGAGTCACTCACACGGTCACACCAAACCTAGCCACGGAATGTCACAAACAAATTCTTTTCGTGCAGAAAAGGAAGCGAAAAGCAATGGCATTGTTAATGACTTTGGGCAGGAGCCATGCAATGTCAACGCCAGATGCGTTGCCTGCCGGCCTGCGAGGGGGGTCAGAGTAGGCGGGGCGGGCCCGAGCGGGACGAGCTTGTTTACCGACAGACAGAAGAGACGCTCGCTGACCGAACCCGAATCCATCGAAGGTCAGAAGAGTCCGGCTGGACGGACCCGTTCGCCGCGATGCTTTGTTTGGAATCCAAGTAAACCCCCCTCACTTGGGTTGGAGGGCATCTCTTGATTGGATAACCGTGTGCCTTGAACGTGTCTGCCCAACAGGGGCCGTGAGAGTTGGTGTGAAGAAACGCTTTTTAGAGCTATGGAAACCTTTTGTTCGTCTTTCTCCTATAAGGTCGTCAGGTGATGTAGCACTAGACCTCCTTTTGTTCGTCTTTCTCCTATAAGGGTGTTTAGATTACTGCTACACGTCATGCTGACCGGGATGAAGCCATGAAGGTGGATGGTGAAGTTTGAGTAGTTTGACTTGGTTAATGTAGCCATGGAGTAAAGTCAGAGTGGGGCCAGATGGACCTCTGCAGGTAAACGATCGATAGTGCTGACCTCTGAGACTGAAGTTTCGGTCAGGACCCCCTCCCTCTGGCCAGGGACCACGACAACTTTTCTTGGAGGGCCAGAGGCGCACCACCGCGTACGTCGAGTAGTAACTCTCCTTTGGTGGTTCGTCATTAGTGCCATCAGCCAGCCACCGGAGCGAAGCGAACACGTATACAAGGCAGGCGACGAGAAAAACTCTGGCATTGTTTAGTTCCCTTCCATTCAACTAATTCAATCAAAAGACATTTTATTGAACACGATTTTCAATATATTTTTCTACAGCGCATTCAATGGAATTCAACCGACTAAACAAGGCCTCTGTCCCATACGAGAGTTTGACCTGAGAACGGACGGGAACGGGACCCATCGACCCTCCCGTCGTGCCCTCGAGCGTCGAGGCCACCCCCGACCGTGTAGTTGCGCTGCCGCGGCGCGCGGCGAGACGTCGGGCCGCGAGTCGCACGCTCCCCAGTCCCCAGAGAGCGGAGCGCTTTGCCGTGCACGAGCGCGCGCGGGCGTGCTTGGTCAGCGGGTGCGTTACGCCAGGGGCGCTCGCCTGCTCCTGCCGTTGGAGCGTCCGTCGTCACAAGGCAGCAACTTCTTTCTTACCGGCGGCACTGCCTCTTGTCTTCAGAGATGCACGCTACCTGCTCCAGGACGGCGGCCGTCGTTGGACAACCTTTCTCATGTTCGGTTCGAAAGTTGTGCAGGTGACTTGCATTTCGCAGCAACCGTTGTTGGGTTGGGACGAGGACTCCGACAATGCCGGGGTCACTGCTGGCTCGCTGTCGCTCGCACCTCAAACGGTCGGTAATCATCGCGCGTGCGGCTCCAGGTGAGAGGTGAGTGAGAGTTGGGTCTGGGCTGCTACCTCCGCGCCTCCGCGTCGGGTGATCCGTCGGCGTCGGCGCCACCGGCGCCCCGAAGCGTCGAAAGGGACACGCGCGGCGTCGCGACGGGGGCGCGGCGCGCGCCTGGTTAACGCTCGAGACCACCGGCGTCCATGTACGAGAGAGGGGCTGCAATGAGGACGAGCGGCGGGAGAGGCCGGGCCTTGTCGTGGCTGCAAACGGAATATCGATGGTTCCAGCTCGGGACCAAGCACGGGTTTCACGCATGCTCCGCCATTTTTTGTTCCTTCGCTTCGGGCCTGTTTAATTAGGGTGATATGGTGAAAAGTGGTGAAAAGTTTATGCATTGGGTCGCGTGCACAGAAAGAAAAAATGAACTGACATAGTTCTCGAGGTGGAAAGAGAATGAAAAGTTTCTGGAATTAAACAGGGCCGGGCGATGGCGACGCGCAAAGTGATGCCAATTGCCAACGTAGCGGCCACCGGGGTTTTGGTCAGACTTGCCAACGTGAAATTGAATGGGCCGGTCCGGATTTGATCTTCGCTCCGTTCACACAGGGCCGCAGGGCCAAAACGAGCACCAATGTACTACCTCTCAAAAAAAAAGCAAGATGCGTGACATGGTACTTCCTGTGTT
The DNA here is from genome assembly GCA_004135705.1 of Alloteropsis semialata. NCBI lineage: Eukaryota > Viridiplantae > Streptophyta > Magnoliopsida > Poales > Poaceae > Alloteropsis > Alloteropsis semialata. The sequence continues at coordinate 31,750,854 of CM014271.1, forward strand.
GGTCATGGCCGTGGGAACTGGGAACCCGAAAGAACTATACAGTCGACTCAAAAGCAGATCTCAACTTGCACAATTCCATTGTCACTGCACCATTTGTTGGTACAGGATGGAATAGTTTAGGCAATCCTCTCCAACAATTCCAGTAAACCTTTCAAGGCGTTTGGTTCGGCCATTTGTAACGGTAACAGATTACAGGGGTTAACCGATTATGTTAGTTTCTGTTTGTTTCACCGTCCTCCGTAATCATGTCCCATGTAATCGGATACCGGTGTATACAAAACTGATACCCCTCCCCCTCCTTTGTAATGCGAAAGCACTACGTTGCAATCGTACCCTATCTTCGTCTCCAATCAGACTCATCATCGTCTCCGATCTCTACTTCGCATCATCCTCGCTTCTCTCTTTCCCCACGACCCCAACGTAATCCACCCCTTCTCTCCCTCTTCGCATCTGTCGCCTCTCTCCCATCTTGGCGCCTCCCTCTCAGAGAGAATACGCTGCAGGGATCAAGACGAAAGGGGATCAAATCGGCGAGTAACAGATGGCGATCATCGGATCAGCGAGCACATGCTCGTGGAGACATGATCCGGTCTCAATGCCGCGGCGGCCGTCAAGCATGCGCTAATGATCAATACATAGAGTCTGCAGGCCACTCCCAGCGATATCTACTTAGAAAAAATCAGCCTCAACACAGGCATCAATGGCACCACCTGCAGGCATCAAAGACACCGCGAGCATGAGCAGATCATGGGAGCAGATGCGATATGATCTTTCGTACCGCGAGAGAGCGTGAACCATGGCGGTTCACGGCACTGGTGCGATGGGCTAGCCAGAGATGCCGATGCAGATTGCAGAGGCGGTCTAGGAGGAAGCATATGCCGTGCGCCATGCAGGAGGCAGCAGACCACGTGAGCCTTGTTTTTCTTTCCGATTCCACTACCAGACCGGAGCCAAACAAAATCAGCAATCGTTTAAATTGTTTGCGTTTGCAGCTTTTACTGATACCATACCGTTTGCGTTCTCCAACCAAACGCTATCTTTATATTAGCTAAAGATCGAATTTTGGACAGGAAGTTCTGAATGCACGCCCAATATTTTGGTCATTCCAAAACCAGCGGCCAACGTTCATGTAGACAGGTATACGAAAGGTCCCACGCACTTAATCCTACAATTCCCACCGTTTTTTTGCACCAAACCGTTTCCAAAATGCGTGCCCCCTACGCTCTTGACCCAGTAGTTTTCTTTTTTTTCGAGTAACACAGTAGTTTTTTTTACAGGATCCCAAAACCAGATTATTATTGCGAAGTCTTTTCTAAACACTTGTTATTTTCTATTTTTTTTATAATCTTGATTGTGTCGGGCTCTGTTCTTTTGCTGGATCAGGGTCAGGGTCTCAATGCTACAGCCAGGGCCGGGCAGACCAGGGGCCTGGCTCGGCGAAGAGCCACCATAGTCCACACGATTTGCATATAGAACCTCTTTAAACCCGCCGGACTCCCCGGCCGGCCACGGTGGACACGATAGCAAAATTAACTTTCACCGTCCAACCCGCCGGACTCCCCGGCCGGCCACGGTGGACACGATAGCAAAATTAACTTTCACCGTCCAATTTCAGATTTACGGTTCTCGTTTTACCTTGGGCGGTTGGGCCCTCGCCTCTCCTCCGCACGCTGCGGTAAAAATATCTTCGGAAGACTCGCGAAACCGGGAGCGTGTTCGGAAGACTCGCGAAACCGGGAGTCGTGTTCCTCACCATCGTGCTCCTCTTCCCCCTCCTGCGAATCTGCGATGCTGCCCATGCCTGGGTCGCCCCCTCCTGGTCTTTCCTCTGCGGCTCAGCCCAAGTGTGCCCGCCCGCCTCATCTCTGCCGGCGCACACGACATTGCAGTGTTCACCATGTCGCTGCGCCTCCGTCCCTCTTCAGCCTCGCATATGGCCGCCGGCGGAGGCTCAGTCGCCTCACCTCATCTCGGTCGCCATCCAGCGTCTCCCTCGCCGTTTCGCGCCACCCAGGTTTAAGCCATGGTTTCTCCCCTTCTCTGGTTTCTAATCTCATGTCTCCTACGATGTTCTGTCCCCACCTGAACAGATTAACCTCGTGGTGCCTCGTTCGATTGCAGCATGCTCCTCCGCTTCGCTTGATGTTCATCGTCTTCCTCGGCGGAGCACATCCCCTCCGCTAGCTGCCTCCCCCTCTGGCCAGCCGTCGGCAGAGCGCGGTCCTTCGGCCTTCGCGCCAGCCTCCGTGGTCGCCTGCCTCTGGCAGAGCGCGGGCACCTCCATGCCGGCTTACTCCTGTGCGGATCTTTTCCACCTTGGAGCCGGCAGACCTCGACTGGCCCTATGGCTGGAGGCGCTCAAGCATGGTGCACGTGCAGGATGAGGGAGCCGAGGAGAGGGAGGTGGGCACAGGGCTCAACGCGTCGACATAGATGAGGATGGGGCCGCCGAGACCGGAGCTGAGCAATAGGGCCGGCCACCACTATGCTTGAATTTAGGGGAGGTGAGTGCTTAGCTTCTTGATTTGGGAACGCATGCTTATCTTTTTTTTTGCGATGAACATGCTGATCTGTTTGCTCTGCTCGTTGACCCGTTCGTCTGAAGAAAAAAAATGGCGATGAACATGCTGATCTGTTTGATCTGTTTTTTTTTTGGCGATGAACACATGCTGCTTTGAACGAGGCCGGTGTGTTGCTGCTGCTTGCATCTCGCAAGCAAAATTTGGGATATGGCCAGTTGTACTTGGTGGCTATGGAGCTCAGATTGGAGAGGCAAGTAGGAGAAAGATGACCTTCTGGTTTGCCTGTGCTTGAATGCAGCAGATATGACAAGAGCAGGCAGAGAGGACGCCAGCGCGGGCGATGTCGGCGCTGATGTAGATCCTCTCGCTGACGTGCTTCTCCAGACTGGGCTCCCTTACTCATCCTAGCTGGGCTCCGGCAGCAGTTGTCCCTATTCCAGTGGAGGTGAAAGGAGAGATGAACGAGAGAGACGAGGAGTAAGGAAGAAGACAGGTAATTTTGTCACAAAACTTTGAGAAACATGGTAAAGGGGCAAGTAATGACATACTTCAAGTACCTACACAATTATATTGGCATGGTTACAGTTACAATTAGATGAATAATAAGGGTGGATCTCCAAAACATGAGACTATCAGTGGCATGGATCAGATTAACCCCTATTTTTATACTGAAATGATCTTGGAGGTATTTTGATGTCTTATCAGTAAGGATTCATTCTTGGCGGTGCAAATTGTACATAACAATCCAGAAACATGGTTACTCTATTGTCAGATTCTCTTTTGGGGCTGATGAAAACACCATTATTTTTACAATGTCATAATCATATGCTTCTTTTTCAAAATTTGGCAATGTGGGGCTATGGCTTCTCTAGGATTTGGTGGCATCAAAACTAACTCAAAACTTTTGTATTGCTCCCTTGCGACTGATAACTCTCACTTAGGCTAATTGTAATTGTGTGCAGGGCCAGGTTCTTAGCGTAGATTCAGAGATAGACAGGCATCGTAACCTTATATGTGTAGAAGTGTCAGTACAAGATCAAGGTATGTTCATTTCCTTCCCCTTTTTTTGGGCCCTTTCAATAAAATGAGTGTTTGTTGCAACGATCTTTGTGGGATGTGAAGATATGAATGATTTGTTCCTATTTTTCTCCTGGTCATGGGAAAGGTGAGATGGTTAGTTTGTTTCATGATTGAAAGGTAAAGGTACTACCCTTACATGCCTTCTTTTTGCAGGTTTGGTGGTTCAGTTGTTTTACTTTTACCTGCAGTTTTTTGTAGCAAACCTTTGTCCATGTTGATAGATAAAGTCCTTCAAAGTTGAAGGGTTGATGGCAATGATAATTCACAGTTGGAATATGCTTTCAAAGAAAATTTGGACAGTTACTCTGATATTGATTAATTCTGGACTAACACTGCATTGGTTTCTTTATTTTCTTATGTTTGACCTAGGACTTTAAGAGAACTACCTTTTCTCTCCAACACATTAGGAAACTACTTCATGTCCAGCAAAATTTTAGATAAGACTTGATCACAAAACTGCAAAGCTACAAAACTAGGAATACACATTGCTGGTTTCCTTATATTCAATTTACCAAGTGTAGCAAAAGTATCATCACTGGATTCTCTCGAATGTAATGAATATCACGATGCACTAGAGTGTTGATTCAATTACTCCAGAATAGGCTTTTGTGAAAAGGAAATAAAATGTTTAGTTTTTTACATGGCCAGAATCTAACTGCTGGAATGAGGTTATTGGTTAACTAAAGATGGGTAGTATTCTAGGTACCTTGGCAATTTTGAGAGTACCATCTTTATGGAAAAATTTTGAGAGTACGAGCTAGCATTTAGCAAGTAAGCATTTTATTCCCAGTTCACTTTGATTTTCATGGTTTCTTCTTGTAGTGTAGCATATTTTATAGGCTTCGGACTACAATAATTATTTCCATCACTATGTTCCTGAAGATGCCTATAAGTTTACAAATAAACTATGCCATATGACTCGATATTTAGAAAGCTTTTTTATTTTATTGTCCTTGATGCCTTAAGCTATTAAGTTCTTCTTCAGTTTTGGAAGGCCTGATCTGTTTAGTCCCCCTTATTTAACTCTTTCTATAAATTGCCATATAATATAATGTCATGCAAATAGTGATAACCAATGTGAATGCCGCCATTCCAAAACAAGAGCCGCTTGCCTCTGATATTATTTTTCAATGCTGTGGGAGTGTTAATTAGACTAATTTGGCTTCTACAATATTAAGTTTCCTTAATTGATTTTTAGCTCTACGATCAAACATTGCACCTGAGTAAGGTTTTTTTTATGAAACACCTGAGTGAGGTTACAGCTAGCGCTTTGTGCATTCACAATCAGGTGCCAAGGCGGGTTCGCTGCCTCGTGATCCATGTGCAGGTATAAAATTTATGTATTCCGTATTGTATTTTACTTTACGTGGCTTTGCTTCCTGGTTGATGAGCCCTAATATCCTTCCATATTTACTTTGCAAACCAGCAGTTATGAAGTTGCTTTATGTGTTCAACCTTTTTGCAGCGTTACACCTTATAACAGGAAGAAAGGCAAGCTTAGCTCTTGGGTATCCATACAGGTATAGAGTTTATGTAGTGCAACTTAGTTCCTCGCTTGTTTTCATATTGTAGCTATTTTGCCATATCACATAAAGTCAAAATTATATATCAATTGAAGTTCTACAAATTCAAAGGCAAAACAGGATCATACCCCATGATAAAATGTATTTTCTAACCAATTTAATTTGATTTGGAGTCTGTTTCTTTTTGAATCCGAAGAAGAACATCCACTGGCCCTAACAGTAGGGCCAAAACGTTCTTAAGAGTTCACAATACATTACAAACCCACATCCATTGGCCCTAACAGTAGGGCCCAAACATTCTTATGAGTTCACAATACACTATAAACCCTGTTTGCAATCTTTTTTACTGCATTGTCTCTACAGTTCAAGAGAAATATGAAGCGGAGGGAAACATATCAATATAATTTTTTAGTGACTGTTATTTACAACTGTTAATTTTAATTGGTTTTGCTGATAAAGATTCATGACTTCATTTCTCCACTGCTTTCTCTTATTTCAGATGTCGGTGAAGTGAATGTAGACTACTACAGAGTCTTATACAATAGTAGCATACTAATGTCTGACCCTTAGGAGGTATGTCTCTTCAACCTGGTTGATATATATTTTAGTTCCATAGAAGCACTTGCCTTGGCTGAATGTGGTTGGAGTTTTAGATTGCTATAATATTCTTGTTTTTTTGAACTTAATAATATTCTTGTATGAAAGTAAAAGTTTGTGTTACCATTACTCGCTGCTAACTAATCACCTTACGGTCAGGCAAACAACAACATAGCAGTATGGCGACAACAATGGTGTTTCTATCCATGCTATCAAATCTAGCCTTTCAATAGTATGACCCTTTTATTTAGTTGTGTTGTAAATTATATGTGCCTATGCCTCTTCATATCAAGGCACTGTGGGACCTCCTTCTCTCGTTAAATTAGCTTGAACATAACATATGTTATGTACTGTACATGAACCTGTATCTGTCATATGTTCTTATAAGTTTATATGCATTGTGAGAGAAAAATTGTGCAGCACGACCGCGCGCCAATCACTCACTAGTTCTATTGGACCGTGCACCCAAAACGCACGAATGCGTCGCACTGGGCCTTTCCTTCTTCGTTCCTCTCGAAACAACAAGCAAAGGGCCCAAAGACGACACAGCACACTTGGTCGCTGACACAAGGACCCACCAGAACGACCCGGTCAACCCCCAGCCTTCTATCGGCCGCGCCCACCACGTCACGGCCGACGCGGACGCTGTGCCTGTGGGCTCCCGCAAAACAAAAACAAAGGCGAGGCAAAGGGAAACGAAACCGACCCCGGCCTGTTCGGTTGGCATGTTGAACAGTGCTCGACTGGCAAATTTCGGCTTATTTTTTCTCACACAATACTATTCATTCTACCAGCCGAGCACTATTCATTCTACCAGCCGAACAGCCTCAAAAAGTCCGCCTCCAGAACAGACCCGGCCAATCCAGAACGCCAACGCCAACGCGCGCCACTCGGAACGGAACGGCCTTCTTCTTGCCGCGAAAGAAAGAAACCCAAACGAATCCGCGTCGGCATCCAGCTCGCCAGCCGAACCTATAAATCCCATCCCAACACCGTCTCCCTCTCGCTCATCACGCAATCAATCCCCAACGCCGCAAGGAACCACAGGATTCACAGGGCATAGCTGCAGAAAGCGTAAGAGCGGAGGCGAAGAGGAGGCCGGAGGCAGGCAGCGATGGCGCGGCGGGGCACGGAGGTGTTCCCGGACCTGGGCGCGCAGTGCGACCACGCCGAGTGCAACCAGCTGGATTTCCTGCCCTTCGAGTGCGACGGCTGCGGCGGGGTCTTCTGCGCGGCGCACCGGACGTACCGGGACCACGGCTGCGCCAAGGCCGCCGACCAGGGCCGCACCGTCGTCGTCTGCCCGGACTGCGGCGACGCCATCGAGCGGACGGCGCCGGGGCAGGACGAGAAGCTTATACTGGAGGAGCACGCGCGGTCGCGCCGCTGCGACCCGGCGAAGAAGCGCAAGCCCCGGTGCCCCGCGCGGCGGTGCAAGGAGCCGCTCACGTTCTCCAACACCAGCGAGTGCAAGTCCTGCGGCCGCAAGGTGTGCCTCAGGCACCGGTTCCCGGCCGACCACGAATGCGCCGGGGCGTCGGCGGCGTCCAAGGCGGCGGGCGCGGCGGCGGCTAGGAGGGCCGCCGGAGAGTGCGCCCGGGACGCGCAGAAGGGGAGCGGCGGCTGGGCGCTGCCGGCGTCAATCCGCAACCTCAAAATATTTTAAGAATTTCAGCTGTGGGATTTGGGGGTGTCACGAGTGAAATTGGTGAAAAGTTTATGCATTGAGCTGTGTGCATAAAGAAAAAAAGTGCATTGGACCGTGTACAATATGCAAAATTTATGTATTAAGGGGTGAACCAAATTGCACCTCAGCCAAGAAGCACCAATGCCAGTGATCCTCAAAAGTCTTCATCTCCTCCTCAGAGCACACAGGGATTTTTCTTTTGTCTCGAAGGCCTTGTGCCATTGTAACAATGATCTGCATTATTAAGCGCGTCTGAGAATATTGATATGAACGGTCTGTTCTTACTTGTTCATGTAATTGCTAAAATACAGGATGTGAATATGTGCAAATTGGTTAAATTATTTACGTCACTATTATATGTCTCTAATTTGTAACGGCACTTAGCCTATTCTTCGCATCAGAATTGTAAATAGAAAAATCCCAATTTTTTAAAAAAAGAAAACGAAAGATGATTAGACACGCCTATGACTCTCCAAGTTGTTCAATATTTGATGTCACTGTACATACGGTATACAGTAATTAAATGAATTGGAGTACCATTACTTAGAATTAGGTCCAAGGCGTGACTGTCATTATTGAGTGAATGAAATAAGAAAAAAATGTTGCATTTTTTTGCAAGAATATAGTGTGCGACGACTCTATACGACACAATTTGAAATAAGGAAACATCTTATGTAGTTTCACATTATGTAGTTTCTTTTCTTCGAAATACTTAGTATTATGATTCAGATAACCATTTACAACCAAATATGAATAAAATATTCTGCAAAAAAAGACCACTTCGTCAACAGCTACAATCATCACTAAAATTAAAAAAATGACTTTCAAATAGATTATGCAGTTATAGTATGATGAATGAAAGCTATTTGATCTTTTGTGGTGCAAAATCGTAAGTAAATTAGATGGATTCTCTAGGTTCGCAAATGAAGTAAGGGAGCATTTGGTATGGCTCCAAACTACATGGTAGAACTAGTTGGAGCCAACCAAACACCCCAACTCCACAAACTCTTGGAGCAGTCCGGCTCCATGGAGTTTTTGGAGCTCTTGTTCCTAAAACTCTAGAATAGGAACCTATTCGTGGAGTTTGGGGTTATTTATCCACCTTTGGTTCCGATTACATAAATGTACCATTTTGTGGAGCTCTTGTGCCATTGTAACAATGCTCTGCATTAAGCATGTCCGAGAAGATTGATTTAAATGATTTATTCTTATTTGGTTTATGTAATTGCTAAAAATATAGGATGTGGATATGTGCAAATTGGTCAAATTATTTACGTCAATTATTATATGTCTCTAGTTTATAATGGCACTTAGCCTATACCGCCCTTGATTTCTTTGCAACATTTAGAATTACAAGTCAACTACATTTTAGTTTAAATATGTTTCTTTTGAGTGGTCGTTTGCCCGGATTGTGGCTACTCCATCGAGCGGATGACGCTGGGGCAAGACGAGAAGCTCATCCTGGAGGAGCATGTGCAGTCGCGCCGCTGCAACCCGTCAAAGAAGCGGAAGCCCCGGTGCCCAGCGCGGCGGTACAAGGAGCTGATCACGTTGTCCAACACAAGTGACTGGGCCGGAAGGTGTGCCTCAGGCACCGGTTCCTGGCCGACCGCGAATGTGCCGGGGTGTCGGTGACGTCCAAGGCGGCGCGCGCGGTGACTGGCATGGATTCGAATCGAATACGTATAGAATCGAATTCGGATATCACATTTTATCATATTTTAATTTGAATACGAATCGAATACAAATCTTGTCGGATACGAATACGGATGCGAATGTTGTCCATTCTTATCGGATACGAATGCAAAACGAATACATCGAATACGGATTCGCATTCGGATAGATGGCTTCATCACGTGTTACTTCTTTACGGATACGAATAATATCGGATATTCCACATTTTATTCGAATACGAATATGGATTCGGAAAGAGAAAAGTAACAAAAAACGAATTCGGATATTTCCATTTAACATCCACATTAAAATTAAATATGAATATAGATATCCATATTGACGTTTTAATAGAATACGAATGCGGATAATTCAGATATCTGAACATCCGAATCCATCCCTAGCGGTGACGGCTACGAGGGCCGCCGGGGAGTGCGCCAGGGACGCACAGATGGGGAGCAGCGGCTGGGCGTTGTCCACGCCAATCCGCAATTTCAAAATATTTTAAGGATTCAGCTGGGATTTGTTCTGAAATTTTTCATCTTCTCCCTGGAGCATAAAAAGATTGTGCTTTAGTTTTGAATCTTGCCCTTGTGCCGTTGTAATAATGCTTTGCATTAGCATGTCTGAGAATATTGATTTAAATGATTTATTCTTATTTGGTTAATGTAATATTTAGTAAAACACAGGATGTGAATATGTGCAAATTGGTCAATTTATTTACATCACTATTATAACTTACAATTTCTAACCGAGCTTATATCGCCCTTGATTTTTTTAGCAACGATTTAGAAGTACAAATAGAAAAACCTAATTTTTAAAGGAATAAAAATGAAAGATGGTCAGAGCATCTCCAAGAGCATTTCTAAAATCTACTCTATAAATCATCATTTAGAGAGTCATTTAAGTAAAAAGTCATTTTCTATATCTTTATAGTCTCCAACAGCTTTTCTATATGTTCAGTCTAGAGAGTAATCCTTGCTCTCCATCTTTGGCTAGCGAGAAATCCGAAAAAGATGATATCTATTTTTGGATATCCAATTGAAGAGGCTGTTGAAGTGTGTTTTTTCACCAAAATCTCTATTTCTGTAAGTTTGAAAAGATATAAAGAGTCTCTTGGAGATGCTCTGAGACACTCCTGTGTGACTCTCCAAAGTTGATCAATATTTGAATGTTTAGTTTGGGTACATGTGTCATGTGTGTAGTTGAAACTAAACTATATGAGTGGAAAATATCTTATTTTCGAATTCACATGATTCTCCAAAGTCCAAAAATCCTATTAAAATGTCATTCTAACATAGACTATTTATTAGGGTACCCACATCCTATGCTGCGTACAAATAAAATGACCGATTTTGAGGATTTTTCACATATGTCAACTACAATCCAATTGAAATTTATTCTACTTTTTGGGGTAGCAATTTATTTTATACAGTTGAAAAATCTTCAAAAATATATCAACATATATTTGTAAAAGATACATTACGTAGATGGACAATTGCGTAGATGAACAATTGCAAACTCAAATTCATATCACATGAAAATAACATAGAAAAATGAAACATGGTTAGACACTCATGTGTGACTCTCCAAGTTAATCAATATTTGAATGTTTAGTTTGGGTATATGTGTCATGTGTTTAGTTGAAACTAAACTGTTTAAGTTGAAAGTATCTTATTTTTGAATCCACACGATCCTCCAAAATCCCAAATCCTATTAAAATGTGATTCTAACAGAGGCAGAATATAACAAGTCTGTTTAACTATGTGTGACCCAATCAATTTAGAAAGACAATTTAGAAAGGCTGAAAATTGGTTGCAACACCAATCAATTCAGAGTGTGTTGTGATGCTTTTTTTAACAAGGGGCATGAAAGCCACACCAGTCAATTCAGACTGTGATGTGACATTTTTTTAATAAGGATGTTGTGATGCTTAACATTTCTCGTTTGAACTTATGTCTGTGATTTGTCAGGCTGTAGTGCTGAAATGAAGAGAGTTTGGGTTCCTCAGTATGAAACTACATCTCTACCGAAAGGATATTCAGATCGTCTCGAATTGGGAGATTAATTCCTACCTTTTTTTAGTGCATAATTAAAAATTAGAATTCGAAGCAGAATTCACAGATTCATATTAGAATTCAATGAGTCCGCAGCCGCACTAGGGCCTGTTTAGTTCGGTGAGAAAGTTTGCGAAATTTACTGTATCAATTTTAAACCTAAGATTAAGAGGACTAAACATGATCTAATTATAAAACTAATTACACAGATGGACGGGAAATCGCGAGACAAATCTATTAAGCCTAATTTATCCATCATTAGAGATTGTTTACTGTAGCACGACGTTGTCTAATCATGGCCTAATTAGACTCATTAGATTCGTCTCGCGAAGTTACCCGGGGTTATGAAATGGGTTTGTCATTAATCCAGGTTTAATACCCTTAACTAGTGTCCTAACATTTGATGTGACGGGTGAATAGTAAAAAGTTGTAAAACTTTTCTCAACTAAGGTGGTCGCCATCTATCCCCATGATTGGTGTAATCATTTAATGCGAGTAGGGTTTAATGCTAGTAGGGTTTCGGTACCTGTCTGTCGCTCAGATCGGCGGCTGACGGTGGCGGCGGCGGCGACTGTACGAGGTGGGTGTCGGGGATTGCCGTGGCTACTATTAGGATTCATGGGCTGGCTAAATTAACACCAGAAGGCTAAAAAAGGTGAGGTGAAAGTTTTGTTTATCTCTTTAGACACCTGGTTTTCGTCCAACGTGGAGGTGTTATGGCAATACCAAAACCTTTTTACAGAAAATGATGGCCCCACCTGTCATTGGCTGATGTAGTCATCCCGTCCCGTTACATGCCGTCTCCCAATCAACAGGCGCGCCATGGTCTCGGCCAAACATCTCCCTGATCGCGCTTTCGAGTCTCGCCCACTGGGTCGCTGGAGGATGCGGCTGCAGCGGCGAACCATGACACCGCCGGTTGGCCGTGCCGCCGCTGCTGAAACGGCCTTCTGCTGTAGCGTGTGCAGCACCAACGGGTCCATCGTGACCAGTTGGACTAGGTCGGCGTCGCGGCACGTGAGGAGGAGGGTGCTCCCCGTCGGTGAGCGCGCTCCACGCCGACTCGTCGATGGGCCTGACCTCGGGCCTCCTCGAACACGACCAGCGAACCGCACTCTTGGCGTCGTTGGCGATGTTGCGGCGCACGTCGGTGAGGTACTCCGGCCCGCTCTTCCGTATGGTCTGTGGCGTCTGGCCGGGCACGACATCCATCGCAGGCGCGGCGAGCATGCGCGCTCAGGTACGGCGCGCGGGCGCTGGTATATTGTTCCATCTGGTCTATTTCTTCAGTTGTTCTTCGCTCACGGCACCGTGCATCGGCACGATTTCACTGTAGGTACTATGGCCATTATACGGACGGACGGAGGCGGACCCACGCCGTAGTGGTGATAGACCAGGCCGGCGCACTGCAGGGCGCAGACACGCCAGTCCTACGTGCCGTGTCGGTCTTCCCGTGCGCCGTGGTAAGTACTCAGTGGGCCGTGGTCAGTACTCAGTACGCCGTATATTTTAGTACTCAGCTAGCTATAATTTGGAACGTACATATCCAGTACCGTGTTCCCAATAAATACCTAAACATGCATACAAAGTTACAAACCACTCAAGAGTATAGATAAGTTGATTAAGCATTTTTTATGAGTAAAATGAACCACGGGTCCCTAAACTTGTCTCGCATGCTCATCTAGGTCCCTAAACTCTCAAAACGTGTATCTGAGCCCCTAAACTCTGTAAAAAGGTCCATTAGAGGTCCCAAACGTGCCATGATGGCTCCCGATGCTGACGTGGCATGCCACCATGGTGTTGCGCTGTCAAAACATATGCAATAACCCCCTTATTTATATTCCCCTATTGGCATCCCCTCCCCCCCTCTCTCTCTCTCTGCGCTATCCACATCCTCCTGCCGGCCACCGGAGCCATGGCCCCGTCCCATCCGCTCCAGCTCTGCACCCACCTCCCTGCCCAGCCGCGCCGCATCTCACTGCTCGGTCCGGGCGCAACCGTGGCGCGGTCAGGGCGCGACCAGGACATGCACTGCCTGCGGCCAGGTGCAACCTGCTACGCAGCACCTGCGCCCTACACGGTCAGGGCCGTCGAGCTGCGGCCTGGCCATGGTTCGGTCGTTGCAGGGGCTGGGAAGAAGGGGGAAAATGTGCGAGAGCATCAGGGAGGCATAGGAATGCGGTTTTGGTACCTAGCTCGTGCGGAGACGGAGCAGAGGAGCGGCTCCACGTGCAGCTTGAGCTCGACCGGTCAGGAGCAATGACGGATGCTGAAACGGCGATTCCTAGCCATGGCTTGGCCGCGGCTTGACGATGGTGGGTTGAGGGGCAAGCTCAGAAGGAGAAGGGGTCGTGCGTGTGTGGAATCTAAGGGAGGTGGCCGAAGCTCCGCGAATTTTGCCGGCAACGGAGCTCTGCGAACAGGACCGACGCCTCCGCCTCCCTAGGCACCGCGGCAGCTGGCGCGCCCGGCCTCCTTCACGCGGAGCCCGTCGGCCCTCCTGGTGATAGGGAGAGAAATCGGGGAAGATGAGATGGGAGAGAGAGAGAGAGAGAGAGAGCAGGGACGATTTAGTGTGAATGATTAAATTAGAGGGGTCTATTTATATATTGGCGCTAGCGTGGCAGGCCATGTCAGCATCGAGCTCACGTGGAGCGTTTGGGACCTGCAATGGACCCCTTTACAATGTTTAGAGACCCAGATACACATTTTGAGAGTTTAGGGACCTAGATGAGGATGCGGGACAAGTTTAGAGACCCATGGTGCATTTTACTCTTTTTTTATACTCATGTGAAAGTGGAAGTTTATAATATGAGTAGGGAAAAAATTAAAAGGAGACAGGAATGTATAACTACCACCAGTAGAAAAAGGTCCTTTGGTGCAACACATTGGTCCTGGCCAATATTGGACTCAGGACTAATTGATGTATTAGTCCTGGGTCCAATGGCCAGTAGTCAGGAGAGCTTAGTAGTCCTGGGATGTGGTTCCACCTGGACTAAAGGACACATTATAGTTCCGGGTGAAGCCATAATCCGAGACTAATGAAAGAAACACCTTTTAGTCCTAGGTGATATCACCCATCGGGACTAAAAGACAAGTTCCAATCCTAGTGGAAACAACCACCTGGGACAAAAGGATGACTGGCCTCCTTCTCCTGATATTTCTCTACCCCTCTACCCCTCCCCCCCTCCCTTATGCTCTCAATCCGATGGAGTTCTGGCCAGGGGCATGGCGTAGGGCGCGGGCAGCCACCGCGGGCCGCCGATGATTTTTGTTTTTTTTTTTACTTTTTTGAAATGAAGATGTATATAAGATTGATTATATCTATTTTGTGATGGATTTTTTGATTGATTTGCGGATCTATTGATTTTGTATTGATCGATTCAATGTTTTGTGATTGATTCAATGTTTTGTGATTGATTCATTACTGTTGGTGGATCCATGGAGGAGGGGAGCTGAAACGGGGAGGAAAGAGGAAATGGAGGGGATGCGAGGGATCCACACTAGTGGGGCCGCCGGGATGGCGAACCGCAGGGCATACTGTTTTTATTCGGAAGGAGCACCTTTAGCCCCGGATAAATAGCTACTCTCAGCTGAGAAATTAGGACTAAATCTAGTTCTTAGCCGGGTCTAAAATCCATTTTCGTAGTAGTGTTACAGTTCATGAATCTACAACCCGTAACTATTTACACATTGTTTTCTTTGTTTCTCTTGCACGAATCTTTGATCCATGTAAAATTTCGTATGAATGTAGATAGGCGCATGTTCTTCTGTTTTGATCCACCTCGAATGCGTGCATGTTGTTGCCGTCCGTTGGCAGTATACAATAGCACCTGAACCTTCCTGTTCGTTTATTTTACGAAATACAGTAGTTGAGAAGGCCTCTACTGACTTTTTTTTTCAATTTAAGGATAAAATGTTTTTTACAAGTACAATGCCTTTAGGCCAAAAGGTAAACAAAAAGTTCTTATGGAATACTAGATTCGTGCCCGTGCGTTGCTACGGGACGGAAACAAAAGAAAATCTGAACACCATAAGTTTCGCACGAAAGAACTTAGGTCATGCATCGCAATAATCGCCTCATGTATAAACTCATGTTGCCCGTCGCTCATTGGATTCCACACGTAAATCCATAAATATAAGATGGATGACTTAGTGATATATAATTTGTTACGGACTTACATTATGATTTAGAAAAAATAATAATTAACAACACTATCTCAATAAACAAAGTCTAAAATTAACCAATAAGAATGCAAATCATTCAATCTTATTTTTTGTTGTTCTCAATAAACTAAAAATTCAGAGAAGATATTTTTTGTTGTTCCTAATAAACTAAAAAAAATTCAGAGAAGAAACGCCTACTGAATCCTAATGGAGCAATACTCAGTAGAACATGCTTGTAAATGAGGAAAAATTAAAAGCACAAAAGACTTATCTGTCTAAATAAATATTCAAAACGCATAAAAAGGTCGCATATCCTTCATAAAGAGGAAGGTTCATTGTCAGTGTACCATTTTTATTTCAAAATATCGTTAAATTACTGTCATCATATCCTCCCCTTGGTAGCTCTAGAACCTTCTAAAATTCACAACACATACCTGTTGTGAAACAATGGAGACCAACAATAATACCTGTTGTGTACCTTGGCATCAGAAAGTTCATGCACGACTCCAATCTATTAGGCATTTCCATCAAACGTCTATACATTTCCTTGGTAGGAAACTTGAGACAAAGCATCTATACATTACCTCATAAACTGTGAAAGCAACTTCCACAGGGCCATTTTTGTAGATCTCTGACATTATGTCATCTGGATTAGAGTTTATTCTGTACGCTTAGACACTGAAATGCTTCTTTTCTTGCCAAACTTGGTTCTGCACCTTGCATTTCTTTTCACACACTGCAGTAGGATAAGCAGGTTCACATCCAGGATGCTTGCAACCGACCTGATCGAAATACAGATCGCACTGAAAAAGGGTGTAACGGTTGGTCTTCTGTGTAAACCAGGAAGAAAGTTTCCTGATCATTCATGCATTTCATAGTGTGTGCTATGTTATGAATAAAAATGAAATCATTATTATGTTTCTGAACTCTAAAGAAATATGATTTCTCTCTAGTCTTACTCTCTACCATGTTGTGAAAATTTTAAAATTAAGCATGGACAATGGACGATTACAATCTTCTTATACTACCGCTTACTATTTTGTGAGGGCAAAAAGTTACCGCAGATCAACAACTTTTATGCTATAATCGTTTGAAAAAATATGCTATAATCTTTAAGCATTATTGTCAATGACACATACACTCAATAGTCAGTCAAAGCTTTGCATTAGTAATTGACGTACCATCCAGTTTCCACAATTTTTTTTCTCAGGTTCCTACTGTAGCAGACATAGTGAAGCAAATTTCTTCAAAACAGTAGGATTATTGCAGGAACATACAGAGGCAGTCAAGTTATAGAATGTAGAAGTAGGCTAATACCTAACAAAACCATTTTGAACAAAGTAGCGCCATGCCATGATAGGATAGCCTCCATCACAACCATCACCGCACATAAAACCGCAGCATGCCAGTAGGTCAATTGACTGACAGTGAAATGCTCTGCAAGGAAATGAAACAATAGCTTATTCATGAAAGAAAAGGACCAAGAATGCCAGCTTAAAAATAGTAAGAGAATATCCATGTCTGCTATATTTGCTCAAATGCCCAACAGGAGCCACAATGACCCTGTCATCGTCCACCAAAGACAAAAAAAACCTTGAGCATCTCGCATAATTCCGTAAGAGGTTTAACAATTTCAATTATTATGACAAACTTACTTGATCTGCTCATGAAGACCAGTATCATACAGAATTTGTAAAATCAATAAAGATGAAATGAAGTGTGTCAGTACACATTTGTCAGGCAACTAAAATCAATTTCAGGCTGAAAGGGACTTAGCAGCGAGTTAATGAAATAAACTTACCTAGTATGTTCCCAAGTGTGCTGCAATGACACCACTTACATCTGGCGTCGAACTCCTTTGGAAGTTTCAGTGATCTTGAATAAGTTCTTCAAGGAACGTCAGTCAGCACATCCCGTGGTGTGGGCTTCACTCCAAGGATATGCTTAAACTGCGCAATCTGCAGAAACAGAGGTGATTTCAAGGTCAACAACACGGGGAAACAATAAAATGATGAATGCTTTAAGGATGCAATTTCACGTACAGTATAGTTCGCAAAGAAAGGATTCTCTGCAGCTTGACGAGTTCCAAGCTGCACCCATCCCATGGAACAAACATCAAGCACAAAGTTAAAGGAAAAGTACTCCAATTTCTGACAGGACAAAAAGGAGAGAACAGAACACACCTTATATGACAAGTCCAAAGATTTCCTGTAAAGCTCATTTGCAGGTTCCTACAAACAGTGGAGTGCACATTAACTTCCTTGAAGAGCACAAGAGACAACAGTAGAAACTTGTTTTTGGATGGTCAAAAATAAAAAATCAAAAATAAAATGTTACATAAAGGAACAATGGAAATGTGTATATAAAGTCAACACATACCACATCGACAGTCTTCTGGAAACACTCAGTTGCCTTTACAAAGTACTCATTTGCCTTGTCGGTATCTGAAGTGAAGAATCCATGAGAGGTCTGGGCATTTCCCAAGCACCAGAGTGCATCAGCCTTGCTGGGATCAATTTTCAGTGCCTCCTCTAGCTTGGATTCCGAATCTGCAACAAGTTCCATTCAATTAGTGCCACTTAATCCCTGTCCAGTAAGGCAGTAACATCTAGCAGAAGGCAGAAACCTACACGCATATGCACAAGCTGAACTCAGTCATGCACACAACATAGTCTTATACGAACTCTTGAATAGTAAGTAAAATCCAGCGATGCCTCTTTCATTTAACAATACTACTCCAGCGATCCCATAAATTTATTTTACATCCATTTGTTCCTTGAAATAAATCTAATAAATTTGGATGTGTTACCATTTATCCCGCACTACTCAGCTTCCTTGTATTAACTAATCAAATAGCTGAGTTTTTTAAAAGTTTATTATGTACAAGTATCCCTCTCATCGAAGCATGGACATTCAGTCTAACCATCTACATGTCCTAGGCTGTTGATTCTCCAGGTTTGTCCCCACTGTGGTTGGAACTACGGCATCGCTAGTTTTATGCACACACAATGCCAGAGCATCAGCGATTGAACATAGGAGTTCATCAGGGGTCGTACTCACCCCTTTACTGGTAGTTGTTTTCGGTGACTTTCCTGCTCTATCAGCTGTTCTTCTTTTTCAGCAGCTTGGCTCTGTATGCCTGCGCTTGGAGGTCGATCGTTTTTCTCGCATCTGTGAAATACTTGGTTAGAAAAGAATATTCTAGCAAAATAAAATACAGTATGATAAGTTCCTTTACCGATCTACTTGCTGCAAGCTTGGGGAGGAAGATCCATCGATCTGGATGATTTCGTTCGATGGCTGTGGAAAGCTTGACTCCAAATGTTCAATCCATGGCGGATTCTCTTTGCGAGACGCCCTCTTCACGCGGATGAGGTCCATCTCGGTACAGTCGATTTCAGCATGGAACCGCGAAGCCATGGTCGGAGCTGTGAGCGGGCACATGGATGGAGGCGCGCGTTGTAAGGGGGCGAGACCGTGGCCCTCCGTGCGGGCACCGCAGCGCCGGACCGAGCAGTGGCCGCCGCGGGGAGAGGGGCTCGCCGGGTGGCTCAGACCGGCGACTGCGCCCCGTCCCCGCACACGCCACCAGAGGGGAGGGTGAGGGGGATGAAGACACCGCCGGTGAGGAATGACGCCGCTGGATCGAGGAAGCGGGGGCGGCGGCGAAGGCGGGGGCGGGGCGGGACCTTGGCGTTTGGGCGTACCTCCGCTGGTCAGTATGGCGCTAGGGTTTGGGCGTCGAGAAAGCGGGGGCGACGGCGGGGGCGGGGCCGAAGGGGTGCGGAGCGGGACCTTGGCGGCGTCGTCGCCGGGCGGACCTGTCGACGTCCTCGCCGCCGACGGAGATCTCCTGGCCGTACACCTCGTGCTCCTCATCCTCGGCGGTCGGGAGTTCGGCGTTTGACGGAGGAGTGAGTGCGGCGGCCGGGACTTTAGGGATTCGGTGGTTTCGGTTTCACGGCAATGGGGCGAGGCGCGGGGCGGCAAGGACGTGGAGGAGGCGCGTGCCGCGAGGACGGGGAGGAGGCGCGGCCAGTGAGCTCTGCGAGTTCCTCGCGTACGCCGCACGGTGGGGAGGAGGAATTGGGAGGGAGGCGGCGTGGGGCTCTTCGTTCGCGAGAGCATTCGGTGGAGGGAGGCGGCATGTGGATCGCGGCTCATTTGGAAGGCCGGGAACCGGGGCTGTGATTGCGGCGCGACGCGGGCGAGCGTCGGACGAAGGGGCGGAGGGCGCGCGGGGCGAACGAAACGGGACATCGAAAGGACCTACGACGGACAGGAAACAACGACAAAAAGTTCTTTATAGGAGTAGAGATATACTAGGCCTGTGCAGCTGTGCCCGTCCACAGCCCACAGGAGCCGAAAAATTTCAACGCGTTAAAAAGCATGGAAAACCCTACACATGCATGAGAGACTACAACGTGACAGTTCTAAGCCACACTAATATTCACACATGCACTGATTTTACATAACAGTGTCAACTTATTTATAATCGAAACATTTTGTCCCCGGGTTCTCTTACTGCTCACTCTGTTCTTAATTTTATGACACCATTGACTTTTTACTTCAACTTTGATCAATAATATTTTATTAGTTACTTTGATAAATAAATAAAAATAGATACCGCTACATCTATTATCAATAATACTTTGGATTTAACTCGTAGACTTATCTATTTGCATAAATATTTGTATAATAGATGAATAGTCAAATGAAAGAAAAAAGATCAATAGTGTCATATATTTAAGAATAGTGTCATATATTTAAGAATAGAGTATATATCTTGTCTTCACTGTGAACATAGACCAGAAGATGAAATCCATATGCATGTTCTGAAGAATAAAGCTTTTCTTATCTATTAAGCTCAAACCAGTGACCGCCTAAACCAACGCTTAGTAAATAGTATGCACATGCGATTTGTCTACTCTAACTCATTTAGAAAAGCGAATGGTGTTTGTCCATAGCAACGCACGGACATTTTTGCTAGTCTTGTCTTAACTTTGAACATAGACCAGAAAATGAAATCCATATACATGTTCGGAAGAATAAAACTTTTCTTATATTAAGCTCAAACCAGTGACCTCCTAAACCAACGCCTAGTAAATAGTATGTACATGTGATTTGCCACTCTCGAAAAGTACAAACGAAAACACAGCGAACCAAGGTTCCAGTTCGAGTGCTCAGGGCCCCTTGGTATTTGGTAGAGCTCCACCTGATTCTGATTCTCTACTGGAGCTGATTCTCTGAGAGAAGTGATTCTGTGGCTGAAAGTGATTCTCTAGCAAAAACTCTAAAAAACAGGATGGAGAATCACTTCACAGAATCAGGAGAAGCTACTTTTTTCAGCTCCCATCCACTTAGTTCATTTCAGAGAATCACTTCACAGAATCAGCTGGGAATCACTTCTCACTGAAAAACTGTTTGGCAGAGCTCCTGCTGGATTCAGCCGAGAATCAGCTCTGAGAGCTCTGCCAAACAGGGCCTTGTATGAAATTTGCACAACATTTCCAAGAGCCTTTTACAACAGTTTCCAAGCAGGCCTAGGCCATCTCGAGTGTTGAAATTTGAGGGTCGATCGTATACATAGTTACATACCGGAGCAGGTCCCAGGAGGGGTCCTACCAGAAAAAGCTAAAGGCTCGGCCACGAGCTTAAGACCGGCCACAAGCAAATAGAAAAATAAGGCAAAGGACGGTGGTGGGGTCACAGCGCGTGCAGGAGGCCACAACACTGCAGGCAGGAGGCCGCAATACGCGGACGGATAAACGAGAACGACGATGGGAGAGTTTGGACATTTTTTATTCTTGTTGGGGCACGTATAAGGCTACCCGCAGTGGCATCCGGTACAGCTCCCGCTAAAGGGATAGCGTACCGGTTAGCGTAAAAATCCCCCGCAGTGGGGGACGCTACCGCGTCCGCTAAAGTAGCTGACGGGCCGGCGTCCGCTACTCCGAGCGGAGGTAGCGAGGTCCGCTATCCGCTGATGTGGCGTGAGGCCCACCACTGGCCGCGCGCAGCCCTAACCGCCGGACGCTGCTGCCCGCCACTGCTCCGCCACCGCCTCCTCTGCCGCGGCGTGCGGGAAGAAGAGACTGTCGGCCCCGTTGCCGCGCTGCCCCTCGCCGGCCCCGCTCCATGGCCAGGGCGGCTCCATGGAAGGGGAGGAGGAGGAGCAGAGGCGCCGCCACCACGAGAGCTCCACCGCGGCCAAGGCGCGGCCCGTGCGAGCTCTGAGGAGAGGGAGCTCGAGCTTCAGAGCGAGCGAGTAGGCCCCGGCGCGAGCTCCATGGCCACGGCCCGAGCTCCATGGCCCAACGCGTGGAGGAGGGGTGCGGCGGCCGGACCGTGGAGGAGGGCCCCTGCCGGAGTTGGGGGAGGGGGCGGCGAGATTCATTGGGGAGCCCAAATTGATTTGGAGATATTCCCCTTCGCCCAAAATCCAGCAGCTGCCGCCGCCGCGAGCTGCTGCTGCGAGCTACCGCCGCCGGGCGCTTGGAGCGGCGGCATCACGGGAGGTGGCGGCGCTTGGAGCAGCGGCGCCAGGGGCTTGGAGCGGCGGCGCCAGGGGAGCTGGCGGAGCAGGGGAGGGGCGGAGGGAGCGAGGCGCCGGTGGTTGGGTGGATCGGACGGGGAAGAAAATAGGAAGAGAAAAGGGAAAAGAAAAAAGAGAAAAAAGAGAAAAAAGAAAAAAGAGAGAGAAAAAAGAGGAGAAAAAAGAAAAAGGAAAAAAGATTAAAAAAGAGAAATAAAAAAGAAAGAAAAAGACTGGGAGAAGATAGAAAAAAAGAAAAAGAAAAGGTGAGGAGAGAGGAGATAGTGGTTGGAAATGGTTGAATAAAATATAGGGTGGTTGAGATAAAGTATGGGATTTAGAGTATGACGGGTGCGGGAGAAGTTGGTATAGAGTATGAGATTTGGATGACCAGGACGGAATATTCTTTTTATAGGATGGATATAGAGTATGACAAGTGCGGATAGCCTAAGACCGCACGAGGTCTCAAACATACCAGGGCTGGCCTTTGGTTTCATGGGACCGGACTTAGAATCGGTGTCGGTCTCAAACACTCTTGATGCCCAAGTTTCACAACTTACCTGCTGGCGATGAAAAAATAGAATGCGCTGATAGAAACATGCGCAAACTAGTGTCTTTCTCTCTCTGAGGAACGAGTCATCATGTTGAAGGTTTGTCCGCAAAACAAGTCTTTGTACTAGTATGTGCACTACTACACAACCCTCTTTTAGTTCTAGATGGAGGCACAAATAAGAACCAATTAAGAAGATAAAATGAGACAGAAACGCGAGACACGTAGAGTTTTTTATTTAAAAAAAATCTCCTGTACCGGTGGGTAGCTCCAACCAACCGAGAACTCGGCACGTCTCTCCCAATCCCGTCTCTCCCAATCCCCTCTCGTTCTCACCCAGCCTTATCTCTCTTTCCTGCCATCTCTATCTCTTACTCCTCTTGATCTCTCCATTTCGCTTTGAGGCCGATCGGAGGTGGGGGTCAGAGACCTGGACGCCGCCGTGAGCCAGCCGCATGGGCCAAGCGTAGGCCCATGGCTGCCTGGCAGGCACGCTGTGAGTGGGAGGGCCGGCTGCGGGCGAACAGACGGCGCGGGCTCCGATCCGCTGGCCGGCGTGCCATGAGCGGGAGGGCCGCGGCCGAGCGAGCGGTGAAGGCCCTAGCGCAGCGCTAGTAGGAGGCCCGGTGTTGACGGCCCTTAGGCACACCAATTAGTGAATTGCAAATGCACAGATCGCGTGTAGCTTTTCCCTAGAGTATTCCCTCAAGGTTTATCAATCCATGGAATAAAGGATTACTACACTTAACTAAACACTAATAACGTTGGCGAGAAAGTTCTTTAATCGAATGATGATGTATAAAAGTAAGAACGATCTAACCTACTCTATGTTATGAGTGGTAAAGAGGTGTACATAAGATATGGAAGCATTTGCCCAGAGGGCCTAGGATCACTTTGAGATGTAATCGCCAAGCAAGAAAGAACCAATCTAATCTATCAATGGTAAAGATATGAACCAAACTCAACACATTTTCTCCCGCATACTGTCACTACACAAGGGTAGTAAACTATCGAGTTATAGGAACATGAAACATTGATGTGATCTAGGCATGCGAGGCAACGAGCAATGCATACCCATGGTGATGCCGATCGACTATTAAGATGAAAGGTACCGTCAACTAAGAACATGATAGATTGATCTCATAAAAGGATTCAACAATTACTAATCAAGATCTCCTTACAACCCCATGGACAAACGAGGACTTTACCCCATGAAGCTAGGCATGACGTCGCGATTCATGGTGTGGAAGCCTCCAGCGAAGATCGAGCTCCTCGCTGTCCTCCAACTTGAGACGGCGCCCGGGATACGGCTAGGGCTTCCGGTGGCGCCTCCTCCTTGTGTTTCTCTCCAATGACGGCTCTAGATCTAATCCAATCCTCTCTCCTTAATGGTTCATCTTGAGGTCATCCTCGGGGGCATTTATATAGGTCTCTGGCGAATGATGGCGGAGGAAAACCCTAAGGTTGACCTTTACTTCATGCTGAAGAAAGGGGAGCGCGAGCGGGCCCCAGAATGGGCTGAGCCGGCCGGCACAGAGCCTCCAGGCCGGTCGGCCTGGGCTCTTTCTGGCTCGCCTTGTCTCCATCTTTCGTGTGCTGGCCTTCCTCCTTAAGCCTTATCCATGTAGATGCTTTGGTCCACGTCTAACTCCTCCAAATATGTCGTATTTTCTGTAAAATCACAATATGCTCCAAAATACAAGACACATTCGAAAACAGGGTTATTTCAGGTGCCAAGTGACAGGTTAGTATAAAAATTAGTCCAAAACTAATGCCAAATCAGCCCTAAAAGTGTACCAATAACGACCGTCAACACCCGGCCACAGGTATAAGAGCAAGCAGTGCAGTCGATTTTTATTTTTATGGTTGGTAACACCAACCAGGATTAGAGGTTCCTTTAGTTCCGATTGCCGCACCCATGACTGAAGACCGGCTGGACTAAAGATCAGTTTTCAAGTAGTGTTGCACGTGCATTCAGAAGTCAATTAGTGCCAAATATGGCTAATAAATAGGGCAACTATGGTCATTCACTTCTTTGTTGTGAAGTTTGGACAGCAACTTGTTTGAAGAATTGATGCTAAGGGGCTGTTTTGTTCCATGCACATAAGATGTTCAGTGAAATGCTTGTGAGTAACTAGTTTACTAATTTGGTCGCTTCCGCTACCACTCTACGCTCACAAGTGGTACTAGAGCTGTTTATTATCAAATGCACATGTTAGATTGTTGTTTTGTCAAGATATGTCACTTTTGGAAGTAAGCAAGTTTGATGTCACTTTGTGACATTTGGTTATGGCAAGTTGGTTAATATTACAAAGGTAGACAATTTGTGCGGTGTTTGTATGATGAAGGTTTTGTTGTTTATTCGAGCAAGCAAGAAGCTTATATTTTGAACAAGTCACCCTATATGTGGACGACAAATTGATGGTGCATTTGTTTGATATGCACATTTGAAAATTTTACACCAACCAAGCTTGGATTATTTATTTGCTATCTCTCGGTAATATGATGGAATTGAGACTAACTCTGTTATGCCATCTCTATGGTTGGTGCTTTATTTGGTCTCTTGTCAAAGAGGTCGCTTTGGAAGATTTAAGTAGAGAGTTATGTTATGGTTGTCTCGTTGTGGCTATATTTGAGACCAATTGAGCAAAGCACTGTTGAGAGTGGTGGTTGTGGCTTATGAGAAATTGTAGAAGCGGTTGGAAGTTGGTAATGAGGTTTGTCATTGCAAGGTTATTCGAGACTTTCAGAATACTTCTTCAGCAGTGTTGGCAGTTTGAAGTGGAGGGCAACATTTGGTGAATTTTTGTTGCTTCTCTACCATTGTTGTGAGTTTGGGAAGTGCTATTATTTCAGTATTGTGGCCTGTTTATCCTGGGTCATACTATTGGTTGGATTTCTGGTTCTATGTGTTCATACTATTTGTCGGCATTAATTGTGAGCCTATTCAGGGCTTCAGTTTGCAAGGCAGTTTCTTGACATGGCGATGGTATGTATTGTGTGAGAGCCAGGATGTCAGTTGGCATTGTTCTTTGCTCACCATTTTGTTGCCACTTTGATTTACTGAAGAGATCTGATTATTGTGTCTGATGATTCATTGTGTTTGTTCCATTTGGATACCTCAGTTGCTTCTACTTTAGACCAGATTTGATATTACTACTATCATGTGGCATTTGCAGCTTGAGAATAGTTTATGGTGTGATAACTGAGTATTGTTGTGGAGTATCTTAGTGTTAAAGTATGAGTTCCTTTGGTCCTGTTGGCCATGCACATTTGTGAAGCATGTTCATTAGTAGAGAGACAGACTTGGTATTCTTATGTGAGTTACTTCTATTTTGTTAGCCTTGGGCATTTGAGTAGTATACTCATTATTTGAGATGGTCTTGGTATTCTAGTGTGAATTGCTTCTACACTGTTAGCCTTATATTCTTTGGGAAGCATGCTCTTTCGTTAGACAGTCTCAGTGTTTAGGTACAAGTTGCTTCTATTATGTCAGCTTGTGCATTTGGAAAGTATTATCTTTGAATTGAGGCAGTCATTTCATATTACTGAGATCACTCTGGAGTTTTGACTATGGCTACTCAGAAATTTGGGAGTTTTACTTGGTTTGAGCCGCCTTGTCATGGTGTATCAAATACAGTTTGTTGTACATCCAATAATTTGAAGAAGCTTCGGGTCACATTCTAGGTTGAATAGCTTTAATTGTGTTATGCGGTATTATGTTGACGCTTTGGACACTTATATGACATTTTGGTTCTGTTTGAGAGAGTTTGATTTGCTATAGCATTGCTCACCATTACACCACAGTGGTGATGTTGGGATGATTTGCAGAACATTAATTTGTGAAAGCTCACTGCATGTTTTCCCATGCATGGTTGAGATTGTTACTCTAGCTTGCTACTTGGTGATTCATTCTTTCTTTCTAGTGATTGATTGTGGATATTTGGAGGAGGTATGATCTTTCATCTTATCTCTCGTCAATATGCTAACTTGAGGACCATTTGTTACCTAGCATTGTGTTTGTCCTTTTGGGCTTTTCGGAGGCTTGGCAGGTTGTTGGATCCTTGGAGGTTGTTCTTTGGAAGTTCAGGGGTGCCACTTGTGGTGATACATTTGCTACCCTTGTTTGATTGTCAGTTTTCCTTGTGACCACTATTGACATGACAGTCTTGTTGCCTTTGGTAGTCCACATTCTGTTCCACTTTAGGTGGAGTCCAGTCAACTGGTCAGATCTAAGATTGAATGAGTAGCAGGTATGCAACATTTGAGGTGGAGACTTTGTCATCAGTTAATCCACTATTGGAGCAGTATTATATCAGCCATTGTCCAAGCTATTGTTAGAGGATGTACTACATACTGGCACATCATCTTGGTTATTTGTTGCTTGAGATAGAGCATATATCCACTGTTGATGTTGAGACTAATGATGATGTGATTGAGTTGATAGTTAGCCTTTTGTGAAGATTCCTTCTGTTTGTTGTTATGGGATTTAAAGTAATCATCAATGGCTACCATCAAGGTATGGTATTTAGGCTAATATTTGGCACTTGCTTTATTAGTTGCATTTTAGGTCAATGTATGAGGAGCCAAGCTCATACAAGAAGGCCATTTGTGATTTGTATGCAACTCGTTTGGCTCAAGCAATGCATGAGAAAATATTTGTCGAAGAGATGCACTTTGTAGTTGGGAATTGGGTCAGTTGATTTGCGATCTAATCTGTTATTGCTCCATTGTTCAAGACTTGTTGTTTGTGGAAGACTTCAGTTTGTTAGAGAAGTTTGTTTATCTGTTGGCATTCTCTTATGTCGTGAAGTTTTTTGGATGCTTCGATTGGTTGGAGATGTTGGTGTTACTTGAGGCATTGTTTTCTTTTGGGTCATCTTTAGAGATATTGGTTGTCCTCAAGTGTTATCTCTATGAATTTTCTTTGTGACTTCCGTTTGTTCAAGAGATTTGGCTTCCATCAGAGCCATTCCAGTTTGAAGTCTTGTTTGTTTGTGGATGTCAGTTTGCTTGCGGCAGTTGTCCGCAACAATCAGGTCGTCGCCGGCACGTGGCACAGCGTCAGACGGTGCCCGCTTGCGCAGCAGAGCTTGGCGTTGCGGGTCTTCACCAGCGTCCCGGTGACCTCGAAGTTCTTGCGGTAGTACGGGCTGCAGTAGCGGATGTTGGTGGAGCTGACGTCGGCGGCGTTGAGGAGGAGCAGGGTGAGCCACGCCGGGTGTCGCCGCGGCGCGCCAGTGCTTGCACGTGGCGGCGAACCTCGGGTGGCTCGACCACGGCAACAGGTCGACGATGGTTTTGAGTAGGTCGGCCGGGAGGGACGACCAGCCCAGTTCCTGCGTCGCCGCCGTCGTGGGCGTTGTGTCGTCCATGGATCTCCTTCACTGTCGGCGAGTCGGGATCGACGAACCTCGCTCTGAGCGGTGGGTTGGCAGCTTTCGGGAAAACAAATGAGGAGCGCGCGGTGCCCGGCCGTCGCCTTCTCTTGCGTTGATCGCATCGACTCTCTTGGTCGATTAGGGTCCGACGATTCAGCGCGAGGGAGTTGTCCGTTTACTCGTGTTGCGCAAGGGCTCTCGCGCTCACGGACGCGGCGACGCGAGGGAAACCCCACAGCGCATTGGTACCCACGTCATCTGGATCTGGAGCAGAACGGGAAATCCAGGCATCACAAAAGGAAAAGAACCAGCATACGTGAAGGGAGGAGCACCAGGCAGTGGCGTGGCGTGGTGCAAAGAAAAGTAGCGCGTCACATCTTTCCCATTAGATTCGTATCCTGCGTGAACTCAGCTCACATTGGCCCATTGACCAACATGATGCCTGCTGCTGAGTAGTATGCATTGCCGTGCACCGGGTGCAGCTGCCCACTGCGCTTTCCAACAGCTGTGTCATGGCCATGGGGGGCGAGTCAAACTGTTTGTTCACGGATCGCAGACCCACGGTGACCAGGGCCGCAGCGTGGTCCTGTCCTGTGCCCATCCTGAAGGGTAAAGGCTGCAAGCCTGCAACGGCATGGAGAGCTGCCAGGACAACAGGAGGAGCGGCGCAACCTGGACGCCCGCGCGGGGGCATGGCGGAGCCACCTAGCCTGGAAGTGCAAGTTGGCGCTCCCATGCAGCGAGCTGGGACATGGAGGAAAACGAACGTGAATGTCTAGGAAAAATCGAGTGTTTTGTCCAGCTGAACGCTCTAAATTCTTGTTTCTTTTATTCAAAAAAAATTCTTGTTTCTTATTCAATTTGGTTGGTCTTCTCCAATGTTAGAATAACCGAAACAAGGGCATCAATATTTGCCGGATGCCACTTTGCCACTGTCTCGAAACAATACTATTCTTCATTTCAACTCTAAAGAGAGAAACACTCTTTCTTGCTCTATAAATAGAAATAGGATACACAAGTCAGGACAATATCAATTGCTAAAGTCAACCCATATACTATAGTCAACCTTTATGGTCTCCCAAAACTCTGGCGCGTCCCGCGATCCCAATCCACAAGGCCAAATGCTCGTGCCACAGGAGCCACACCGTGTTGTACCGCTCCGGTAGATATCGGCACAAAAGCCAGCTCGCCTTCCCTGTCGACTAGGTCGACTTGGATGGTCTCAGGCCAATTATATGTTCTCGGAGTGAATTTCTTGTTCTGCATCCACTTGATGTCAGTCTTCACCATCCTGGTCGTGAGCGTGCCGGTGAATAGTCTCTAGTACGTCCATGTGGCCCGTAATATAACACCCGGGTGAAATTGAGCCTAAATATTAGGAGGTTTGATTGTTGATGGATGGTTTTAGGTTGACTGATTGTTGATGGATGGTTTTAGGCTGACACAAAAGTTGACAGATTAACTCGACTACTAATTCCGTTTTCTTTTGTGGTTGGAACCAGATCGGCTTGCGTCAGGTGCGTGCTGTTTTGTGTTGATCTGTTTGGAGTCGGGTAGGCTTTGTTGTCGGATTCGGTATCTGTCTCTAGCGTTCGTACGCCAGTGTGTCACATCTTTTTCCCATAATAAGATTCGCATGCTGCGTGAACTTATTGCACGGTTCCCCTTCCCCCACTTCTTTTGCACGGTTTAGGTTTAGCGACATTTTATTTTGTCGATTAATTGTAGTGTCTGGGTCAAAATGTTTTAGATGTACATGAGGCTATTAGGAGAATTGGAGAAAACTATGATAACAGGACTCTTGTTTACATTGGAGAATTGGAGAAAAACTCTGGCAAGTTTAGACATTAGATTTTGATATTAACATTGAGAGCTTAAAAAAATTGAAGGTAAAAGCAGGAGCGCTGCTATTTCATTTAAGGAGGAGAAGCAGTTTTGGTTTGACAATGGCGATATTACAAAATAACCTAAGTACTCGGGATACAACAACAATGGCAAAGCCATGTACTGTCATGGTAAACTATGGCAGCTTAGGGCTCCCGCATGCTTGCCAACGCATCAACATTTCTTCCTTGATGAAGGCCAAGACCTGATGAGGATGTGCACTCCTTGATGAGGACATCACCACGCTGGATATACACGAGTGGACCTCATCACCAAGCTACAAGTCGTCGCCAACTTGGACTGCGAGTTCGTTTCGTATTCAGCCGACATGCGATATCTCCCTCATATGGCGTCCAATGAAGGCGTTCTTGGATGCGTTGGATTCGTGACTACGAGACGCTTCTTTTTGGTTCTGGTCCTAGTTCCAGAAGATTCATGGATCATTCTGTGTGACCACGACAAGGTGCTGTGTCACCTGTTTTGGGCCTTTTCAGGCCTTGTATCGTGTCGGGCCTTAAGCCTATGTTGTGGGCGCCCCCCATGGCCGCCCCCAACCCTAGCTCGCCCCTTGAGGGTATTAAACTCAGCAGCTACTGTCACTTTAGGTTTGGATTTTGTTTAGTCAAGTTTTCGAAGTCGAAACTGTGATAGATTCATTGTAACTGTGGCGACAAGTCCGTTTACAGTGATCCAGGGCCCCTTTTCTTGTTCTCCAACCCTGTGGCGATTAGTCCTTTGTTGATCAGAGCATGAACACCATATTTTTTGTTTCATACAGATCTGCAATTTCAGATTGCATGTTTCACTTTCTTGCTTGTGTTCTTCGATTCGCTTGCAGGGAAAAGCCTTCTCGGCGAGGTCAATCAAGTTGTGCTTGGTTGATAACCAACGGAGCAGTGGTATAACGGTTGCAGGGTTCGAATCATGTCTAATTTGAAGCCGGATCACCAACGTCGAGTTCTCCACCAATCGAACTTATCCTCTACCTTATCACTCCGGCCCTCAAAAACTCGCCGGTTTCTTTCCTTCCACAGGTTCCACGCCGTGTACATGAGGAATGCTGCCTTGGCTCTTCTCTCTCGCCTTGGAATTCCCTGCAATTCATGTGTCCACCATTAGAGCTTAAAAAATTGACATGAACAATTAATCTAATTGCAGGAGAAAAAGTGAAAAGATAACCCATCAAACGAAGTGTTAGACTCCATCCCATAACATGACTATTTTTTGTTTTATCCTAAGTTAAACCTCTTAGAATATGACAAAAAATATGTCTAAAATAATTTATATAAAAATAGAAAAAGTTACATGTTATGATTGTTGGTTTCATGGAACCTATTAACATCACTTTTATGATATAAATCTTTATGGTTTTGTTTTTATCTTTCATAGTCAAACTTTTTAGCAATATTCCGAGATAGAGGGAGTGGCAATCATTTACAAAACATTATTTTAATAATCAATACTATTTTTGTAGATCCCAACTCTTGACTAAATGAAATTGGCAACCTTTTAACATTCAAAACTACAGTTTAATAGACCCGCAACATATTCCCTGAGCCTTACGGGAGGGGAAAACAGAGCCGCTGCCGCTGTCGCGCCCCTCTCCTCCGCCAACATTGGTCCCCCTCCCTTCCCACCTTCGGTAACTCACCAGGGGTCGGTGGGGATCCATCTTTCTAATAGTTTTTAATAGATCGACTTCAAATTGGGGTTAGGGTTTCTCCATACTGAGTTTTTTGGTATTGGAGATTTGTTTCCTCCTTCTCCTTGCCGGTGACAGCGAGGAGATAGAGTGAATTTGGTTTCTCCATGCCGACTCCGATGAAGATGATGGAGGCAACTATGGCGTTAGCAACTTCCTTAGCATGGTGACATGGAGAATTAGGTTTCCAGACAACAACGTTGTGGCGACAATGATGTTGCCGTCGTGGAATAATTTTCTCCCGTCCCTTCTCCGTTTTGTTGTGGTAGATTAGCCACGATGAAGGACTGGTGAGAATAAATCTGCCCCTCAAAGAGATTACATTTGGTTTTGAGTTGGAAAGATTAGAGTTGGTTTTCCTTATTTCTCGGTGGCAGAACGAAGAAGAAGGAAGACACAAGAAAGAAGAAGAAGATTATGCTCAATTTCACCTACAGGAATGTTGGCTGTTGTTCTTTAATTGGGCACCTGTTCTCAGCATGTTTGCTGATCGTTTGCCTATGCGGTCATCTTTATGATTTTTCATACATGTCTTGAATTGAGATTTGGAGCTATATGTTGCCTGAGTACCATAGAGATGAAGAGCGGTTTGTGAGTACAATGAAATAATGGTGGCAGTTTTCACTGCTGGTTCCATCCACGGACCGGCTGTGAAGCACAGCCGGCCTACTTACGGACTAGTTGTGAAAACATAGCTAGCGGTTGTAAAGATGTTTTACCGGCTGTTTCATAAATCGGCTATAATTGCGTCTGGAAAAATACTTTCTATAGTAGTGGACAATCGAAATAGGTAGGTTCTTGCTCGTATTGTAAAGAGTGTTCCGTTGGACAGGGGCGGAGCTAGGGGGTGGTCCCTATGGGCCATAGATCACCCAATAAATCCAGACCAAATCCACTAATCTTCATGTATCTTCTGATCAAAAGCAAATGGTCTTCTGTTTTCTGTGATGTGTTTCATCTTCCCTACTGTTGGACCTCGTGAGCAGCCAAGAACATCCAACAATATGCCAGCAGCAGCCAGCGAGTTGTAGCAGCATAGGCCATTGGACCACCCTAGCTTAAGATCGTGGTGCTGATGGATCAGTTAGCACGTTAGGGTTTTGAGAGTTCATTTTTGGAGTTTAAACATAGGTAATAGAGTCTAAAAAAAATAAAACATAGGTACAATGTGACAAGTTTAGGAAACACCAACATATGTTGATGCAAAGTAAATAGTATAGCCAACATGTAAAAAAAAAAGGAACACTGTAATGTGGCCATGGCACTACAACCACAAACTAAGCTTTCACGTTAGTGTAAATGTAATATTTGTGTTTGCAGGCATTAAAACTATTGGTTCCATAGAATCTGGAACATTTAGACCAGTGTTGTGTATAGCTCAGTGATTCCTTGCTCCATGTCGTGGATGTACAATCCTTTGTCCCCATTCATGGTGAAATAGATGCAGTTTTCCTTCAAACCGAGCTCATCTGCCGCCATCGACGCCCCAAACTGACCCCAACGGATGAAGAACACCCTATTGGCTCCGAGCCCTGTTGCCTTGACCCAGGCGCTCCTGGACCAATCAAGCTTTTGGACTTGAACATGCGAGATCCTCCTGTCGCACAGGCGCGTGTAGCAGAACCGCACCATGAACAACTCTCCACAAGAGTCCAGTTCACAGTATCTCGCATAGCAGCACCCCGACGGACACGGCCTGTTCACGACACGGGTGGTCGACAATGTGAACAGGTCATCGGTCGAGAACTCGAGCGTGATGGCCACACTGCGTGTATACGCGTAGAACCTGCCCGCTGCGCCGCCGGTGAGCCAGGCCATGGCCCCGATGACGACGCCACGGTCGTCGGCGGCGTCGATCTCCTCAGGCTGGAACTCGTGCCGGAACCACCGGCTGCCCCCGGGGGCGGCAGTAGCACAGCACCGGCGGGTCCTTGCGGTGGACGACGAGCACGACGCAGGCCTGGTCGCCCGCCGGCGTGGGAGCCGACAGGACGCACCTCGTGTCCTTGCTGCCGGCGAGGAGGTTCTCTCGGTCCGGGGGAAGGCTGACCTTGCGCGAGGAGAAGGGGTCCCTCAGGGAAGCATCGCGCGTGGCAGGGTCCAGCGTTAGCACCCAGCCATGTGGCGTGATCCAGTTCACGTTGTCGACGAAGCGGCTGGCTCC
>CM014271.1:31789862-31802907 GCA_004135705.1 Alloteropsis semialata
TGTTTACATTGGAGAATTGGAGAAAAACTCTGGCAAGTTTAGACATTAGATTTTGATATTAACATTGAGAGCTTAAAAAAATTGAAGGTAAAAGCAGGAGCGCTGCTATTTCATTTAAGGAGGAGAAGCAGTTTTGGTTTGACAATGGCGATATTACAAAATAACCTAAGTACTCGGGATACAACAACAATGGCAAAGCCATGTACTGTCATGGTAAACTATGGCAGCTTAGGGCTCCCGCATGCTTGCCAACGCATCAACATTTCTTCCTTGATGAAGGCCAAGACCTGATGAGGATGTGCACTCCTTGATGAGGACATCACCACGCTGGATATACACGAGTGGACCTCATCACCAAGCTACAAGTCGTCGCCAACTTGGACTGCGAGTTCGTTTCGTATTCAGCCGACATGCGATATCTCCCTCATATGGCGTCCAATGAAGGCGTTCTTGGATGCGTTGGATTCGTGACTACGAGACGCTTCTTTTTGGTTCTGGTCCTAGTTCCAGAAGATTCATGGATCATTCTGTGTGACCATGACAAGGTGCTGTGTCACCTGTTTTGGGCCTTTTCAGGCCTTGTATCGTGTCGGGCCTTAAGCCTATGTTGTGGGCGCCCCCCATGGCCGCCCCCAACCCTAGCTCGCCCCTTGAGGGTATTAAACTCAGCAGCTACTGTCACTTTAGGTTTGGATTTTGTTTAGTCAAGTTTTCGAAGTCGAAATTGTGATAGATTCATTGTAACTGTGGCGACAAGTCCGTTTACAGTGATCCAAGGCCCCTTTTCTTGTTCTCCAACCCTGTGGCGATTAGTCCTTTGTTGATCAGAGCATGAACACCATATTTTTTGTTTCATACAGATCTGCAATTTCAGATTGCATGTTTCACTTTCTTGCTTGTGTTCTTCGATTCGCTTGCAGGGAAAAGCCTTCTCGGCGAGGTCAATCAAGTTGTGCTTGGTTGATAACCAACGTAGCAGTGGTATAACGGTTGCAGGGTTCGAATCATGTCTAATTTGAAGCCGGATCACCAACGTCGAGTTCTCCACCAATCGAACTTATCCTCTACCTTATCACTCCGGCCCTCAAAAACTCGCCGGTTTCTTTCCTTCCACAGGTTCCACGCCGTGTACATGAGGAATGCTGCCTTGGCTCTTCTCTCTCGCCTTGGAATTCCCTGCAATTCATGTGTCCACCATTAGAGCTTAAAAAATTGACATGAACAATTAATCTAATTGCAGGAGAAAAAGTGAAAAGATAACCCATCAAACGAAGTGTTAGACTCCATCCCATAACATGACTATTTTTTGTTTTATCCTAAGTTAAACCTCTTAGAATATGACAAAAAATATGTCTAAAATAATTTATATAAAAATAGAAAAAGTTACATGTTATGATTGTTGGTTTCATGGAACCTATTAACATCACTTTTATGATATAAATCTTTATGGTTTTGTTTTTATCTTTCATAGTCAAACTTTTTAGCAATATTCCGAGATAGAGGGAGTGGCAATCATTTACAAAACATTATTTTAATAATCAATACTATTTTTGTAGATCCCAACTCTTGACTAAATGAAATTGGCAACCTTTTAACATTCAAAACTACAGTTTAATAGACCCGCAACATATTCCCTGAGCCTTACGGGAGGGGAAAACAGAGCCGCTGCCGCTGTCGTGCCCCTCTCCTCCGCCAACATTGGTCCCCCTCCCTTCCCACCTTCGGTAACTCACCAGGGGTCGGCGGGGATCCATCTTTCTAATAGTTTTTAATAGATCGACTTCAAATTGGGGTTAGGATTTCTCCATACTGAGTTTTTTGGTATTGGAGATTTGTTTCCTCCTTCTCCTTGCCGGTGACAGGGAGGAGATAGAGTGAATTTGGTTTCTCCATGCCGACTCCGATGAAGATGATGGAGGCAACTATGGCGTTAGCAACTTCCTTAGCATGGTGACATGGAGAATTAGGTTTCCAGACAACAACGTTGTGGCGACAATGATGTTGCCGTCGTGGAATAATTTTCTCCCGTCCCTTCTCCGTTTTGTTGTGGTAGATTAGCCACGATGAAGGACTGATGAGAATAAATCTGCCCCTCAAAGAGATTACATTTGGTTTTGAGTTGGAAAGATTAGAGTTGGTTTTCCTTATTTCTCGGTGGCAGAACGAAGAAGAAGGAAGACACAAGAAAGAAGAAGAAGATTATGCTCAATTTCACCTACAGGAATGTTGGCTGTTGTTCTTTAATTGGGCACCTGTTCTCAGCATGTTTGCTGATCGTTTGCCTATGCGGTCATCTTTATGATTTTTCATACATGTCTTGAATTGAGATTTGGAGCTATATGTTGCCTGAGTACCATAGAGATGAAGAGCGGTTTGTGAGTACAATGAAATAATGGTGGCAGTTTTCACTGTTGGTTCCATCCATGGACCGGCTGTGAAGCACAGCCGGCCTACTTACGGACTAGTTGTGAAAACATAGCTAGCGGTTGTAAAGATGTTTTACCGGCTGTTTCATAAATCGGCTATAATTGCGTCTGGAAAAATACTTTCTATAGTAGTGGACAATCAAAATAGGTAGGTTCTTGCTCGTATTGTAAAGAGTGTTCCGTTGGACAGGGGCGGAGCTAGGGGGTGGTCCCTATGGGCCATAGATCACCCAATAAATCCAGACCAAATCCACTAATCTTCATGTATCTTCTGATCAAAAGCAAATGGTCTTCTGTTTTCTGTGATGTGTTTCATCTTCCCTACTGTTGGACCTCGTGAGCAGCCAAGAACATCCAACAATGCCAGCAGCAGCCAGCGAGTTGTAGCAGCATAGGCCATTGGACCACCCTAGCTTAAGATCGTGGTGCTGATGGATCAGTTAGCACGTTAGGGTTTTGAGAGTTCATTTTTGGAGTTTAAACATAGGTAATAGAGTCTAAAAAAAATAAAACATAGGTACAATGTGACAAGTTTAGGAAACACCAACATATGTTGATGCAAAGTAAATAGTATAGCCAACATGTAAAAAAAAAAGGAACACTGTAATGTGGCCATGGCACTACAACCACAAACTAAGCTTTCACGTTAGTGTAAATGTAATATTTGTGTTTGCAGGCATTAAAACTATTGGTTCCATAGAATCTGGAACATTTAGACCAGTGTTGTGTATAGCTCAGTGATTCCTTGCTCCATGTCGTGGATGTACAATCCTTTGTCCCCATTCATGGTGAAATAGATGCAGTTTTCCTTCAAACCGAGCTCATCTGCCGCCATCGACGCCCCAAACTGACCCCAACGGATGAAGAACACCCTATTGGCTCCGAGCCCTGTTGCCTTGACCCAGGCGCTCCTGGACCAATCAAGCTTTTGGACTTGAACATGCGAGATCCTCCTGTCGCACAGGCGCGTGTAGCAGAACCGCACCATGAACAACTCTCCACAAGAGTCCAGTTCACAGTATCTCGCATAGCAGCACCCCGACGGACACGGCCTGTTCACGACACGGGTGGTCGACAATGTGAACAGGTCATCGGTCGAGAACTCGAGCGTGATGGCCACACTGCGTGTATACGCGTAGAACCTGCCCGCTGCGCCGCCGGTGAGCCAGGCCATGGCCCCGATGACGACGCCACGGTCGTCGGCGGCGTCGATCTCCTCAGGCTGGAACTCGTGCCGGAACCACCGGCTGCCCCCGGGGGCGGCAGTAGCACAGCACCGGCGGGTCCTTGCGGTGGACGACGAGCACGACGCAGGCCTGGTCGCCCGCCGGCGTGGGAGCCGACAGGACGCACCTCGTGTCCTTGCTGCCGGCGAGGAGGTTCTCTCGGTCCGGGGGAAGGCTGACCTTGCGCGAGGAGAAGGGGTCCCTCAGGGAAGCATCGCGCGTGGCAGGGTCCAGCGTTAGCACCCAGCCATGTGGCGTGATCCAGTTCACGTTGTCGACGAAGCGGCTGGCTCCTCCGGCCAGCAGCGACCGTCCCGTGGGCACGCTGTACACGAACCTTGCGTCGCTTGCCTCCCCGCCGGCGCCGCCGTAGTCGAACAGCAGGACCGGCGCCAGGCCAGGACCCAGCGGTGGTGGCGAGTCTTCGTTTCGTATGGTCTCCATGCAAGCGTCGGGCGCCGGTGTCGCGCGACAATCTGTTGGAGGCGATCGATACGGACCGTGATTGTAGACGACGATTATATATAAATACGTTCCCCCCTCGTTTATTTGTAGATTTGTAGACACGGCCGGCAGAAATTTTATCCTAGTCCTATACGGCTATACCTTGTTTGTTTTTGTTGATGCCATGTATACTGAGTGTGTACGTCTCGGCCTGGCCTGTTTGGAGCGTGCACGTACGGCGTTGCCGCACGAGCGTTACACAGTTGCAGGGTGCGGTGTGGTGCGGTGCGGCCTGGCGCGGCGACGGACAAATCTGCTCGACCATCGTTTATTCAGGGGTGTTTAGATGCTCACTTTATACATAAAGTTTATGCATTGGGTCACGTGCATAGAGAAAAAAAAAACTAACACGGTTCTCAAGGTAAAAACTTTATGCATTTTGTGTGGAACTAAACATGCTCTCATTCTCGTGCGATTGATTTGGCCACCACCAGTCCACCACAGCACGATGTACTGCGCACATGAGAACGTATCAGGTGCTTCCGTGTCACTAAAAACACATCAAACAATGGACGAAAAACTCAAGAGATAAAAGGAAGAGATAATGTAGTATTCGGGTTGGACGTAATCCATGTTTGGATCCGCAACCCGCGTGCCTGTTCATATGCGGACGCTCGCTCCTCGAACATCAACGGACAAAAACACGAAATTAGGTACCACATGGCAGTAGTTGCTCAGTCAGTTACTCTAACTAATTCATAGACAAATGTGGGGCATGTGGCTACTCAAAATTTTCATTTGTCGATGAAGTGTCGTGGATTAGTCTAAAGGCACCATTAGTCTCATGGCAATTTGTGCACTACGACCAATCACTTAATTTGTAGGTCCTCCTATGTACAATGTAAAATCCTTAAGTTGGAGGCTGAGGATGTCGACGAAGATCTTCTTGCACATAGTGGATTGAGTGGAGGCTCAAGATCAGGGGCGAATCTAGGGGGGCTCCAGCCCCGCCCCCACCCACCCATCTTGGGCCTCCACTGGAAAAGAGAAAAGAAAGAGAGGGGAAAAAAGAAGAAAGGAGAGAAGAGTTCCTCTTAAAACCTAATCCTAGATTCGCCGATGCTCGTGATGACTATTTATAATATAAAACAAATTTAGTACCTCTTGTCCCACACGTGCTCATGGAGGGGGAGGAGGCAAATGTGGAGCGTGCTTGGAAAGAGGAAGACGACGGGAGGAGGAGGTAGATGTGGGCATGTGGCAAATGCAGAAGGCGCTATCACTAGGTTGGGAGGAGGAGTTATGGGTGTGGGTCAGTCAGGGGGGAGTACGCATGGTCCAGGTTAGAGGACGAGGCCGGTGCCACACATAGGGAGGAGGAGGTCGGCACGCTTAGGGAGGATGAGCCAGAGCGGTGCTCGGAGCAAACGATGTTGGCATGGAGGTCAGGTCAGAGAGGAGCCGGCACGCATGTGTGATGGACGATAAGGAGGTTGGCACTATGGGTTGAGCGGCAGATTCCGATCTAGCCGCACGCCCGGTTGATGAGGCCAAGTAGCGGCGGCGACAGACGGACTGGCCATGCTAGGGACATGGGAGAGAGTGGATGTCGATACAGTCATGGACTTTGGTGATTTTTAACATAAAAAATAATCCTAATATGAGGCGGAAAAGGTGATGGGCTACGATAAAAGCTCACCACCTTTTACCGAGTCAAAAGAACTGATTGTTATGGTTAAGGACAATCCCCTATATTACAAGTAACGGGCTTTAACAAAGCTCACCACATTTTACCCATCAATGGTGACGAGCCTTGGATTGACCTCGACTTGGAGGCCTTAAGAGTGTCCGGTGTGGTAACTGCCCGTCACTTATCTGATTATCTCGCTTCGAGGGCTAATAAGCCCATTACTTTTCTCACGTTGCCTTAGCTTTGACATGTTTTCGTGATGCACCCGCCACTGCAGAGGGTGGTGGCCCGATCATGGAGATTGATATTTGAGTTAAACAAAGGGTTGGTCATCTTGTCATCAATTGGAGTAAAGAAGCAAGGAGGTCCATACCAAGAATCCAAGGCAGTAAAGGCAAGCCGTGATGTATGGTTGAGGTAAAGCTAATAAGGAGTTATCCAATGGCTGTTGTGCTGTTGTTTGCTTGATGCTATGGTTGCACAACAGAAGAGAACTAGTAAAAATGTCACTTAGTGGGTATAGTAATAATTTCACTTAGTGGGTGCTGTCCGTGGCGAATCTAGAAATTATGAGAAGGGGGCGGGGGCTCAACTTGTTCTTCTTCTTTCTCTCTCCCCTCTTTCCTTTCTTCTTCCTCCACATTTTCTTCTTTCTCTCTTCAACCATGGATAAAAATTGTTAGGGAGGTTTTGGGGGAGCTCCATAGAGTTCATAGGGGTAGGGAGGCTCCAGCCCCCTCTGCCCCTCCTTTGGATCTGCCCCTGGGTGCTGTCTAGATAAATACATAGATATAGATAAGGGGATTTTCCCATGTGACACTCAAATTTGATGTTTGTTGCCCGAAGATTTTTTAAAATTGATTTTTTCTCGTGTGAATATTAGCTAATGGGCACAATCTACTGTCATATATAATGATACCTAAGTACTTCCATCTTTTTTTTTACACATGTCACATTAGATTTTTTTCTAAGTCAAATTTATTTAACTAGCAAAGTGCATATGCGTTGCTACATGTTATAAAATACTCTCTCCATATCGAAATATTTATTATTGTTGACTTTTGGTCACAAAAGAGTACTGATGGCTAACTATGCATGTCAAGGAGAGCCCTTAGATTCGAGAATAGTAGGATGCAGGCATGCGTCGTCGATTGATGCAGGCTTGAAGGCCTGCAGTGGTAGTCAAGGAGGAGGACACAAAGGAGGTATTCGGGATGGTGCATTGACTGAGAACCATTTGGTGGCTCATTAGAATGAAAGACAACATCTTTTTACAATAGTAGCCGATAATAAATAATATTCACTCTATTATAAATTGTCTTTGATGTAACTTTAACCAAATTTTTTAAAAATATACTAACGTCTATAATACCAAATAAATGCACTCTAAAAAATACTTTATGATGGATTTAATTAAAGTTAGAATTAATATAACTTAGAAAGCATTTTATTTTCAATAATCTTAGTCAAAGTTAGAATTAATATAACTTAGAATAGGCAAAAGTGAACTTTTTTCCAAAATGAGTGGAATATTAAAATAAGTTGTATCATGGCCAAGAGCTCGCAAAAACCCTCAAAGGCAATACATAGACATGCTGATATTTAGTTCAAAGTTTGATCAACTACCAAAATCCTTGAGATGCTTGATGCTTAGTTGACCTTTGTAGGTCCAGGTGCTGCCTGCCTGCATGGGAGTATAGCGCTAGTGCACGCTCGGCTTTGCTCGGTCACGAACTCACGAGTCACGACTCAGGAGGCCGTACAGGTGGGAAAGCGTGCACGTTCGCGCTGCACGCGTATGTGCACGGGAGAAGTGGATGGGCGGGCCCAACCAGTAGCTCATTTGTATAAGGCCATTCTCAACGGGTTTCATGAAGAGTTTTATGGACAATGAATTCAATGTCACATCAATATTTTTGATGAGTTGGCAAGGAGAGAGAAGGTGGGAGTTTCATACAATGAGAGAGGAG
Organism: Alloteropsis semialata; assembly: GCA_004135705.1. Classification (NCBI taxonomy): domain Eukaryota; kingdom Viridiplantae; phylum Streptophyta; class Magnoliopsida; order Poales; family Poaceae; genus Alloteropsis; species Alloteropsis semialata. The sequence goes on from CM014271.1 coordinate 31,797,619, forward strand.
TTTCATCCCCATGACACTCCTTTGCGCAGTTACCTAGTTTGTAGCTTTGGTAACTGTGCGATGAAACCATGCACTGAGACTGGCCTAAGGCCAATTCCAGTGGGGATTTCATAGATGTTTCATGCACATTAAATAGGGTGACACATCAGCATAGATGATGATATAACAATGTAATTACGAATAGAGAGATGGAAGGAGTTTCATTAGGATGAAACTGTGTCTATATTGTTTTCAAGACTATAAAACTTGTTCAAACTACCATTAGAGGTAAGAGAGTTTTATTTCATTCATTTGTGCCGAATGGAATGCATCACAATTAAATGATACTCCCTCTATTTTTATTTACATGTTGTGTAAGATTTGTCCTAAGTCAAACTTGGCAAACTTTGATCAAGTTTATAGAAAAAAATATAAACATTTATGATACCAAATTTGTTCCATTGCATCCACCATGAAATATATTTTGATAGTATATATGTTAGATAGTATAGTTGTTATTACATTTTTCTATAAAATTAGTCAAAGTTGTCTAAGTTTGACTTAAGACAAACCTAAAACGACATGTAAATAAAAACAGAGGGAGTATGTCTAAACCACAGTATAAAACTATCCATTTGGACAGAAACTCTCGTCCGTGAATGGCCTAACCTGAACTAATCGATGCAATCCAATTAACGATGGGGCGGTGAGAGGGATCAGCGCGAGCGTTGGGCTTCGGCTTTGGTGATGGTGGGCTGCAGCGGCGCTCGGCCCAGCCGCGGACGGTGGGGAACCCCTAAACCTAGCTCCAAATTCCCAAACCTGGCTGGTTCTCAAAAAAAAAAAAATCCCAAACCTGGCACTAAGCACACCAATCGAAAAATCGAAGAATCTCCATTTAGGTAAGCAAAAAAGACCGCAAAGTATAGTTACTCAAAGAGTCTACAGTTTGGTCATTACTCCATCGCATTCCATCTGAAAATTGTTTCCATTCAATATGCAGCAACCTTTTTGTAATACAAAAACATCCATCACCAACTATGAAGCAGAAAATCTCGCTGTTTCTCCTCTCTACAAACATAACGGGGTCACGCTAGCGATGCTTCCCGTTTCTTTAACGCTTGCTTCTTCAATTTGTTGCGGAAGCTCCTTTTCCTACTAAACGCTCTCTCCTGTCAACCATAATTTTTAGTCTGTATATGTAAGTACTTTCCGAGAAAAATATTATAACTGTGCCGAATGATGAAAAGAATGGAGGGAGTCTCACCACTGGCTGGGCCAACTCCTCTGCTTGACGGACTGCTCTCACAAGATCACGATTTGATTCTGTGTATAAGCTGGTCACTATGCCAGATTGGCCAGCTCTGGCTGTGCGACCCACCCTATGCAAAAAGTCAACAGCACAGGCAGCAAATTCCGCCTACACAAGCAAAGAACAATAGATAAACCTCCTGATGAGATTATACCACCCACAATAAATCAAAATGTAGCTGGGTTCTGCAAGCCAAGTGACAAAGAAAAAAATTATGTATGCATAATTTGTGTGATTTCTTCATTACAGTATGAAAAGTTCAGTTGTGCGGTATTGATACCAAAAGTACTAGATAGCATCAAGAAATTTAATAGCAACAGCACAGCCACAGAACATACCTGAATGACGTGAGAAACATTTGGGACATCAAGCCCACGAGCAGCGGCATCAGTGCATACAAGCACACCACCATTTTCCCGAAAGGTTTGCAAATTATTAGTCCTTTCCTCCAATGAACTCTCACGATGGTACAAGACGCATGGGATACCAACTCGTTGCAATATGTCAGAGACTGAATTGGCAGCATCAACAGTGTTTGTGAACACCATAGTGCGTTTTGGTGCATCATGATATTTACTCTTTAGGCCATATTTCACTGCATCTATAAGAGCATCAACTTGTGTATCAGCAGTGACCTCTATCCATCTCCGCTCTAATCTGTAAACGAGGCACATGATAAATATCAAAATGTGGAAATTACAGCGGGGATAGGATAAAGAGCATCAACTTGTGTATCAGCAGTGACCTCTATCCATCTCCGCTCTAATCTGTAAACGAGGCACATGATAAATATCAAAATGTGGAAATTACAGCGGGGATAGGATATGAAGAGAAATAGTACACATTTGGGATTATAAGAGAAACAGGAAGATTTAATTTTAATGCTGGTGAGAAATACCATTATGCTCATGCTGACCTCTATCTATTTAAAGGCTTACAGTGAAAACAAAGTGGATACCTTGGGTTGTGACGGTGCAGATAAGTTCCACTGACCCAAACCGCATCAGGAAACATACGCTTCAGTACACCACCAGCAGTCTTTTTGCCACTCTGAGGAAGAGTGGCAGCAACAAAGACATATTGCTTGCTCCGTTTATATATTTTTCTAACCCTCCTCCAGTCCTTGCGAGCTCTGATGGGACTATTATCCGCCTTGCCTGGTCTATCTCGAACAACATTGCCTTCATTTCCCTCATCAAAATCACTGAATTCAGCACTCTCAGAGTCTGAATCCTCATGATATTCATCATCACTCCCAGGTGATACTTCCTTTCCAGAATCTTGTGATCTAGACAGTAGCTTTTCGTCAAATCTCAGCATATGGATAAGACGAATGACCTGGTTCTCAAAACTTCCACAAAGTAGCATGTCTGCCTCATCAAACACCTAATCCAAATAAACAACTATTAAGACTTTATTGTAGTCACAAGATCAAGTACTGCGATTCAAATACTTGCCTTAAAATAGAACAGGCACACGAAAGGGAAATTCAAGAAATCCTACTAAACAGCAAAGGACTAAACAACAAAGGACTATATAAATATTCACATCTTAACTACAAACGACTCCATATACTTCTTATCCAGGGGACAGGAAATGAAAAAGGAAAGAATAGTACTATAGCTTTGCCAAGAAGATTCAGATAATGATTAAATAAAACACAAATACAAATCTGATAGAAAAGATCCGTTTTGCTCAAGTACTTACTATAAATTTTACATTACGCATGAATTTCTCTCTTCGCCTCTTTTCTGGGTCATAGTCAAATAGATAATTTAAGAGAGCAGCTGGAGTGGCTACGAGAATATCTGGATGAACAGCTGGCCAACCCTGCCATGGAATGGAGATAAAAACATGACCACAAGTTATACCAGAATAAGTTTCATTACGACATCAAAGACCAAGGTGTTGTAGGAGTCCTAACAGCAAATAGGAAGCTAAAAATCCTAAAACAAAGTCACAAAGACCCCTGATAATCACATAAACGAGTTAGTAAACAGGTCTGTCATAGGAAAGTCAGATGTGAATGTGATATAACATAAATTTATTTGAAGTAGGACAAGGGAAAAAATGAGTTTACCATTGTATCATAAAATAAATTGTGTTCAGATAGAGCATACCTTTGGTCCACAGACAGCAGCAGCACTTTTAAGTGGTTCACCAGACTCGTCAAGCAACGAATTAGCCATGCGAACAACTTGCTCACAAAGCATGACATTGGGACAAAGGACCAACACAATGTCACGTGCACCTGGGGCAGTGTCCTGGGAATTATTGTCCTCTGTGGTAGAAGATTTGGAGCACAACTTTTCAATCAATGGAACCAGGTAGCCATGGGTTTTGCCACTGCCAGTCTCTGCGGCAACAATTACATCATTTGCTGTAAGAACATGCGGTACACAGGCTGCCTGCATAAAATTTTGAAACTTTGTGTAAGCGCCATTTGTGCAACAATAGGCACTGAACAATGCACTTAGAAACAAAAATAAGTCTCTTATAGTCTTATTATGTTTGCAAAGTGGAACTATTATTATTTACCATCTGAGCAAATATTTAAAAATACCGAATTAAACCACAGCTATGAGTCAAATAACGATAAGTCTGTCGAAGTGATGACAATTGACAACACTAATAAGTTTATAGCACAAGGATCTAAAATTCTAATTGTTTGCAAAAAGGCAAAAAGATAGATGGCCGTACTGACAACACAACTGATGAGAGAGGTTGTGTTGTAATTCGAGCAAAAAATACAAAATATACGTGCACCAGATGAACAGCTGATATTAAATAAGCATGATACGATCAAACGTGCTCCGACATTTCGTCGAGCATGTGGCGTGTATTGCAGCTACCGGCAGCAGTGAAGCTCGTTGGGCCTTACCTGGACAAGGGAAGGTCTCGCGAGCCCGGCGCGACGCAGGGCGGATGCGAGGCGGTCGGAGACGCCGAGGGACCCCCACGAAGTGCTCTCCTCCGCGAAGAAGTCGTCGCTCGAGCCCGCGCCGCCACCGTCGGCCTCGGCCGCGGCGGTTGCGAGCGCGCGCGGCCTCGCAGCGGGCGAGAGGAGGCGCCACGGCCGCGCCGGCGGCGCGAAGAGGAGGAAGTGCTGGTGGTGGCGCGCGGCGAGACGGGATGAGGTGAGAGGCGGGAGGCCCGCGAGGCGGAGGAGCGCGAGCGGCGCGAGGCGGAGATGGTGCAGCGCCATCGCGGTGGCGTGGCGGTATGGTGGGGACTGGGGACGGGCTCAAGCGCATTCGGGTACAGCCGTACAGGACAGTGTCGTCGGATAAACTTTTTTTTTTCAGTCAGGTCCTTTATTCACGCAATCTAAGGCTGTCCGCACTGCTCATCCTCCATATCCATCCTTTAAAAGGCATATTCTGTCCTGGTCATCGAGATTCCATCCCCTATAAGACTGTCCGCACTGGTGGTCCTCTGTATCCATCCTCTAAAAGGAATATTCCATCCTAGTCATTCAAATCTCATACTCTATACCAACTTCTCCCGCACCCGTTATACTCTAAATTCCATACTCTATCCCAACTATCCTATATTTTATTCAACCATCCCAACTACCATATCCTCTCTCCCCTAACCTTTTTCTTTTCCTTTTCTTTTTCTATCTCCTCCCGCTTTTTCTTTCTTTCTTTTTTCCTTCTCTTTTATTATCTTTTCTTTTTATTTTTTCTTTACTTCTTTTCTTTTTTCTCTTTTTCTTTTCTTTTCTTTTCTTTTTTCCCTTTTCTTTTTATCTTTTTATTTTTTTTCTCTTCTTTCTTTTTTCTTTTTTCCCTTTTCCTTTCTTTTTCCCTTTCATTTTTTCCTTTTCCTTTCTTTTTTCCCCTCCCCTCTTCTTTTCTCCCTCCTCCCCTCCTCTTCTTCTCCGTTCCTCTCGTCCTATCCGGAACCGTCGCCTCGCGCGGGTGGCACGGCGGCGGCAACAGGGCGCGGCCCCCGTGCCGCCCACCCCACCCCCTCTCCCCTCCCCTCCGAACAAC